>CP045907.1:7175040-7279521 GCA_013387185.1 Caligus rogercresseyi
TATTGATTTAACCCTAACTAATCAGTGAGTCATCATCTCATTTCTCTATGAAGACTGATAAGAGTAATCTGGCTCCGACCACAGATTCCTGTATGTTTGACAGTTGGTTCAGTGAACATAGTCTGATCACGTGACTTTCAACATGCAACTGGAACATTTTTCACAAAATTGTGATATCGAATCTCACGGACAAGCATTGTCACAGATCTCAGCTCCAATGACATTGATTTGAATCGAACAGTTATCACTACTACTATTCTCGAATCTCTTAAAAACTTCATGTGTCTGAAGTCTGGATGATTTCGAAGGCCAATCCATGTGTACAACCAATTAGAGCGCAACAGCAGAAAAGTTAATATCTCGACGCAAAAAAGTTTGCTGATACGAATTGAAAAACAACTCACAAACAATTTTAATAAAAGCCAATCGAAATGCTTCCTAGTAATGGATAAGTAGTTTATAAGGGCCTATAGATCTCTCTAGATTCATGAGACTCCATACTAACCGAACAATATCCGCGGTTGGTATTTTGGGAGAACTTGATAATCCAAAGGAAAGTCTACAGTTGCTATTATCCACTCATGTTCCTAGTTCAACAGTCAGTGACATGGAAAATCCCAAAACTTTAGTCATACGGATTCTTTACCCCCTGTGGATCATTTGGCATAAAACATGTTAAAAATGCAATCAACAGTATTAAGTCAAATAAAAAACCTGGACTGGATAATATACCTGGTCTTGCGTATAAAAATTTGCCTGACTGTATGCTGGAGCGGTTGAAAAGTCTTTACAATGCTGTTTACAATTCTGGTTACACCCCATTGATTTGGAGAAAGGCGAAAGTCGTTTATTCCCAAGCAGGGAAAAGATGATTACTCTGATGCCAAATCCTTTCGCCCGATAACACTAACAAACGTGGCCTTAAAAATTCTCGAGCGTATGGTGCTTTGGAAATTCAGGAAAACTCCAACATTGTTCTACCAACCAGTTTTCATTTACTAAGGGCAAATCAACAGACACAGCAATTAGTAGATTAGTGGACTGCTGTGAAGCAGTTTCCACAGAAAGGAGGAGGCTTTGGTAACCTCCTTGATATACAGGGTGCCTTTGACAGAATTAATTTCAATCACATAATCGATGCCATGAACAAGTATGGTTAGATCAATTACAACTCGTTGGTATAATAACCTTCTGAGGTGTAGAATAGTTATCGCCCAGCTTGGTGGAGAATGTGCGTCAACGATTCCGACAAGAGGCTGCCCACAGGGAGGAATTTTATCTGCACTAGCTGGAACCTCGCTTTTCAGAGGCTTTAGAATGCTTAAGAAAGCCAATATATAAGTTGCATATGCTGATGACCTAGCTTTATGTATTAAGGGAGCTGATCGTCAAACGTTAGTGCAACTTATGCAAGAAGCCCTTGATAGGCTATCTCTTTGGGCATCAAGTAGAGACACGATTTTCAGTGCTAGTAAATCTAAGTGCATGCTCTTCTCTAAGAAAGAAAAGGATCAGTTTTTGTCCTTAATATAAATGGAACTGTGATTGAGAGAGTCAACTCATTCAAGTATCTCGGGATTGTCATAGACTCCAAACTTAAGTGGAACGAACATTTGAAACACATAACTGCAAAAGCAAAAAGAAGTCTCTTCTCATTGAAGACGTTCATCGGTAAAGACTGGGATTCAGTCCACTCAGGTCTAAGTGGATCTATGAGACCTATGTCAGATCGGTTGTGAGTTACGGATCCATTTGTTTTTGCACCAAGGTTGCACTCATGTGAATTTCTGCGAAATGAACTTCGAGAGTGCAGAGACTAGTCTACTTAGCATTACTGGAGCCATGAAGTCAACCCCGACTGCTACAATGGAAGTTATGTGTGGGTTCATCCCGCTACACCTATATTTAATTGAACGTGCCTGTTTATCAAGAATACGCACAAAAATGGACAACCCTCTAAAGTGGCTCAGTCATACAAACAGTGGACACCTACATTTTCTGGATGGCTACATAACCAAACATAGTATCCCTACCCTGGACCTAGCACTGAGTTTTGTGGTCCTACAGACTTGAATATAAATAGTTAATAATTGGGATATAACTCACTATGACCTCGTTGGATATACAGATGGCTCTAAATTATGGACAGACAGGTGCAGGATGGACACTAACGAAGCAGGACATGGTGTTAGAAGAGCGGTCCCTAAAGCTCGATAAAACCAATACAGTATTCCAGGCGGAGGTTGAAGCTATCAGAAATCTTGCAACAAATATGCCAGCTGCTAAAACAAATGGCAGAAAAATACTAATCCTTTCTGATAGTCTCTCAGCTATAAATAGTTTGGATTTAAGACCAGGTTCAACTGTAAATACAGACATCATCAACTGTAAAGTCGCTCTCGAAAAACCTCAATGCAATATCACATTGGGATGGATAAGGGCCACAACGATAGTACGGGCAACGAATTCGCAGATGCTCTAGCGAAGGAAGGAGCTTTAAAAGGATTGCCTGTCACTGTCCCAATTTCTATGTGTCAATGCAAGGGTGCCCTACGTGAGAGCAGCATGAATTTTTGGAAAAAAGACTGGCGAAACCTAAAAACTTGCCGACATTCTAAGATGTTTATTGGAGAGCCAATTTTAAGAATAAAATTTATAAATTCAAAGGCACCAAATTATGAATATTGTGGCCATTGTTAGCGGCCATATTGGACTTAACAGTCACTATTCAAGATAGGAAAAGCACAAACTTCAACCTGTCGTCTCTGCAAGGAGGGGGAGGAAACGCCGATCCATCTAATTTTTGACTTGCTCGCACCGTAAAGGAGATGTTCCAGCTCGCAGAGGAGTCCAAAGCTAAGAAGACACCAATGGAAGCTCAATGCTTGCAAATATTCTACATTTTCGTAAATATAATTTATTCAAAAATAAAGATCTTAGCTCCTAAGTAAACTTTCACCGGCTGATACCGGATTAAGTTCGGGTGGGGTGGTTTTACCTAGGAGTTAAACAAACAAACCAATATGTTTTTCTTTTTTTGGAAAATTCTTTCAATGAATAAAATTGATTACTTCATGGTTCAGGCATATGCTTTCAAAATCCTATTATTTATTGTTGATTAAGAATCTACTTGACAATATGAAAAGAAACTTTTGTGAGTGGAAAAGAAAGAATACAATGCGTACTTTTAATTTTAGTAATGGGTTTATAGCAAAGTCTCTCATGTTTCATTCAATTGAACTGAACATAGGTTTGTAAAATAGTGTGTGTAATCCGTTATATTTCAGCACGAAGTAGCTGGTCTAAAATAATAAATATAATTTAATTAAAATAAAACAAAACAATAATAAAAACACAAACTAATTATATATACATATATATACATGAATATATAAAATATAAATAAAAAACCACATCGATTTTTGGGGAAATCATGCCATGAGATCGGAGTAATCTATAGCGCCACTCCCTCGGCGAGAGCTATTGCTGCATCCCTGCAGCTCTCCACGTCCTGGCCTGTCCCAACTGTGGACTTTTATTCCAGACAGTTCTTGCAGCACATACTAGGGTATCTGCCTGCCAAGGAGGGGTTTGGGACGATTCCGGCTGCGTCAGATCTGGTCTCCTTTCCATTTTTTGTCTCGAAGAGCATGAGGCCAAGTGGGTTTCTCCTCCTTCTTCGCCGTCCCTACTCCAAAATGCCTTCCACGCCTCCATGGCTGCCGACCGCACGGCCATGGTGTTGATGGATGGAAGCTCTGCCGACTTCAGGAGGTCCCGGACGGGTATGTGCTCTCTCCTGAGCCTGCCAGTGAGAGTCCTGGCAACATCATTCAGAGCTACCTGGGCAGCTGCAAGTGGTCCTGTGGGGTTACTGTCTCCAAACCGTACGGGTGTGACCGCTGAGACAGCATAGCCGACCTTCCCAAGAACAATGCCCTTGGCAAGTTGGTGGAGGTAAGGACCCCTTGGATGTGCTTCGCCAACCTTACAACCATGTTGGCCCTGACCCTGGCTGCCCTCGCCATGATGTCAACATTTAAGTTGAGTGAAAGGGTGGAGTCAAACTTTGCCCCTAGCAACTCCAATTCACTGGAGGGGGAGACTGTGGAGGGGCCGACCTTTACCTCAACTCTCTTCAAATTCTATCAAATAGAATACCTTTTTATTATAATTCATATATTGCAAAGAATAATAATCAAAACACAATGTTTTTAATTATATAAGCTCTCGTTTAACTTTTTTTTTCGGTACAAAATACCATGAATTTACTCTTATAGACTTCTTAGGTAGTTTTTGAACATAAAAGCTAAGCATTTCATTTGTGAGATGGTCAGATATCTATTCCAACCTGTCTAATCGTAGATGTAGTATTAATATAATACAATAAATTGTACAATACTAGCAGAAACTGAAGTAAATAATATTAAACACCAACCGCATCTGTGTTCAACTATTCAACATTCATGTACTTTACTGTCGATAAGCCCCAAATAATATTATTCTTACGTTATTCAAGATACCGATAGAAAGTTGTGGGATTATTAAACGATATCGATTTACCAAATGATATTAAAGTCGAATCCATATTTGATTACGTTTCAGATAATGATAATCAAATATTTTGATTATGTTCGGACAATTAAATCGATTGGGTTCAAAAAGGATTTATCTGAGCATATAATAAAAGAGAATATATATATATTATTTTATTCATTGAATGCTCCAGAGCATCAACTCTTATTTTCGTTTGATCTCATTTTAATCCATATATGATGCAATGTAGCGCTTGTTTCATGAATTCATTCATTGAACAAGTTCCTTCATTAGCACAGTAGCACATATATTTATGCCTTAATTCATGGTTCTTAATTCTGTCCAATTCAAAGAGGAGGCATACTTCTTTTACCTCCATACATACAAAAAGATGGAGAATATTATTATCTATCTGACACGTCATTTTCAAAAAGTAAAATAATGGAATAAAATAAAGAAGATACATTAGTGTATATTCCTTTTCAAGTGGATCTTTGACTTAAGGAAAAAGTAAAAAAACTAGAGGCATATATACACTCAGAGAGTGCAAACCTCCGCCGTCATGGGGTCTTTATGAGCCTTCCGAGGCGGATTTTTCACGACTGGGGCGGCGTAGAGGGACGGGGAGGTTCCCCTCGACGGAAATTCCGAGAGGAAGACGCTCCCGGCAACCCGATTTCACAGCACAGCGACATCTATTGGCAGAGTAGGCTAACTTGAAATATTTATTAGTATTTAGCTCATTTTGCATCTTAAAGAAGCACTCAGAGATGCTGAAATTTAATCACTTGTTCTTTTTGGCATTTCCAACAACTCCACAAAGTTTCATCCGAACCCGTTCCACACTTTTTGAGTTATCCTGCTGACAAACCAACCAACAAACCAACGCCAGTGAAAACAATACCTCCTTCGGCGGAGGTAAATATAGGTCTGGAAGAAAATCTGCACATGAAGAATATATTTTAAGAACGAACTTTCTACATGGAAAGGTTTTCATAGAATGTGGGAGTTATATCTATATTTTTAGTGAAGTAAGTGCACGTTAGATGGCGCTAGTTTATATATATTGCGAAAGAGTGAGAGGACTAACATTCAGATAGAAAATAGTGTATTTGCCTCTATCAATCCTCTCAGTAACGACCAGGCGGCACGTACGATGAGGCGGATTAATGGTGTGACATTGCCTCACCTCATGTGTCTGCTAACGATCGTCGCAAAAGGCAATTTTTGACAGAAGATATAAGTATCATTCATAATAAGGAAGAGTGTTAGCTTAGTAGAATGTTAATGTTAAGAGGATGTAAATATTGGGGTTTACTCAATAATAATATTACTTCTATACACTTTATGCACTTCCACTTTTTCTATGATTGGATTAAGCACATATCTCCCTAACTGGTGGCATTGATAGCAAGAAAACCCAAAAGTGTCCTACAAAATCTATTACTAAGACTTCTATCTTTGATCTCAACATTGAGAGAGCTCTAATAATATATAACGGCTCATAGAGAAATATTGAGCGTAGATGAATTCGCTAGGCTTAAGACAAAAAAAGTATTATTTTATTCATTTTATCTACATATACGAGTATTATTCACTCATTTAATTATTTGATAAACATTTTAACGAAAAAAAATGTATTGAGCTCCTCGCTTATTTAATAACTAGATGTACAATTATATGGAGGATCAATGTCAGTGTCAGATGAAACGAAGAAGAGAAGAGAAAGGAAGGATTGTCATCCCTTCAGCTGTCTAAATATTAACTTTTAATGTATATAAAAAAGGGGGAAATGGAATAAGTAATACATAGTGATGTCATTAAGGGGACTACTTATTTATTAAACATAACGTATGATGACATCATTTGTTAATTATTAGCTGGGTTTTCTTTTTTTCTATTCCAGAAAGTATTTAATTGTTTTATCACCAAGTGTGGCCACCATTTAAGTCTCTAAATGTATTCAAATAGCTCTTTTAGTGGACATAACTTTTGTTGAGTGTCCAGTTATTATATACATCGCGGGTTTGAGCTTTTAAATGATAATATACAGAAGCTGAAGGAAAAGTAAATCTTTTTATAACAATTTAATCTATATTGAGGTTTTCAAAAGAAAAATAAATAAAAAAACAATCGTTTAGAAAAGAGGGAGGGATAAAAATTTAAATAAAGGATAATTAAGAAGACTCGCATATTTGGCCGCCTACGGCGCCCAAATGTTCGCCCTTCAGGTATGGGTAGGTTTTGTAGCTAGTTTGTGAGTGAAACAGACCTTAAAGAATATAAGAGAGGAGAGAGAAAATAATTTTCTGTTTTGTACAAACATTCCTCATAAATAGTTTGACTTTGTACTAAAAATATGTTTTATGTCACATGAGATGCTTTTTTCTTTTTCTATTTCTCTAACTCCTCCTCCTCCTCCTTTTCTTTTTCTTTTTTCCTCTCTTTATCTTGAAAAGTAGGTATTAAAATCAGACAAGGTCTGATTTTTTTCTGGTCCCATCACTTTGCAATAGTTTTATTAGGTCCGTCTTGACCCAAGGATTCCATATCCTTCAAAGTTCAAATCTGACATAAATGTGGGAGGAGATAGCGTGCAGGCATACAGACGGACAGAGATTATATAGATTCTACAGGCGGAATAAATACTTTAAAAATATAATCGACATAAACAATAACTCAGTTCTTGTCCTAATGATAACTGATTAAGTGGTTAGATATGTTTGACCATTGTAGATTAGATAGTGATTATTATTAATTCCATTCCCATATGCAAACATCAAAAAATAAAAATAGGTCTATTGGATTTTATGTTTTCAAAAATGTTGAATTTTTCATTATAAAAAAAACAGGTGATATATTAAAAGATTCAAATAGATGAAAAAATATAAAAACAAATGTAAAGGATAGATGGAGTCATGAAACGACAAAAAATCTGGTATAGATGTTAAAATTCATGAAATATAAAATTCTTTTAAGACGTATTTAATTTGATTATAAAAAATAAGAATCGAGTCATTCATTAGAAACGGCATCAGAGCCCTCTTAAAATAGGCATTAAAACATAATTTGATTTAAATTGAGTTTTTTTCGGTCTCGAATTTTATTCAATATTTGTACCAAGCAATACAGTGTAATACATATTACACTAAAATACAATATACATAAATAAAACTATCTTCAACAGTTGCATAAAAACATAAATTACTATTATAGTTCAAATTTACTGTTAAAAAGTGATGACCTAAATATAACAAGACAATTGGAGCCGCCGCCCGCTACTCAGCTCTGCAAATTAAGATTCCGAACGTAACATTAGATGATTGAAATGGGCTGAAATGTCGTTCGATTTGTACCATCGAAATCAATTCAATTTTAAAAATCGTTTTTTGAGATTTTTATGTATATTTGCAGACAAGGCTAAAACTAAACGTTTATTCCTGGAGAGAGTTATAACTTGAGAAATGATAAATTTATTTTCAAGGGAAGCCCCACATTTTTGCGAACAAAGGCATAAGCTTAAGATGATTTGATAACTGAAGAAATTGAAGCTCAAAAAGTAAATAATTTGTTAAAAGGTATATTATAATTTTATATCAATAATATCATTACGCCAAAGCTCCTTCATTTTTTTCTCTTGGCCGAGTGGGCATATATTTCAACAAACTAAATCAAAGATATATAAAAATGTTTGTACAGATATATAGTGAATAAATGATCAATAAATAACAATTATTTATACGAAACAATATAAGAAAGTATTCAAATAATTTAGAAACAATCATATTAATAAAAGCATTTCAATAAAAATTCATATCTATAATTTTTTTTAAATACAAAGAAGCAATTGGCATGATAAAGAAAGATTTTCGTTTTTAACTGTTCTCATTTTCTAATAATTTTTTTGGACTTTTCTTATGCTAGCGTCACATTTGTTATTCTTTGGAACGCCAGAAAATCTTCCCCAGAAGTTTTGATCTGAAAAGGTCCTTCAAGAGATATTTGGAGGGCTTGGTAAGTCTCTGTTAATGCAGGGCAGTTCCAAGGAGATGATCTGTTGTTTTCTGGGTGTATTTACAAAAGAAACAGTTCTTTCGATTGTCTTTTAAAACTTGTTGGCCACCTCCAGTGAACCGGTCAAAAGTTGATACTTGAACCATTTTTCTGAGGATGTAAAATATATTATTCGGAGAAGCGACACAGTCACTTATACTTCTTTGTACCCCACGTCTCTTTAATACTTTGTATCCCGTTCTCTTTAAGCCAAAGCTCCTACATTTATAAAAATCCTGTGCACCAACGATTGTTCAAATAACTGCAGCTACTTTGACCAATATTTGACCTCAGGAAAAGAAAATGAACTAGTATCATCTCTAAAATAAATAATATATTGATGGGTTTCTCTAAATGAAATATTTATAATTGTTCACTTTTAAAATGTGACCATACTTAAAAATAATAAAAACACTTGCTCAAATCATATTCAACTTCAACAGCTATGATACTTACTCATCTTTAAAAAACTTTATGGAATGTCTTATAAGACAAATAGAACATTAATCCTTCAATTTATAATATAATGATAATGATGCAAATAAAGTTTTTTTTGTCTGGTAGCAAAATGGCCCTTAGTGTCTTATTTAAAAGTTATAATGATGATCTAATAAATTTATGGTAAATAGATTGTGAATTATAATGAAAACCTCAGATGCAGGGCATTTTTAAATGAAAGGTGCTTAAAAATGATCGCATTTTTTATGAGGGGGGGAGGGTGACGTCATTTACTTAGGATTGATGAACTCTTAGGGAGCCCTAAGATTAAAGCTTTTGACATTTATTAATCATTTATATGATCGTAAATTATATATATATATATATCTGAGAGAAATTCATCTTTAAAAATACGAATTCTCTCTTCTTCATGGATATCGATCAATGTTTTGATCTTTCAATTGACAATTTCAACTTTTATCAACCTAAGAGAAGTGATTTTATAGCCTTTTATGTTTGGCTTAATGAACGTTAAATTAATTATATTATTACATTCTATATGCAAGGAGAAGTGCATCATGCAACGATATTTCGGGGATTTTATCAATGGCTAAACTCCACTTGTAAGTTTCAAAGGATACATGTCGTAAGATATGTGATTTTACTCAAATTTTCTTTCAAGTTAAAAAAAAATATATGTCTATTGTTTGTTGAATTATTACCTATATAAAATGAAGCCTGTTGCACAAGAAAATTTATAAAAACATATATCAAAGATAAAAATTACAAAAAATATTAGAAAATCAACAAAATAAAATAAACGGTATAAAATATAAACAAAATAAAATACATTGAACAGAATCAATTGTAGTCTTATTTAAGGCATATGTGTTAACAATATCAGAAAGTAAATTCCAGCAACTCATTTATCTTTTTTCGATCAGAGAGCACAAACAATTGATAGTTTCTTGGTTTTTCAGGCTGCGAACTATCTAAATAATGCCATTTCTGATTTGCAAGAAACGTACATAGAAGCTATTCGACATATAGCCAAGAAAACTAGAGGATATATACACTCAGAGAGTGCAAACTTCCGCCGTCACGGGGTCCTTATGAGCCTTCCGAGGCGGATTTTTCATGACTGGGGGCGTAGAGGGACGGGGGAGGTTCCCCTCGACGGAAATTTCGAGAGGAAGACGCCCCGGCACCCGATTTCACAGCACAGCGACATCTATTGGCAGAGTAGGCTAACTTGAATAATCTATTAGTATTTAGCTCCTTTTGCATCTTAATTCGCACTCAGAGTGCCAAATTTAATGCATTGTTCCTTTTTGGCATTTCCAACAACTCCACAAAGTTTCATCCGAATCCGTTTATCCTGCTGACAAACAAACCACAACTAACAAACAACAAACCCAACGCCAGTGAAAACAATACCTCCTTCGCGAGGTAATGAACACAAATGTAAACACATAATTTTTACATTCCACTCATAACAATTAAATTTTGATTATTTTGTACACTAATTTGGATATCTACATTTACCTCATGAATGCATTTAATCATTCCCCTATCATATATTTGCATTTAAACGATTTATATAAAAAGACGTAAGCATACAAACTTTAAGAGCATTGGGTTTCCATATGGAATGGAATTCCATAAGCTCACTTTTTCTCAAGCACTTCAAGTAGTTTAACTGAATAATAATAACATAAAAAGAAGAAGAACAATAAAGTAGGTTAGCCTTAGGTATCATTGTTATTCATATTCAAGTATTGATGGATTTACATACCTCATTGATAAAGGATTTTTAAAATTTAATATAAAGAAATAAAAGAGAGAAAGAAAAAAAATATGTTATGAATTCCTTGTGAGTGCAAAGAAACTTGTTTATAAAATGATAGAAGAGAGTTCTATAAGTAGTAAGATGTTTATTTATAGAAACTATATTATTTCATGTAAATAACCATTTTAATTTTATGAAAAGTTAAACATTAACAACTTAAAATACTTAATACAACGCAGCATTATGGGATTGCATAGCCGTGTGCGTTAAGGCGTGTTCGACTCTCAATGTTGGGGGCACGCGCAGGTTCAAATCCCGAGAGGGATGCCCATTTTTGTTCTACCTCATTGATAAGATCCTAGGTCCGAGTGATTCATTTTAATGCTATAATGCTTATTCATATCCAGTCGGATAGTGCAATTCTATCGAACCATAAAGGCACAAAACCCGCTTCATTTGACGTGTACGGAAAATAAGCGTAATTCTTGTAGGCCTATATCTAAATAATATTATTTTAGTTGTTTATATGCCAGATTTATATTGGTGTGAATCAGTCTTTCCTATTCATTAAGAGAGTTCAGAAGGATTCTGGAGCAAAATTAGTATTCAAATGAGTGTTCATGAGGATACAAAGTAGGCAAATAGCTGCCAACCGGCCAACAGAAGGTTGGTTTATCTCATGTTTTTTATTCATAGTGAAGCGTCATTTGTGACGGTTCAAAAGTATATTACAGCAATATATTTCGGAGGGAAGAAACACTTCATAAAATTATTCTGCTTGCTTGCCGGCATGACGTCATTAGAATCGCTGGAAAGCGAGAAATCAGCTCTCTTGGCAATATGGACGTACTTTTTTCTATAGTTCTGTGGATAAATCAATCCCATGACGTCCGAAACATTTATCGAGGTATGTATGATAGCGACAACAATAGTTGCAATCTATGTGCAGTTATCCATGACGCACAGGTCGGAACGGCACTCGAGATATAGCAGACGACAATGAATCAGTGGAAATATGTATATATGTACAAGGTTAAATAACCTTTAATAATATTTGTTTGAAATTTGATGATGTTTATTTTAACGTAACAAAATAAAAAGTAATGAAAAAAAAATAACAATATATCTATAGCTATATATATATCGAATATATAATATCCGACGTGACGTCATAAAAATGGCTGGAAAGTGAGAAGTCAGTTCTCTTGGCATATGGACGTACCTTTTTCTATAGTTCTTGGGATAAATCAATTCCATGACTTCTGAAACATTTATGAGGTATAGATTATAATGCTAAAGTGACAAAGCAATAGTTGCAATCTTTGTGCAGTTATCCATGACGCACAGGTCGGAACGGCATAAAGCAGACGAGATAAAGCAGACGCCAATTATCAGTTGAAATATGTAATATACAGGGTTAAATGACATTTATATATTTGTTTGAAAAGTTTGATGATGTTTGATTTAATTCAACAAAATAAAATTATTGAAAAAAAGAACATATGTTTAGCAATGCCATTTTCTGAAAAAAAATTGCACGGATCCAAACGTAATTGCCATCCCCTGCTCTGAAGACTCAAAACAATATTAAAATTAGGATAACAAACGAGACCTTTTTCTTGAACGTGATTGGTTGAAGGAGCAGAAGAGGGACGAACACTTAGAACAGCTGGCATTAATCAATAAAATATATCTTCACTCACGGCCTGTTGAGTTGTGAAAATCAATCATAAGAGAATGAATTCATCCTTAGACACAAAAATTGTTTATTTTCATGTGCCTGGATCCTTTGAATGATCCCTTTCTAGGTCACTTATAGATATTAATTTAATTAAGGTATAGTTCGTACTCAGGGATAATAATACATGTATATACAATTCATCATCTGACGATAAATGGAGCATTAATTTTACTACTGAAAAGGTTGTGTTTATTATTGAGTTTGCGAAACACTGCCTTTATGTGCCCGCACCGTAAATGAGATGTACCAGCTCGCCGAGGAGTCTAAAGCTAAGAAGACAGCAATGGAAGCTCAATGCCTTAAAAATATTTGACATTTTTTGTAAATTCAAATTATTCAATAATAAAGATCGTAGCTCCTAAGTAAACTTTCACCGGCTGATACCAGATAAGTTCCAGTGGGGTTTACCCAAAGATAATAGATATACAAGATGCGCAGAACGCAATGTTTAGATTCATCTGATTAGAAAAGAAAAACTGAACGTCACAGATGACGTCACAGTATCTATTTGTTATTACATAAAATCAAAGGTACATTTAAAAACAGTGATTAATTTCAAAAGGAAATAAAAATTTGAAACCCGGGAGCTCTCCGGTGGAGGCGGAGCTGCAGAGGACAGCCACGTTGCTCCAGAGCTCCTAGATGCGTGCGGGCTACCAGCCAAAGGCCTCAGAGTCCCGTGCAGTGTTCAGGACTTCCACTTCCTCCCTGATGCTGAAGCTGTGCGTCCCCGGGTGGCTCGTGGCGGGAGGGAGCCTCCGGACGTTATTCCTTGAGAGCCTTTACGTTCTTAGCTTAGTTGTCCTAGAGGTATTAGATACATAGGCAAATCGTAGATGTGATGACGTCACATTTTTTTATTGGAAATATCCTTCTTTGTTACATGAGTTCTGCCCCCCCCTGGGTTTACCTAAGAGTTAAACAAACAAACTGTCGTTATGATATCCTTAACAATATAGATACACCTCGTTGTACTCGTTCTTTTCATTCATTCTTAGGATTTGAATTACCCCAGTCTTGCATATATCATATAAGGTAAAAGGTATACGCAAGGACAAAATGACCTTAGTTAATACCATTTCTTATCTACCTAATTTTTGACACAGTTGTCATATTATATGATAGTCACGTATCAATTTCCCTACTTCCTCTCATTTATCCCTTTCATCAGCATGGAACCCCAAGTGGCATAGACTCTCATAATTGCAAATATGAGATATCCTTTATCAAGATTAATGTATATATTTTGCTTAATCAAATGGGTTTTGGTTTGTTATATCAATCAGTAGGAAGAGGAAAGCTCAACTCTCCCCTTCAAAGTACTAAGTTGGCGGCGAAAAAGGACGTCTCCTTGGAGATATAGGTACTTTGAGCTTATATTTATAAGGGGAAATGATGGGTTAGAATTAAAAGAAATACATTTAAATTAGCACAAAGCAAAAACATTTTTTTTCGGGGCATAATGACCTTTTCTTTCATAATATTTTTTAATATGCTAAATTTTGGTCGGCAGAATGGGCCAAATACGGCGGCCATATAAATGAAGTGGTTGTCCATAAATACTTGGAGTCTTTCAAAGGGATGAAAAAATATTGGAAAGTATCCATTCATCTTTTATAGCGATATCAAAGAAGTTCCTTTCAGCACGACACCTCTAAAGCTTAAAGAAAATTCTTCAATTTTACAAAAAAATATACGTTACGGACAATATTGATCTGGGTATTTTTTTTTGTTAATAGTATTTTTTCATGGTTTTATGTTTTTTTTATATTGTGCGTGATGTTTTAAACCTTTATGAATATTATGCTCATTTTTTAAGCTGACTTCTTTATTTTATTTGGATATATTGGCCTTTAATTAGAATATTTATTTTAAACTATAAAGTTTAATGTTGTTGCAAAATTTTAATATTTCTATCATGCTTATGAAGTTTCATTTTTTATGTAACTAAATACGGTCTCTGGTCATCAATGTATTATAATAAAAAATAAATATTGTTTATCAATCATATTTATAAAAAAATCCTGGCAGTTCTTGACAACTCCCCAATAAATTATATCAGATCAATGCTCCTTCTTTTTACGTCAAAGTGATATATTTATCGATAGGTATAAAATATTAAATTTTAATTTTCATAACCTAAAGAATTGTCTTTTTTATAGAATATATTAATAATTTTTTTTGGTAGTTCTCGAAAACTCGCCCAAAAACATTGGTCTTTTAGTTGATAATTCAATTTATTTTTTCTAAGTCTCATAACAAAATTGATGATCATTTTGATTTGTCCTTTTATATAAGGATATTTTTACAGGGCAGTAAATATGAACTAAATGTTCATTTATGTATTTTCGCAACTGCCCTGAATAGTTTTACTCTGTTTCTGTATATAATTTTAGTGTATCTTATTTTTACAAAGTTTAAAATTTTCTCAGAAAAAATAATAAAACGTCTTTAACCGAAAAAAAATGATGATCCACTTATGATCAAATATAACTAAACGAAATAAATGTTTAATAATTCTTGAATATGAGGAGTCGCTTCCTTACTTATGAATAATAGGTAACATGGGGAAGTTCATTCAAAGAAAACGTAAATGGCATGGATATAGGCCTATGAAGTAAATACATTAAATGTTTTAGGATGATATTCTTATCTTAAAGTAGATATTCACATCTAGAGAATGGATCATTATTTCATTTTTGCAAATGTTTTTCTTTATGTCTCATTTTATTATTACAGATTATAGAGCTAAAATGTACGGCCAAAAAAAAATATATATATACAAATCTCTATATATAAATATACAAATCTATCTCTGTCTCTCTATATATGTATATAGTCCGAATTACCGATTATTATAATAGATAGATACTCAACATAAAGAGTAAAAAATTCGTAGATTTATTTACTTTTGTTTGATGAGGTAAATAATTCCGAAAATAATGCCTTCCTTTGGATGATTGCGTAAAACAATGTAGTTTTGAGAATAGAAAAAGTAAAATAGTACGATAAATGGTGAGTGATATCTCCATCGGCTTATGCTTTATAAAAATGTTTATTTCTTTATACTTTCTAGGTAGTTGATACAAAAACGCCTTCTTCTATTTTTATTTTCAAGTAATAATCAAACCATTTTTCAGTTGAATGCACGTCTACTAGAAATATACGAGCGAATGTTGCTTGAAAAGTGTATAGTGATATTAATGTCTCGTCTTAATGAAATATCCTTTCTTATATTTATATTACATCGGTCTTTTTCGAGATGAAATAAAATTTAAGCTTACAAAGAGGCGATTGAGCTGTCACAGCCTTTTATTTTTATAAAATGAATTCTGCACAACCATCCCCCATATTAGAGATATAATGTCCCCTTGATATTTCCTATTTGACTTTCGAATAACTATTTGCAAGGTTGCTTATATTTGATAACAATTTCAATTTTGGATATCAAGTATGTAGTTATAAAAATAAATTAAAAAATAGCGTTTTATTTTTAGTGATGACGTCACAGTAGGTACATACGTCATATTAGTATTTCTGCTTATATATGTTTAAAAAATGCTTAATTCATGAAAGCCAAGTTGTTGTCAAAAGTGTAAAGAGAATGTCAATGTATTTGTTCGTTGCTCTAAAAAAACCGTTTATATGCATGTGCTTAACTTTAACTTATCTGTTTTAATTTTGTACCCCGAGTCTGGCTTTAATCTTGTTTTATTAAATGCGTATATAATCTTACTCTTTAAAGAATTTTATTTAGACCAAGATTCTTTAAGTAAATATATGGCAGGCAAAACATCCTAGCAAAGAGAAATGTCGAAATGACCACTTAATTGAATACCAAACCAATGAATTATGTTGTATGCATATATACATATATATCAAAGATCAAATCCGGCGGTTTTCTTCTCTCAACTTAAAATACACATAAAATCGTTAATTTCTTTTCAATTTTATTTATTTAGACATTAAAATGCTAGCACAGATGTGAAGATACTGCTTATTTAATCCATTCGCCTTCTGCGTCGATGACGCGCTGGATCCTGGCGCGGAAGGAGGAGCAGGCCTTGGCAACCAGGGCCCTGTCCAGCCTCCTGGCCTGCTTCATTAAGGAGTTGATCAGGGCGGCCTTGGTGTTGTGAGCCAGTCGGTTGGTGTGTCGCTCAAGGTAGCCCCAGAAAAATAGTCCATAGGATTCAAATCGGGGGAGCTAGGGGGCCGCATGTTCTTGTTCTTCTGCGTCAACAGCTCGCCAACCATGAGTTTGTAGCTGTGACAACGCAAATCCTCATTCACACAAGCCAACAAAGTTACGTGAGAAACGTCCAGCTCCTTGGCGACATCCCTGATGGACCTGCTGGGGTCGTGATCGAAGATGTCTGACACCCTCCTGATGAAGACGGGGGTCCTGGCCTTGCAGGCGCTACTGGAGGGCCTGAAGGCCCTGTAGACGACAGCACGAGGGTCCCTGGTATCCTTCAGCTGCTGCCTGAGCTCAGCAACCCTTCTTCTGTCGATCCCGAGCAGCTCAGAGACCTGAGTGTTGCTGATGGTGTTGCCCTTTATACAAAGAATCTGGATAACGGCACAACTGCGTTCTTGCTCGTTCCAGATTACAGGCTGTAGATTTCCATATGCGGCCATGACCATGATAAAATTCAACTGAAATGATCTCTCATATGTTGGCTGTCTGCTAAAAAATCAGCAGCGCGGATCGGATGACGTCATCAAGGAGTAGTAGTAAAAAATACTCTTTTTGGAACTAACCAGTTGAAAGTTATTTGTTGATGATTTTCTAGTATCTTTGTAGTCCTTCCTTTTTTAAATTAAAAGATTTATTTTCCTTGCTGCTTTGTTATAAAGCTTTTCATCATTTAATTAAAATTAACCATATTCATATATTCAATTAAATAAACAAAAGGGAATTTTAAATCCTATGTATATCAAATTATAATGGTATATAACCAAATAAGCACATGATAGCTAATGTATACATATGAGTATTCAAGAACAACGAGTTGTTTGATTTAATTACATACTTTTTAAATTATTTTAATTCTGTGGTTCTATGAATAATATGATCTTAATTAAAAATAAACATATATATGTTCATATTTTTGCATACAACTATTTTCTTTTTACTCGTTTATTCTATTAGCAAATTGATAAAAAAAATATTCAATTAAGTTAATTAAATTTGTTAGGGTCTTTTCTACTCGATTGGTCGTCCTAATCAAAAACTATATTTGGTTCCATGCAGTCAGGACTTGTTAAAACTCATTAGTAAAAAATCAGTATAGAAGAAAAATGAAGAAATACAATCGACATGTTTCAAATGACAAAAAATATATTTTCTTTCTTTATGATTCAAATGATCTAATACTTTATATTCCTAAGAATATATCTTGGACACCTAATGTACCACAAACAAAATTAGTTTGCACAGTTAATAATAGTTGGAAAGTAACAAGGTTTATGTTTTTTTTCGGGTTAAAAACTAAATTTAAATTCGATAAACTGCAAAATTTTATACAGTGTAAAATAAAATACACTAAATTATATACAGAAATAGAGTAAAACTATTCAGGGCAGCTGCGAAAGTACATAAATGAACAAGGATTATGTTTCTTACTCGTGAAAATGTACAGTGGGAACACTGTGCAAATTTGTAAATAGAAAAGCTCGTTCATACTATTTTAATGTGGTTATATTTTTTTCACATCTGATTCATGAGACGCCTTCACATCCAAAAAAATATGTTTGCTGTGGATTGCATGCTGATGGTGACATTGTGCCGTACTTTTTCGTCGACGATGATAATCTACAGTAAATGGAAATGGATACCGCTCCATGATAACCAATTTTTTTGTCTGAATTGAAAGATATGGACTTGAAGGATTTGTGATTACAACAACAAGAGGATGGAAGTTCACCCAAAGCTAATGTTACAATCGATTTATTAAAGTGTAAGTTTAGTGAGCGTGTTAGCTCCAGAAATTGACCAGTCCATTGGCTGCCTCGCTCGTTCAATTTAAGGCCTATTTTTCATGTGAAAGCCTTGGTCTACACCAATAACACTATGTAACAAAATTTAGGTCTTTTTTTGCCCCCAGGCTAAAATTCCTAATTTGAGTCCCATTTTTTACGTAGATTCAAAAATGCCACTTGAATTATCGTCCGAAAGAAAGTTTGGACTCTATGGCCTTTTTTGAAAATCAGGATTTTCATCACTTTTAATGGTTCACGCCCAGTTATCTTCGTGCAAAGTAAGAATAACCACAAGTGACATAAGTACCATCTATTTTTCTAGTATGTCTTTGCATTTCAAATCAGTTTTTATAAGACGCAGCTTACATGTTTGATATCTTTAACTTTCTTTAGTGCGATGCCCACTCATTAGTGAATATATTTTTGCCAATATATTCAATCACGAAACCGCACTAACAAATATAAAATGAGAAAAACTGTTTCATTAGATGAACAAAAGTAGGTTGACAGTGTGAACTTGCTCGAATAACTAAAAACGTTACCTTATCTTCAATTTAATATTAAATTTTAGTTGTACATTTTTTTCGAATGATAGTTTTTAACTTAAAACTACATAAATAAAACTTATCAATATAACTTTATAAAAAGCATTATGATTGTACAAATAACTGTATCAGCAACAAATACTCTTTTTCCTATCTAAAGAACACAAACAATAGATCCAATGTTTTCCACATCCCTTCAATCCTTTTAAAAACAATCAAGCATACAAAAACCACCAACTCAAAATGGAGACTTCCTTCCGTCCCCCCCCCCCCCCTAAAATACCTACAAAGAACTTTCTTTGACTCTTGTATATAACTACTTTGAATAAATCTTAAAGGAACTCCTATTTTAGGAGGTAGGGCATAAACGTGTTTTCTGTATAGCTGTATTAATTGAAATGTATATGTTGGGGCTAAACAATGGGACCATTATATTTTTTAAGGAGGCTTCTTCTTCATTTTTGAAGAGGGGAAAAAGAGCGGGAAAATTTATGGCTTAAAGAAAATGGCGGACCTGAACGGAGTAACAATGGTTTGCCATATGTATATACATATGTGTGTTTGAGTATATTTGAGTTCTCTTCCTACAGTATGGTTAATATATCAATGAAATATGTTCTTTTTGTGTGCGCTGGGCTACAAGTTGTGAGTATTTAAAAGGAATTGGGTGAAATCCCTCCCAACAATCCATCACTTTAGAGAGGGGGGGGGGGGGGAGTTGAGTTTCTCCACAAAGAGAGCAGATATAGCTTAGACAACGACACAATTGGATGTTGAAGTATGTTAGATCTTTTTCCGAAATAAGTATGTAAAACTGTGCACGATTCTTCATAAATTTCAAGGTGTGCTGAAACAACTAGAAAGCAGTTTTATGTCTAAATAGTCAGAACAATTATTAAGTTTATTATTCCACCAAATGACGACCAAGTACTTCAGAAAGCTTTGATAATGCTTCTGGACAGTATGTAGGCCTTTACCGACTGATGCCGGATTAAGTATTTGTGTGGAGAGTTTTATGAGGGAAGGAAATAAAATAAAACACTACAAAACATTTCTAACCGATTTATATAATAGTTCAGTAAGTTAGGCTTTCTTTCTAATTGGATCCCATAGTTTACTAATCTACCTGAGCCGTTTCTTATGTCTCCTCGAGAGTTCATACTTTTATATTTGACTTATTTTACGAATAAATGAAGAACAATTTTTTTATTTATTATTTCAATTCTAAAACTCCAAAGAGATTGCGTTATAAACAAAACATAAATACACATTCTAATATAAAATTATTACTTCGGAGAAGAACGATAACAATTACAGCAAAGAATGAAAATCAATAAAACAATAAAATGCCACATATATACTTTAAAAACGGTTATCCAATATTTTAAATAAAACAACACTTGGAATCCTTCAGAATCCGACATAAATGTTTAAGTAAGATAGGGAACTTGATGGGAAGTATCTGACCTCCTCTGAAGCTATGGTCCACGAATCGTTGCGAAGAGACGGAATTTTCAGAGAAAATGCCGTATATCTTTTTTTTTGCCTATATGGTTCGGTATAATTACAGTATCCGACAGGATATTAAAAAGCATTACAGCATTAAATTAGTTTACCGAACCTAGGATCTTATCAAAAGGGTAGACCAAAAATGGCCATCCCCTCTCAGGATTCGAATTTGCGCTCTCAACAAGTAATAACAATATAATTAAATTCACTAAAAAACTTAACTATCGCTTTCATGCTCAAATTCTACGTCACATAGATGTCTCTCAAATTTTTTAAATGAGACAAGAGTACCAGATGGATTTTGATTTATTGTGGCCGGTTTTTATAATCAATCCCTTGTGGCTGTCATAATATTAGTTATATAAGTACCTTCAGACAATTCATAAATATATTCCTTAAACAAATGATTTTCAGTCATTTCAAGTATATTAAAGTGAGAAATGAATTATTTCCATTCATATCATCTTTACGACTGTCATCATTAAGTAATCCAACTAGTTTCATAGTATTAATCAACTTGACTTATCGCTCTCATACTCAATATATTTTTTAAACACGGGTATTTTGATGCTTTCAGAAGAGACCCAAGCAGAATGTTTTCATTCACTTTTACCGCATTTCTTAATCATTCTGATCTTTATGACTGTCATCATAAAATAATAAAACAAGATTCAGCCAGTCCAGTATAGCTACGCCAAAGCCATTGTTATTGGCAAGGCCCAGTCTTGTGCCTAGATAACTCGACCAGTGCGGCTCCCGACAGAGTCGGGACTGACACCACAGCCACATCATGGTAACGGCGGAGCACAAGTCGCTCTTAACGATCTCGCCCGTGTCCTCGAAGACATCCGGAGGTCTGATAGAATTAGGACGGCTGACCTCCTCGACAGAGCGGGAATCCTAATCAATAAACGAGATTGTTGTTCAGCAGTCAGGGATGGCTGCTTGGAAGGAAGTCAGCCTTCCAAAGTCCCCTCTGAGTGATGTCCTCTGCACCTCGGACTACAGGACAAGAAGTAGAACGACCGATCTTAATAGGCATAATTCTATGGGCTGCACTTCTGTGGTCAACATGGCAAAAACATGGAATTCGTTTTCTGAGCTGAGGCAGGCAACCACCCTTCTAGAAGCAAGGTGATCGGCAACAAGGCTTGCAAGGATCTCAAGACATCTCTATTTTTAATAATTTTTTTTTTCTAATTTATTTATCTTTGAATTCATCTGATATATTTATATTTATTTAAATTAATTTTATTACTCTTAGTAACTACTGTCATATTGACAACAAATATATCTCATCACACAGACGTTTGTGTAATAATTGTTTTTAATGAACTCTGTTCGATTATTAGCAAATATATCAAAGTAAAATTATTAATTTACAAGTAACATCAAAATCAACGTTAATAACTTATTTTATCAGCCTCTCACTCAAGATTTTCAGCTAAGGAACCACAACTTATAAATCTTATAAATCATTACAGTCATAGGAGAAAAAACACTGATAGGATGACTAAGTCCTTGATAAAAAAGAAAGAAATAAGAAACTTTATTTCCCAGTGTGTTGGAGGAGGAGGAATCCAAATAATTTATCATAATATATTGTACATTCTATGTACTCTGATACACAACACATGGCTTATGTAAGGGGGGGGGGGGGGGAGTACAATGATGCTTAACATGGGTTAAGGGCAAAGTTTTAGCGATATAGATGAAAAACTTTTGCTTTGATTTATTGTTTTTTTTAAAGAAAGTGTGATATATGTTATGAGTTGGTTTGTGCTAATTGAGGATCATATTGTCTAATTTGAATTGAGAATGAAAAAGCAAATGAAGCATGGAATTAAGTTTTTTTTAGAAAGCCTCCGGCTTCATCATTCCGTGACGTAAAAGGTGCATCTTTAATTTATTTGCAAAAGGACTTCATGGTATGATAACATGAAAAAAATGCGTGGAATGCTGCTTAAGAACTATGATTTATGTCTTTAAAACAATATTGCAGGCATTCAAAAAAATAATTTCGAGATGAATATATATATTCCACAATATATGTACATGTATATTAAACCTCCCAATAAAACCACTTTTTTAGTTTTTTTACATATACCCAGCGATTCTGGTTAATTTTTTGATGCTGAAAACGAATATCTAAATTAAAAATTTAACTTAAAAACATCAACATGAGTACCCTCTTTTTCTTTTTCCTTCTTGAAACTATAAAGAACCCTAGTAGGAGCTGTTATTTAAAAAATGGTTGGTATGTCAGCACTTATGTTCATTTATTGGCACTAAATATTATTTGACGAAAATTTGCAAAATATCCAAAGTCATGAATTGATCATAGCTAAATTTGGTAAAACTATTTTTTTCAAAATAAGTAATAACAAAAAAGTTTTGTTTCATAACGAAACCTTTGAACCCAGTGACGTCTGATTTCTAACAATGCTAGAATTTTTTAATTTAGATATTCGTTTTCAGCATCCAAAAATGAACCAGAATCGCTGGGTATATGTAAAATAACTAAAAAAGTGGTTTTATTTTGGGAGGTCTAATGTATATAAGATATTTTAATAAACTAGAACTATGCGTTTGTTCTAAATGTTTTCATGTGTAATCTTTAAAAAAATCCAAATAACTCCCACGAGGCTATTATATTTTTTGTGAGGGATCCATTTTACGATTTCAATAATATTTTCAATTTTGCTCTTCTCGGTCCTTGGACAACCTGACGATAGGGGTGTACGGATGAGACCGATTGAGCCTATTGAGACCTACCCTTCTCCTCATAGCTGAAGGTATGACAACGTCATAAACGGTAAATTTCGTGCAATGAAATGTATCATTAATACCTCCGCCGAAGGAGGTATTGTTTTCACTGGCGTTGGTTTGTTGGTTGGTTTGTTTGTTCGTTTGTTGGTTTGTTTGTCAGCAGAATAACTCAAAAAGTACGGAACGGATTCGGATGAAACTTTGTGGAGTTGTTGGAAATGCCAAAAGGAACAAGTGATTAAATTTGTCATCTCTGAGTGCAGAATTAAGATGCAAAATGAGCTTAATACTAATAAATATTTCAAGTTAGCCTACTCTGCCAATAGATGTCGCTGTTCTGTGAAATCGGGTGCCGGGAGCGTCTTCCTCTCGGAATTTCCGTCGAGGGGAACCCTCCCCCGGCCCTCTACGCCGCCCTAGTCGTGAAAAATCCACCTCGGAAGGCTCATAAGGACCCCGTGACGGCGGAGTTTGCACTCTCTGAGTGTATATATTTAAAAACACAAAAACATATGCCTCTAGTTTATGATGCGTTCTGCAAGGGAACTTCACATATGGCATATTTTGTATTCTTGTATAAAAAAATATAAACCTCTAAAATTCTTATAATTGACATCCAGATATGTGGGTAACACACCAATAAGGAAAGAGGGCTTTTTCAATATAAAAAAGATAGTTCCTGTTAAATGATTTTCTAAAGATTGTAATCCTGTTTAAAAGTTCACTTTTATATAACGATAAAAATATCCATACCATTTTCCGTCTGAGAACCGATCTACAAATAAATTGGAAATTAAATTTTTAGTTTGTTCAAGAAAATACAATTTCGTGACTATATTTGTATTAATTACTACAAAAAATACATTTTACTTTACAGAGAGAAGAGTGACATCAATTTTGTTGATACATTGATCAAATGTCAATTTATTTGACAGTTTTTTGTGATCGGCCCCACACAAAATGTTTGAATCAAATATATTATGTGGCAATTAAAACTTTGAAAGGCTTTAGCCTAAAAATTATCTGCAATCTTTAATAATAAATCAATTTTATAAAATAGCTTAAATATCTTCATAACCAATAAAAGTTTGACTTCAACTTTCAAACTATTTCAAGTCCCGGATAATATGTAAGTTGTTATCAAAACGACCTTAACCAACAATAATAACTCAAAAAGTACTTCTAAACGACCAAATAATATTTGAAGTAGATGATAGTAAACACTAGTTCAATACCTATATATTAAGAAATCTGGCATTTGTCACTTGTTATAAATAAAAGCAATTTCATGAATAAATTTTGTATAAAAAACAAATCCTCACAGTGTATTTCCTTAATAGAAATTACAATAAAATAGTATAGGCAGCTATTAAATACCCATAGGCTTTATTTTCAATTAATGGTATTGTTTATGGGTAGATATATAAATGTTACAACATTCTTATTGGTGAACAAATAAGGTACACTTCAAATAAATCCGCCCTCCTGGTCTCTCAAGGTTAATCGATATCTTTAATATTCAATATGTTTTCTTTCTGTACAGTTGTTATAATACATTGATTTTTTAAATATATATTTCAGTTCAAAAAAATCCAAAGTAATTGCGTTAAAAATAAAACATAAATAGACATTGTAGTCTAAAATTATTACTTCGGGGAAGAACAACACCAATTAAATGTATATATTATTGACAGTATATATACACAATAGATTCATATATGGTTATCTGGCGTATGCATCCAATTACCGTGACGGTAGAGATACAGTTTGACATTGCTCACATTTGTCCGACGTTAATATTTTTTATAAAAGCCTAATTTTAGTACGATTCAAAATAAAAAAAATGAAAGAAAAATTCCATGTTTTAATAAACAACGATTTGGCTTTAATATCAACCTATTTTGACTCTGATAAATGGCAAATAGATGTCCACATCTTAACAATAAACCTTGATTTAATACCACTAAAATACAAAATGAGCTTGCTAAAATTTGTACTTATGTAATAATTAGAAAAATAACACGAATCGAGCTGTACTGTTTATTATATTGATATGCAGGATAATGCTAAGGACAATAAGCTGCTACATGTAGCTCTAAAATCGAATGTTATGTGTGTATAACGTTATGTTATATTTATTAATACTTTTGTCAAAGTATTTACTTGCTAACAAGTTGTTGACTTATAGGATATTTATATTTAGATCATAGTATATATAAAAAACCGTATCATTTGTATGAAAATATATTATAAATATATTATGTCATAAAAAGTTTGAATTATAAATATTTAAATATATACACTCAGAGAGTGTGTACCTCCGCCGATCCCCACAACATTCCTATTCAAACATTCTCCCTTTCACACGCCCGATTTTCTAACTCTAATCATTGTTTCCTCTTTGTTAGCTCATTTTGCATATTAAAAAAGCACTCAGAGACGGGAAGAGGAAGAAGTTTAAGCTACGTCACTGGGTTAACATAGTCCTGAGCTGATATATGAACAATAATACGTCAATGAATATTTTTTAGCGTTTGTTCTTTCCTACTCCCTGAATAGAGACCCATTTCATTATTATTATTAGTAGTATTTTGCTCATTTTGCATATTAAAAAAGCACTTAGAGATGCCAAAATTTAATCACTTGTTTCTTTTGGCATTTCCAACAACTCCACAAAGTTTCATTCGAATCCGTTCAGTACTTTTTGAGTTACCTGCTGACAAATAACAAACCAACAAACTAACAACCAACAAACTAACAAACGCCAGTGAAAACAATACCTCCTTCGGCGGAGGTAATTATGTTTGTTTCTATCTTAATTTTCCAGAGCAATCGGTTTTTTCAAATTTCATTTGTCTATATAACAAAATGGAATAACTTGAAGCTTTTAGACTTAAAACAATTTTATGGGGATGAATAATCAAAATTAGAAAAAATTATATATATATAATCTGTTGGACTTTTTGAGCTACCGTTGATATTAAATTTGGATATTGCAGCTCCAATATATATTTCTGTGTTTATATTATATTCTCCATTAAATGTTTTACTTCATTTTCATTTTTTGTATACAATTTGTTTGTTTTCAGAAGAGGAAGGTCCAGGATTATGCGCTCACATCCTCACATTCTTCGCTGGAATGCTACTCCTCGTGACACTGCCATTCTCACTCTGCACTTGCATCAAGGTAAAGAGCCTAGAAAAACAACGTTTTCCCCTATTTTAATAACATTTGTTATTGGTTCATAAGACTCGAGGTGCGTCAATGGGGTGTAAGTGCCTTGTCACACCGCTAGGTGTCTCTACTATAAAAACTTTAGAAAAATGCAAGAAACCGTCTTCTTTAAAGCATAGTTTATAAAATAACATGCATTAAATTATAGATGGCCCCTTTTTATCCTATCAAAAATTATATTGTGTTTTACCTGACTGATGCAAATGATGGGAATTCATTTCTTGAAGGTCTATAGCCTTTGCGTGAAATGGCTAATTACTATGAATAAAATTGATCCTCATGTAAATTGTTAGCATAAACATGAGAAGCTGTAGTTTGCATTCATCATATGTAAGAGGCTTAGAAGAAAAAAACTAAAGTTTCTGTTAATGTCTGCCGCCGTACCTTTTTTATATGATCAAAAGCAAATCAAGAAAACTGTGTTTCTATAAGCAAATAAGTGTCTAAGTTTGATGAATAATTTTCAAGAGGAGTAGTTTCATGCCTCAATTGTAAATTCAGGATCATGTAGTGAAAATGAAGTAAAAATCTGAATAGTATTTAAAAGAAAAACTTTAATGATGGCCCATAAAGCAAGTTGTTTCAAGATATTTTTGCTCATCAAATATCAAAGTACATAGAATCAACTTTCAATTTATACTGTTTTGAAGGGAAATTTAAAAGCGGATTCATGTCAAGCGAATCATAGTACTTGCTAATATATATTAAATTCTCAGAGGAGTAATCGATTATAGTAAAGCATCAATGGAAGGATGGATTTCAATGTTTGTTTAATGTACTTTAACTTTAGTCAATATATAATGAATCAACATACGTGGTGGTCCGGCAAAAATCCATGTTTAAATGGATTTTTGTGAAAATGAGTTACTATCATTATAATATAGTTGGTAAAATTCTCCTTCGTTTGTATTAGTAAAATATTTCGATTATTTAAATACAGGATTCGATAATTACTAATTATATATTATAATTAATAATTGCTAAGGAATAAATCTCTTATGACTATGAAAAAAGAGACTTTCTAAGAGGGATCATATCGGAGGGATCATGTGGAATTGAACCCCTTAGCAATTAGTCCAATATAAAGAAAATCATTCCAACTTATCAACATAAAAATGACAATCATGGGTATAACGTGCGCAACTGGTCTTAAAATGCTTCTGAAATATTTGGCCGTCATTTTTATGAAGTTAAAAATTAAAAATACTTTTCTCATTTTCACTATTTTTATATAGAATTGCTTTCTTGCTGAACCTCATATATAAATAAAATAAAGGTGGGGTTTAATTCTTTAAGTGTTCAACCAGAAAGTTTTGAATCCATAGTTAAAAGTTATTGATATAAACTTTTACACTGTTGATTTGCTTTGGTTTTCATTAGTAGCGTCACCTAGCGGATCCCTTTGAAGCTCCTTGTTCGCACCCCATTAGTGTCAATTTTAATATTATATCCTTAATACTTTAGGCTCTATCCTATTTTAATGACTGACATGCAATGACGGTTCATTATATGAGGAGCTTAAGAAAATAATACCTCCTTTCCAAAATGAATTAGATATGGAGAATGTTTGGTAAAAAATGTCACACCGTTATTGAAAGATCTCTATGATTTTATATATCTATGTTAATCCTATATTTCCCACCAAAAATCCTTTCTTTTGTTAAATACCTTTCTCCACAAACGTAATTGTTTTCCATTCTCTATTTTTTCATAAGGTTGTGGCTGAATACGAACGCTCTGTGATTTTTCGGCTTGGACGGCTTCGAAAAGGAGGAGCGAAGGGCCCTGGAATATTTTTCATCATTCCATGTACAGATAGCTACACACGAGTAGATCTACGAACTGTATCCTTTGACGTTCCTCCGCAGGAGGTAAGTAATATTTATACCATCAAATACGGGTCGGAGAACGACCGACATATAGACTCTGATACTACCAAGACACGACAAGAAGCATGGATGATACCTCCAGGGTTCTATATCCATTTATACATACAAATTAAGGGCACTGCTTAGATATTGATGTATATGAAATGTGAAACATAAAGTTTCGTGATAAAATGTTCCGTTTAATTTTTGACTTCATTTTTGACAATTTTGATAAAAATCTGAATGTTTATTTTATAAAATTGATTAGAACTATATTTTTACACAAAAACATTATCTTAGGTCAGTCAGGAACTCTATCCCTAATTCCCATCACGTTTTCTAATCATGATATTTCAAGACAAGAATGATTTTAAAATATTAATACATTTATTTAGATACAAATTTAAAACTATAAGTGATTCAATGGAGGATTTGATTAAGGTGACCCGTTGCCACGAGTACTTTGTCTTATATGGATCATATATATATATATATATATATATATATATATATATATATAACATTTAATAAAATAAAACAGCTTAACACATACGAATATATGGTAGATATTTAACCATTAAATTATTTTACATTTAAAATAAAGATATAATTAACATGGTAATTTAGTATTTAGTGGTATAGCTTGTATAGATATTCGATATATCTTGATTGACATAAGCGTAGTAGATATTAATGTTTTCAATATAGTAATTACGTATTATTTTTATTTATTTATAATTCAAAATCCGGTTGTTTTCATAATTTATATTTTTTTTCTTCCACTTAAATACCCGAATACCTCAGCCACTTTGCCCTAATTTGAGAACTCACCCGAATTTTTTTTTTTTTTGGGGGGGGGTAGTTGTCCCCCTTGCCCCCTGTCTCCTACGCCTATCAATGAATATATTATAAGCTTAAAATAAAGATTACTATATATGGCAATTCAGATTATAAGTTATATAATTTAAATAATAATATTGAAAAATAAACGGACTATTTTCTCACGAAACCTTATATTTCCCGATTTTATATACATCAATATCTCAGAAGTGCCCAAATTAATTATGGGAGTAATTTAGTTTATTCAACAATTGATTAGTTTATAACATCATCAAGTGCATCAAAATTGGAAGCCATAACAACATTGAGAGTTGCACACATCTTATTTTTTTGTGCCGGTATAATACGATACAACTGTATTTATTAAGTATTTCTCAGTTTAAGTAGCTTATTAAGAAAATTGACTCAAGTCCGTGTTATTTTTTACAAAAGCAATAATAATTTATTTTGACTAATTTGGATATAAATTTATAAGTGGTTTTAAAAGTCTTAGAAAAACATGGGTCTTTATCGATTGCGTCTTGATGGCTATTATGAAAATTGGAAATGATTTTATAAGAGGCGGCGGAACTTCAAAATCGGGAGAAGGGGGGTAATAACTCAATCCAACGACTTTGATTTCTTCAAATCTTTCAATGTTACTCGTCTGTTTCCCCAAATTTGGGTGGAGGTCTTTAAACTTCCTGAGTATCCACATTATAGGAGAGCCCCTCATTGGAATTTTTCCTGTGTTTGCCGACTAGGCAGAGGAAGGAGTTTCCGTGAGCGCAAGTACTCAAAGGCCTGGGTACATATACTCCGTTGAATGAGGGCGGTAGTTACATCTTCATGTAGCCACGATAGAACATTGTAAAAGGATTCATGAACTTTCTTGTTTGAATCGTTGTGTAATTATTTTCCAATGAGGTTATAATTAAAGTGTCCTTAAAGTTTTATGAACTAAATTTGAGGCACTTAGCTTTGTAGCAGGACAGGCATTTTCGCTTAACAATACAAACTGACCTAGAATTCAAGCGTAGCACTTGTGACGTCACAAAAAATAATTAACTGTCGCCCTGCAATTGCCTACGTCGATTCCCATTGCCTCACCTTATTTATATTCTCCTTGAACAGCACCTCTCTAATCTATAATAAGTTATTGCATCGACACTTCGTAAAAATGATAATATTTAATATTAGTCTACATACTTCTAGTTTCTATATATCAATCGATATTTTTTTTTTCAGTATTTAAATATTATATTGACCAGTAATTTCAACTCAATCAACATCCTTTTCGGATATTATCATCCAGCTTATGACGTTATCTTATTTTTCCAATGGGTATTTTTCTGTATATCCTGATGTGCGAATTGATCTGTCTGACATACAACATTTTTCATTTTCATATTTTAACACGCCAAATATTTTATTTAAATAAATTCAATGCTTTGGATGAACAACAACTTATATATAAATATATTTATATATATAGGTATATATATATATTATAAATATATATTAAGGCACTAGGATTTGAAATAATGGCCCCTCATAGTCGAAGTTACCTTCTTGCTCTTACGAAAAAATAGCACTATATCACCTTTATATTCACCACCATTAACATTTATATGTTTTTTTCCTGTTTTTGCCTCAATAATGAGGCCTCATTCGTCTTAGGAAAGAGGCCTAAAAAATCCAGCATCCACTCTCTTTAGATTCGATCTAAATTTTCTAAAGCAACCAAAAAAATCTTATTTTCCCTCATTTTAAAAATATTATTTTACTTTCTTTCTCTTTCTTCAATTCTGCCTCCTCCCTTCAAAGTTCTTTACAAGACAATACCGTTTGTCTAAGGACTTTCAAGCACTTTCTCTCCTTATTGTGTGTGTGTGTGTGATTGTGAAGAGAGAAACTTCACGATTTTAGGTCTTCTCATGATATAAACTCATATTATTGTTTATTCTGTATAGCATATGCCTTGATATCTCTCAGAAAAGTAATAATATACTTGTGGGTGTGAATAGAACGAAAATATAGAGAAATCAATCTAAGGGAGGTGGATCCTGCCTTGAATATCTGATTTCGTTTTACTAAGACTTTTTGATCAAGGAATAACCCCCCCCCCCTTTTAATATATGAGTCTCCTGTGACTACTGCTATGTATTGGAACGTGATTGGTCCTCTAAATGACTCTGCAGATAAATATATTTGGGAATAAGCTGAAATGGATGGTTTATTTGGTGTGTTTATATCATTTTGTGTTTATGTCGGCGTAGAAAAAGGTACAAGACAGCGAATATTTGTCCCGATGGCAGCACTTTTCTTTTGATAAAAATCCTAATATGTGAAAACTTGCGTCATATTTAGTATAGATGCATATAATAAGGTAAATAATTTAAGTCGTTGAGACCAGAAAATCATCTATTATATTGTAGAAAAGTGTTATATTTAAACAAGTCATATATATATGGTTTCGATTGTCATCAAATGATGGTGACCCCCATCGGGTACCCCGACTAAGCGAACGAAATTAGGTCTACAAAGTAAAAAATAAATCGCGCGGAAACACTTCACTACAAAAAATGCTACGCGACAAAAATACCGACAAAAAAAGCAAGAACGACGAAAATATCACTACAAAAAAGTTAGGCGACAGAAAAATACCCGTGACAAAAAGAAGAACGACAAATTGACCGACTATAAAGAGCAAGCGATGTATTTACCCACGAAAAAAAAACGGCTATAAAAAGGTCCTCGACAAATTTACGCGGGATGAAATTACAGTAAACCGACTTACACCCCCCTTAAAAACCATTACCCAGGTTTTTTAATAGATTAAACACCCAGCAGGGTCAACTGTGTGGGTACCCGAGGAGCTATCCCCATCAGCCCTGGAGACAGGTCATTCAACTCTCTCATGACTATACAAACCATTTAAAGGAAGCTTCCCACTAGTTTCTTCCTGACAGTCCTCCAATAACTAATATATGCCTACTTTGTTCATAGATATTTATAATTCATATACATAAAGTAATGCCTTTTTAAGTCATCAGGTCTCATTTTTGCAAAGAAAAGGGATAAGAGAACGACATGATGTTATAAAAATTTTGTATATTTTTCACATAGGAAAATTTACTCGCCTTTCAAGGATATTACTTAGAAAGTTATTTTGGAAGATAAATCAACATATAATCAAAAATAATTCTCTTTATAAAGTTTGAAAACAATAATATTTACGGAACTCACTCTTGTTGAAACGAAGAGCATGTGATGAAGATGACAATAAACGAATTATTTCCTTATCTTGTGATTCTTGTGCAAAAATATTTTTTACTTTCTCCATAATATTATTTGCATTTGTTTTTTTTTAAATTGAGAGAGCTGCATTGGGATGTGGAGTGTACATCTACATATTCAATATACAAGACTTACTACCGTCTTTGTCCGGACCATCACGTCCGTAATCATGGACCTATAGGCTACTTCATCTTCTAATAATAAGTTTTTAATATTTTAATGTATATAAAGTGCATATTATAGCGGATGGAGGAAGTACGCAGTGCGTCGAGATGTGAAAGACAATGTGGCGTGAGAGCAACTATTTATCTCCATTGTAACCAGTATTTATTGATGAAAGAAAGTATTCTTGCAGAGTATTAAAGGATATACAAGTGATACTACAAGCTCAGATGAGTCTGATGAAGCTTGTTGCATTAAAGTAGAATAAGAAAGGCATCCGAAATGGCGAGTGGATCTCTACAATATATATACGAGGTTGTTTCGGATAATGATGCGAATCAGTTTATATCTTGCAAATATTGCATCATCAATCTTCTAAATCATAGGCTTAAATTAAAGCTCAAACTAATCGGATTATTTCTTTCTTATGTATCATAATCGGTTTTAAACTTTGTTTTTTAGAAAATAAAGCTTTTGTTTGTGTTTATTTTGTAACATTGGGTCAAATTTTCTCAAAAAAGAGAAATGTCGCGCACCACAAGTTCGTCGAGGACCTCGCCAAGGCCAGAAGACTCCCAAAGAGATCAGACCATGGTAGACACACGGCCTTTGAGGTCAACAGCATCTCCCAAAGCCAATATACCGCATTTCAGCATTAGTTAGGCCGGGAAGGACTCTTCAGCCAAGAGGAGCACGAACGGGAGGAGGAAGGCCGTACCGACGACTTTATTTGGGCTGTGAGGGTGAACGTGGAGGTGATCGTCCGGGTGACAATGGAAGAACTGGCTATCAAGTTCGAGACGTCGATCAACACCATTTTCCACGTCCAACATGACGATCTTGGGCTCTCAATCAAGTCAGCAAGATGGATCCCCAAGATGCTCACAGAGGATCACAAAATGAAAAGAGTGAGGTGCGCACAAGCCTTCTTGAAACTCAATTTTGAGTTCGGATTGGGGTTTCTGGACAAAATGTGACGATGGATGAAACCTGTGTGTCTTTCTTCACTCCTGAGTTCAAACGAGGGTAATCTCTATGGCTCCCGAAGGGCTCCAACCCGCCCTAAATTTAAGCGTCAATAATCAAGGAAGAAACAGATGGTTCTCAGCTTCTTCGACAACTGCGGCGTGACCTCCAGCACTATCTCCCGATGAGGACCTTCGTCACTGCGGCCGTGTTCAAGGTGTCATGAACATGTTTTTAAAGAAATTCAAGGAGAAGCGACCTGAAATGGCAAAAGAGACTGGTACTTCCACTTCGACATGCTCCATGCCACACGGCAAATAGCACGAAGGAGTTCTTAGCCAAGAAGGGGATCAAGGTCATCGATCATCCCCCTACTCTCCTGACCTTGCCCCCGCAGACTTCTTCTACTTCCCCGTCATGAAGAAGATGCTCGAGGGCGTGGAGATCGTCAACAAGAGCGTCCAGAAGGAGTGGCCCGGGTCGGAGGGCCATCCCGGAAGACAGGTTCTGTGAGGCCTTCAGGAAGTGGGTTGAGAGGTGGGAGAAATGTATTCGAATCGGTGGAAGTCATGTGGAAAAGAGTTGTTAAAGTTGTTTTCGTTATAATTGAAATTATATTTTATGATTTTTTTTTTTCGCCTATTTATCCGAAAACAGCCTCGTATAATTATATTTAGTGTTTGCTACCCGGCATGTTCCGACATTTTTCCTGGAATGTCTACATAGACCTAATATTTCCTTAGTATCTGAACCACATCGATAGAAAACGTAATCAAATATAACAAAGTGTTTAGGAAATAGTGAGGACCGAAAAACAAAAAATGAGCTTTTATTGGCATATAATTTTTTGGGACGGCCAACCGCCTTCTGAATTATTTTTTTTAGCAAACCCAAAATATCCCACATAACATTATGTCCATATCTAACGCGCCATTATGAAGAACCGTGGAAAATGTTTTGTTTTTTTGCATAAAAACAAGCATATGGAAAATTCATTTTGCGGGAAGTGCCAAATGGCCCCAAACACATGTTACACAGAAAATTGAATTTATTCTTTCTAATTCTCTCAAATACTTCAAACTCACCAAATCGACAAATAGACGACATCAACGTTTTAAATTGAATAAGGAATAATTTTGAATCAGTCATTATATTTTATGGCTTTATCTTTAGAGAGTAATTTTGAATTATAATGTTCATTTATGTTTGTGTTTAACGTAACTGTTTTAAGATTGTGTTTTTTATTTCCTACTTTCTAGTGTATTCTATTTTTTACACTGTATGGATTTTAACTAATAAATAAACATCTTAACCAAAAAAAAATTGAACGTGGTAATTTTAGACCTCGCATAAAACGTTTTGGTGAATAAAAATAAACTTGGCGGTAATGAATCCCGACAATAACAAAGAATATATGTATAAAGGAAAATTATTTTCAATACAAAACATAACTAAACATTATAGCTTTTTTCTTTCTTATAAACACTCAAGCACAAAAGGACATATCAACTAATTTCTAGAAATAAATGTCTTTTGATAAAAAATATATATGTTAAAGACATATAAGCAAACTAAACATTTAATATAAGGATAAAATATTATTCATTGTCCTTTTTTTATTGTTTATGATTATTTCTGGACGAAAAAAGTATTTGTTGACTTCCGAAGCAAGATTCGAGGCCAAGCTTCGCACCATTTGGATCCTCAAAGAAAATGCTGTGTACCAAGCGGGAGATCCCTCTTATTGATGCTTTCCCATCCCATCAGCTTCTTTGCTACAATTTGTACCCGACGGCGTACAGCGTAACCCTGAATTGGCCAATGCCCATCATATTTGCCCTCCTCAAAGTATGTGATAACTCATGATTCAGAGTCATAATTTTTTTAATAATCATTAGAGCCGGTCAATCGCAGACGGCACAGAACGATTGATGTCCACTTACATGCTTCACAATCCAGCGTTACCCTGTATTTTCCTCCTCAAAGTTTGTGATAAACTCATGATTCAGAGTCATAAAATTCATAATAATCATTAGAGCCGGTCAATCGCGGACGGCACAGAACGATTGATGTCCACTTACATGCTTCCACAATCCAGCGTGACCCTGTATTTTCCTCCTCAAAGTTTGTGATAAACTCATGGTTCAGAGTCATAAAATTTATAATAATCATTAGAGCTGGTCATTCGCAGACGGCACAGAATGATTGATGTCCACTTACATGCTTCCACAATCTAGCGTTACCCTGTATTTTCCTCCTCAAAGATTGTGATAAACTCATGGTTCAGAGTCATAAAATTCATAATAATCATTAGAGCCGGTCAATCGCGGACGGCACAGAACGATTGATGTCCACTTATATGCTTCCACAATCCAGCGTACCCTGTATTTTCCTCCTCAAAGTTTGTGATAAACTCATGATTCAGAGTCATAAAACTTATAATAATCATTAGAGCCGGTCATTCGCAGACGGCACAGAATGATTGATGTCCACTGACATGTATCCAAATCTGATAAGATTAGCGAAAATTTGTAATTGGATGGTAAATTTAAATTATATAGGATAAGTGCTTTCGACAATTTCATCTGCTCTTTCTGAGCAAGGATCTTTTACGGGAATCGCAATTTCACGAGTCAATGGAATTGGTTATTATATATAGATATATATATCATATCTATATATATTATATAATATAATATATATATATATATATAATATATATATATCATATGAGTTGTGTTTGTTTGAGATAGCAAAAAAAAGTTATGAGGATTTCTTCCTGATGTTTACTCATCCATCATTTAATCTGAAATCAGAATCCAAATATTATGGTGTTCCAGACCAAATGAATTTATGTTTAAAAAACGAACTAGGATTGTAGTGGCATTTTTGCTCGATTTAATCGTTTTCCATTATAAAAATTATTTACCAAATGGCATTTCTCTATGCAACAACTCAAGTGCTTGCGTGGAATACTTATAACTATGACAACATGTATTTAAAAAAATATATATGCATATGCTAACGTTATTTTAAGGATTTAATGCTCTTCACACTTTCGATATATTATTTTATAAAAAGAAAGTTATTTAATTATTTACTTGAGGAGTGCATTTTTTAATATTGAGAGGTCTCATGCCAAGGATAATAAATAACAAACTTTGGTGATTTAAGAGTTTAGTAGAGGAGGACAAACTAAAGGGGTTTAATGATTGATAAAGTACTTGTTATTTGAGTGGGAAATTACGTCAAAAAACGTCTCCAATAACGTCTCAATTCATAGATGTTTCAATTTTATAAAGTAGGAATGCGTAACATGGAAATATTTTTAATCATACGGGGAATATGGAGTATGATAGCTCAGTGTGCTATGGCGTGTTCGACTCCCTGAAGTTGCATTTTTGGTCAACCTCATAGATTAGATCCTAGGATCCATAGAATAATTTACACACTAGATTGCTTATTTATATCCAGTCGGAGGCAGCAACTCTATTGAACTAATGGACAACAAAAGTGGTGTCGAGTACAGGACTGTTGGGGTCTTCAAACCAGGCTAACCTTGGGCTTATCATGTCACAATCGACAGGGTTTGGCAGGATGAGGTGTGGAAACTACCTCCAAAGAACATGGGATGAAGGTTGTGGCAATTATGTCATGTTGAGTCGTCACAATTATGGCATATATGATTTTAAGCCAATCCTCCGATGGAACAAATTACGCGTTAATCCCTTGATACTACTATTCTTACTCTACCATGAAGACGTGACGTCAAAGATGGAACACGTTTTTAGAATCCCCACATCTATTTTCTTCGATGACCAACCCACAATATTATAATGTGTTTCATTGGGCCACTAAATATTTGCTGCTTGGAGTTACAAATATAATTCCAATGTAATATTGGGTCCCTGAGGCCACTATTAGCTCATTCCGGTTTCAAAATAAGTGTTCTTTGGTCAAAAGGTTTTCCATATGGGACAATTTTGGCATGTTTGTGCTTGAAATCAATCGTCAGTGGGCTCTAGTATTAAATTGTTTTGGTCATTCATCTTTATTTGTTTGCTTTCACAAATGAAATAAGGGAGAAAGATGGTTAAAGCAAGGAATATTCAAAACAAGATATATCCACATTGTTAAGAGAGTCGTCTTTTTTTTCTTGCCGGTGTGATGCCATTAAAAAAACACCGGTATGCAGGAAGAATTCAATTTATTTTGTTTTGGTCACGATAGTGATAGGTTCACTGGTGTTTCTTGGAAATTATAGAATAAACATACACTGTAGTCTGTATATCTTGGGTTAAAGAAGATGTGTAAGACAAGGATTGGAGGTAGATTGAGGATATTAGATTAAAAACTGAATCTCAATTCCTAGATCACTTAAGAAACATCTAAAACATACTTAATAAGTCAGCTTTCTTAATGTAGAAATAAACAAATTGATAATAAAAACAATAATAGCAAGTAATTCCTCGTAGCAACTCTTGATTGTGTCTGTCCGGATGAAATGCAGAGAAAGGGATTATAAAATATATGTAACTAAGGCATTCCTTCCGTCTATTTATCCTTGCATTACAGTTTACAGAAGTATTTATATTACATATATCGTGTACACTTGTAAGAAGAAGGCATTCCTTCTTTGAAGCCCTTCCTTTTATATAATCCATAATGTTCTTTGATCACAATTCATTTGGATTGTGTATGAGGCTTGCGAAATATGTGAAAACATGACGAAATACATTATCATTTTTATATGTCTATCTATAGTCACTCTTAGTTATTTTTTTTACATGGATTCTGATTGAAAAAAGGCATAAAAAATATATTTACAATCTTTCTAGTCATAAATGCTAATAGTTGAGGAGACAATTATTATTAAAAGTCTACCAATTACACGAGCAAACTGAATATCCAATACTGAATAAAATATGAGATAACATATATATATATATATATATATATATTTTCTAATATATTATTATATCCATTTTATGCAGAAACTAGCAGGAAAGATGTCTTGAATTACTCCTTGTAAATGATATCTTAATATTAATAAGTTTATCTAATATGATTTTTGAAATTTTCTGTAAATTTCTAATGAATTGACATATGCAGATTTTGATGCACGGCCTCCATATCTTATACACAAATATTACTATTTATTATTTTATTGGCATTCATAAATATAGTATGATATAAAATTAGGCTAGTCCTTTGAACAAAGGATTAAAAGACAATAAGTGAGGGCGATAGATCAGTGCATAGACGTGCAGGTTCGCATCCTTACGTCAGGTGCAGGTCAATATCGATCAACCTGATTATACGATTGGAATTGGGTATATAACGAAATTCAGATAAAAGAAGATACATTCGATACGCTATTCATGATGGACGCCATATTGGATTTGTTCAAAGCAGTGAAAAAGTAGTCTCATTAGAATCTGTTATAAAAATAATTTACAAGCCTGTTCAGGCTCGACTATTATAAAAATAAGTACTTTCAATACCTAGTTCGATTTGCTCGTGTAACGAATTTGTATCCCCATTGTTCAAACTTTTTTATTTGTTTTCGTGTAAGTAATGCTTTAAATGTTTTATAATGGTATGGGAAGGTAGCGTGATTTATAAAAAAACCTAAAGCCAGATTCATAATTTTCTATTGGATTTTTCTATAGGTCAAATTTTACATCCTACTTTTTTCTCTAAATATTTGGTGAATCATCCAAAAAGTTAAACTTGACCCATGCGATGTGTTCTGGGTGTTCATTTACGGTTAAGTCTTATAACGGTCAGTACGCGTTACTCCAAACTTTTTCAATTGAACTAATGCGTGTTGTGTTTTTGTTGGTATTTGAAAACATGAACTCTTTAATTGAATTCAATATAGATATGTTACTTTAACGATGGTTTTTGATGGTCCGAGTCCATGACTTCGCCCTAAAATTCAAAGTTTGACAATTAAAGGGCAGTATATTACACACCCTCTAATGTCAAAACGTGTGTCTTGAGTTTTTAGATCATTTTTTTCGGTTAAGGCTTTTTATTTATCATCATCAACAAACAGAGTAGATAAAATACGCATAAGACAATACAATAATATAATTTTAAAAAACATGAAACTAGGCAGTTGCATAAAAACAAAACATAAATGAACATTATAGTTCATAATTACTGCCTAGAAATAAAATAACCTTTTATAAAGGGACAATAAGACGATGTCCAAGCTAAAAATAATCACAATAAGGCCGTTCTTGACATAAAACGTTTATATCTTCTAGCAATTGATTTAATCAGGCTTAGATATTGTGCTGAAGTTGATGGTATGAACTTGATGATATCGCCAGCCCGAATCCAGGAGGAAGATGCCACTTGAGGGATTTTGATTCCGAATGCCGAGTAACGCGCTGCTGCTCCTATCGTGATGGATCTTAACTCCTCTTTGTGTATGAGACTGTTTATTGTTAATTTCTTCCCGACCAATGATTTAATATTCAACAAAGCACACTCAATCGCCTCATGGTGTGGTAAAGAATTACAACTCCTTTTTTGTGCTCCAAAAGAATAATGGCCCTGATTTGTCCTTGCAGCCCGTTTCCATCCACGCCAACATTTAGTTGGAAAATGCCTTAACCAAATCAAATTTTATTTCAGAAAACATTCGATTAAATATTTAAAAAAATATATTTTTTTTAATTTGTGCTTTGATTTATATTAAATTACATTCAAATCCACTTCAGATAGGAATTAAAAAGGAAGTAACGATAAAAATAGGGGTGGGGTTCGTAGGAGAATAATGGAAAATAGACCAATTGATGTATTTACAAAATGATTGAAACAGATTGAAGATACCAATAAGAAAATAAGAGTCTCGTTAAGCTAAATCAACATTTAAAAACAATGATTCTGTGACGTCGTTTTAAAAATATATAAAAATTAGACCATGGATTTGTTAAGTAGGACTTTGCAGATTCCATAATCCCCTTGCCTCGAACTATACATTATTATTTAATTTAATCGAATACACATTTTAATTCACTTCATTTTTGTTTCATTTATGCTGACATTTTACAAGGAAAGTCGATTATCAGGGAAAACTGGAAAAAAGAAAACGGAAATGAGGGGAGTTTCTAAAGGAACGGGTACGGTTTACTCGATCTCCTACCTGAGCTAGAAACAAAGAGAAACAACACTTCAACAACGGCCATCGTGTTAACATTCCTCACAAACCTCTCTATTATTGTACTTATTATAGAAGAAGAATAACAAAAGTATTCGTGCTGCAGAGTGCTCCTGCCTGTTCTTATTATTGTTATTGTTTACATTGATTCATCATTGCATGGGATCAAATTTCTCGAATGGGAGTGGACGGGTGGCATGATTCCAGTCATTATATTTGCCCCGTCTCGTCTCATCCTCTCCTCAATGATCGGAGGAGGAGACGAGACGTTTGGGAGCTCCTTCATCAATGTGGTCGCTCCTAGCACTGACTCGGCTCATGAATATGTTCAACGGGACTCGCGGATCCAGATTGATCTATGGGACTGACTCGTTCTGGGATGGATGTGTTTATGGGAGATTCATTCATCTGTACGACCCGGGTAAGTACTTCAATGAACTTCTCGTCACAAAAGCTAGTTCTTAAGACCTCTTAAATAAAATAATTAAAATATATATATATATATATATATAAACGTTGATTCTTTAGTATTTTATGAGCGACCTGACGAGGAAGACAGTGAGGGCCTCGTCGTCTGGGACAAGCGATCTACATATCTGGGCAGCTCTGGCAAGACATAACTGATGAGAGCGTTTCGCGTCATAATTTCGGTGGGCCCGGAGTCCCTCGAAAATAAACGGACACTAAACATGCTTCAAAAACTCCCCTCCTCAAAGTACTTTAAACTCTGGAAGAGCCCCACGCAGTATTCCTTCAACAAGGAGGGAAATTGCCTCATCTGCATCCAAGGAGGAGCTGGACGTCAACAAAGTTCGAGGGATTCACAAGGCATACAAGGACATCTTCGTGCGCTTCTACTTCTGCTTCGCTCAAATCATCCTCTGTTCCACCATCAACGGTATCAAAAACACAATCAGTGCCGGGTCCTCATAATCTTGGTTCTTGGAAGGGTGTTCAGCCACGGAATAGTCCTGAACTCCTCACATTCATGTTCGTTGAGAAGCAGCGAAAAAACGCGGAGTTCCTCGCGAATGCCATTAAACGCCTCGTTCTTAGTTTTCTCGATGGCGAGGAGTGGCCCTCGTAGCTGCTGTGAACGGAGAGGCCACGGATCTTGGCGTCTCCATGTTACCCCTTTTGGGCGGCGTCTTTACCTCGGACAAGGCCACGTTCAGTACCCCCTACGGACACTACCAATGACAGGGAAAACTCTGGAGACGCTCATCTGTCTCCTGTGTTCGTGTCAAGGCGCGGTTTTCTAACACGGCGACCAAGCAGGACCCACCGTTAATATTTTTATAATTCTTGTTTAACCCATTAACTCCGGAATTATTATTTTTCTCTTGATTCATCTAAAAATTATATCAAACATTCATTTTTATTTTTGCTCATAAAGCCAATCGTGCCTAAAATAGGCCCCATGTCCAAAATTAACACTAGGAGTTAATGAATACATTTTTATATTATTTTATTCTTTAGACGAAAATAAATTCTACATACATATTTTTCTACATAATTATTTATTCTTCATAGAAAACAAAAAGTCATTTACTTACTAATTTATATTAACTTACAAAAATATAATTAATAATTATATTTTGTGATAAATTTCTAAACAATCGATACAAAGTCCAACGTTAAATTTACAGTATTCCGGGTGAATTATCTGACAATTTCCATGAAATCGGTAGTCAATCTCTCCTGGTTATACTTTGTTCTTTCCAGATGCTTTAGGCTCTATGTCATATTTCTTTATATAACCAGGGCTATATCTATTCGGAAATGTAACTGTGAAATACATAGTGTTCACACTCTTTGTTAATCTACCATACGTTATTTATTGAGGCGTCGTTTACCCGGGTGAATATTGGCACCACCATTTTTTCCTCTAATAACCTATTCGATAATTATTAATATTCTGATTCATTAGATCTGTGCCTCCCATATACTGGTTATATTGATATATGCTGTGAAGGACTGGAAGCTGAATCATTTAATTTGTTCTCCATCTTTTACTTTGTTGGGGAGCTTGCGTACGATATATTGCCGATGCAATTGTAACAATATCTTTCCATTGTTCACATGAACCGAACTATCTCCTAAACCTGACAAAGCATTTCCATCGGTAATCTTTCCATCTTGACGATCATCTGTTTTGAAGTGGGAAGTTCTTATCTATGATGGGTTTCGATCTGAAAATTCCAGAACCGGTCGGAATCGGTCTAGAATAGCTTTCGGTCTGTTTTGATTCAAAAGTTAGCATTTCGGTCTGACGGTTTAACATGAAAAATACATTAAATGTTAAAAACTACGTGTGCATAAAATTATTTTTATGACAACTCACATATTTGGGCGCCGACGGGCACCCATAGGTTCATATTACATAAGTTTCTTAAAACTTGTACCATGGCCTTTTGGTTTTGTACAAATATTCTCATAAAAAGTTTGACTTTGTACAAAGAATATGTTTTAATTCACATGAGATGGCTTTTTTCTTTTTCTTTTTCCCTCTCTTTACATTGAAAAAGTAGGTCGTAAAATCAGAAAAGGTGATTTTTCTGGTGCATTGTGGTCCCATCACTTTTTTTCACAGGATTCCTTAAATATCTTCAAAGTTCAAATCGACCATAAATGTGGAGGAGATAGCGTGCAGACATACAGACGGACAGACAGAGATTGGTTAATTATTATATAGATTGGGTGTACACTTATTAAATAATAAACAACATACTCTATTTACAATATAAGAAACTCAAAGAAAAAATGTTGATGGTCCATATTTGTTTGCTCAAAAAGGGAGTGTGCCACTTGTTTATCAAGTACCGCAAAGTAGTTTTGCCTACGGACAAAACCAATATTAGCTAAACAATTTATATTTTAATATAAACAAGGAAAATACAGCTGTCATCAAAGGCGATATTAGACTTTCAACTCAAAAACTCCACATATTTATAATCAATGAGTTTTTGAGTGGCTATACAAAAAGTCACATTAGCTAGCAGACAAGTGGGTTTTGTCAATGTCATTGGCCCAACTGTCCTCATAAAATAAATTAGTATATAAATTTGATTACTTTAAAATATATTTCTCTACATTATTGACATTTATTCTCATTTTTACAATACGTTTTGAGTGTATATTATTTTTGTACCCAATTTAGATCGCCACACGAGCACGACAACAAGAGGTTGTAATTAGTGAATCTTCACATACAAAACTACGAAAGAGCTTTCCATTTTGATTAGTGGTAAAGAAGTTGTTTTTGCTTCTTATCACTTGGGTACTGTGCAAGGATTGACTAAGCACTTTTAGTGATGTCACAATTGACGTCAAGATATCATAAAATATCAATGGAGGGAAATAATCATTAGATCATCTTTGAAGAAAAAAAAAACCACAAACTATTTATAAGCATTTTGACTTTTTGACGTTTATGAATTGCTCAATTTTTTATATAATCAATAAATAAAAAACGCACGTTGGTTATCATCTATCAAGATCTACATTGGTATTTATCTTTTATTTGAAATAATAACATCTTTCATCGTATGTTCAAGCATTCATTTGAGACATTTGTGGGAGTGCACGACCAAGTTCACGTCAGTGGAACTGTTGACTTTATCAGCAGAACAATAATGCAGGAATATATATATATATATATATATATATATATATATATATATATATATATATAATTATATATATATATATATATTATATAATATATTATATATATAATATATAATATATATAACTATATATATATATATATCTATTAATATTTACTATATATATATATATATATATATATATATATATATATTCTTGAATCAAAGTTAATACATTTTTTTGCAAATTAAATAAATTTTATTTTAGAACAATGGAATATCTAATAAAACCATAAAAATTATATATATGGTATCTAAAGAACATCTTATGTGTAACAGTATATAGATATATTGATATTGATATACATAAGATGTTAATTAGATAGCTTTTATATATTTTTTAGTTTACTATATATTTAGTTGATCAAAATAAAATTTATTTTATTTGCAAAAAAATTAATGTTAGAACTTTGATTTTATATTGGCATACACATCTTAATATTTCAACATTGAGTCGTGAAAAATATTTAGTCTGAACGAATGGCAAAAGACAATCTCAAGGACGATCCCAAAGACCGATAGGACCCGTCCTAAGACTGGACTGGACCCAAACCGAATAAATTGGGACCGAAACACACTACTTATTGCCCAAAGTTTGTTATTCTCATTATAATGTAGTTCAGGTGATCTACTTGTTTGTTTGTTTAGCTCCTAGATTGGACCCTACCTCACCGGAATTAATCGGTATCAGCCGTTGTGAACCTATCTAGGAGCTACAATCTTTATTATTACCTCTGCCGAAGGAGGTATTGTTACCTCCGCCGAAAGAGGTTATTGTTTCAGTGGCGTTTGTTGGTTTGTTTATTGTTGTCAGCAGGATAACTCAAAAAAAGTACTGAACGGATTCGAATGAAACTTTGTGGAGTTGTTGGAAATGCCAAAAAGAAACAAGTGATTTAATTTTGGCATCTCTAAGTGCTTTTTTAATATGCAAAATGAGCAAAATACTACTATAATAATAATGAAATGGGGTCTCTATTAAGGGAGTAGGAAAGAACAAACCGCTAAAAAAATATTCATTGACGTATTATTGTTCATATATCAGCTCAGGACTATGTTAACCCAGTGCGTAGCTTAAACTTCTTCCGTTCTTCCCATCTCTGAGTGCTTTTTTAATATGCAAAATGAGCTAACAGAGAGAAACAATGATTAGAGATAGAAATCGGCGTGTGAAAGGGAGAATGTTTGGAATGGGAATGTTGTGGGGATCGGCGGAGGTACACACTCTCTGAGTGTATACATGCCACTAGTTTTCACTGGTGTTAGTTTTGTTGGTTTGTTTGGTTTGTTGTCAGCAGGAGTAAACTCAAAAAGTACGGACCGGATTCAAATGAAACTTTGTGGAGTTGTTGGAAATGCCAAAAGGAACAGTGGTTAATTTTGGTATCTCTGAGTGCTTCTTTAACCCTAACCAGGCCGGGGGGGGGGGGTGGAATCCACCCCCCCCTCCGGTTTTCTGGGATTATTTCGTGGAAAAAAAATAATTAGCGCTAAAATTTAATGACTTTTAAGATTGAAGTAGTGCGCATCTTTTGATACCATTTTCGAAAAAATCGGACCTACCCCTACGGCGCGGCAGGTCATTTTGCGAACTTCCGCGCGGCAAAAACGTGAACTTCCCATAGCATACACTAAACGGGGGCATATTAATTACTGCATGCAAATTAATTTTACCTGTTCTGTGACATGTATGATATATCAGTATGATACTATGATGTAATAATGCTAAAGATTGATGCTATGGCATTAATTTCTGTATGTGTATGAAAGATCACATTTTGATGCAAATTTGCATATTTGATAAATTAACATGCATAATTAAAAAACCCTTTGTCTATGGTGATGAAATTGCGTGTGGTTGTACATAGTGGGAGACCTAGTTGTGTGCCAAATTTCACAAATTTTCGTCGCTCCGTTGCGAGATCTGAGGGGGGGGGGGGGGAATCCACCCCCCCCCCCCCGGCTATAGAGGAGCCAAAATAACCCGGCCTGGTTAGGGTTAAGATGCAAAATGAGCTAAATACTAATAAATATTTCAAATTAGCCTACTCTGCCAATAGATGTCACTGTGCTGTGAAATCGGGTGCCGGGAGCGTCTTCCTCTCGGAATTTTCGTCGAGGGGAACCCTCCCCCGTCCCTCTACGCCGCCCCAGTCGTGAAAATCCGCCTCGGAAGGCTCATAAGGACCCCGTGACGGCGGAGGTTTGCACTCTCTGAGTGTATATATTTAAAAATATGTTTAAAAACACAAAAACATTTATATACTTTAAAAGATATTCCTCTAAGGATAACTTCCTATCTTTAATCTCTCCCTTGAGAGCCATCATTCTTTTCATTATTACTTGGCAGTCGAAGTTGAGGTGGTGAGGTGATATACTTTTTTCAAAGTTCATTTTGAGTTATCCTGCTGACAAACAAACCAACCAACAAACCAACACCAGTGAAAACAATGCCTCCTTCGGCGGAGGTAATAATAGATACATGTCAGCAACGCCTTTCTGCAAAAATATGGCTCATAGCAAGCTTAGCTTATTATCCTTTTGAAATTATTAATCCCTGGGATATGGAACATAAAATTTAATGTTCATTCCTCAGGAGTTATAACTTTGCTTAAAGGAAGAAACCTTTCTTTATGAAGCATAGAAATTGTTCCACCACTTTTTAGTATTCGCTTATTATTGCACCAATTAAAGCAACAAAACAAATAGAATCTTAAATCTTTATTTAAATTGTTCATATCAAAAAAGAAATAAACTATTATTAAAACTTCAAAAAAGATTAACCCAAAAGTACAATTATTCTTTCCAATAAACACATTACCAATATATGGAATGCACAACCATAGAAAGAAATTAAAAAAATATCCGTACATTTTCAATAACTTTTTCATTAGTTTAAAAAATTGCATTCACTTGCATGAGAAGTACTTGATTTCTTTGTCAGATACGCTCCAGAAGCAAGGGCATCCCTAGAGAAAGCGATCCATACCTTGCCGCCACTGAGAGCATTATGGTCCCAAGTTCCTCGGATCTGATGTATTGTTTGCTGTCAACCTTTTTGCAGTAAGTGCTTTAGCATTTATGATTGTACTGAAGTACGGTTTTGGTTACCTTCTTATTTCTAATTGAACAAAAAAACCTCATTGATCTTATTTTAAAAATTTAAATAAATCAAGAAAATATATATGATATGGATCATGTGCAAATGAAAACCAACAAGAAATAAAAACTAGATTCTTGATCAGAGTACTAAAATTCAGATATTATCATAGATGTAGAGTATTTTGATTATTTCATGTTCCTGGGGATCGTTGCCAGGGGAATTGTAGGAGGATAGACCTTTTTCTGTTTAATAAGAGTCGCACAGTTAAAAAAGATGTGCTTTGTAGGTCTATAAAGCCTTTGTTAAGCTCCCTCAGAGGATCTGTTGTGAGTTCGTGTATGTTAAGCTACTCTTGCCTAAGTGTTTAGCCAGGGGGACCAACCAGTCTATCATGATTTACTCGTCAATTACATGCTGGTTCTATGTCCATCGATTTTCGACAGAAGAAAATAGCAATAATCATTTATATTACTCATTGACTACGCCTCTTGTCTTGAATATAAAATAAAATATCAATTCAAAGCAACACGTTAACCTAACTAAGCCTCCCCCAGGGATCAAACTGGGTACCTGGATATTTATGAGCTCTCTAACCAATAAAAAATCACCCAGCTCCTGGCCGCTTTGACCATAATGCCACAGAAGGTTTTTGCTACTTATTTTTTTTACATATTCAATGACTTTAACTGTGAGGATACCTCCTTCACGATAACGTAACTAGAAATAACGTCCTTCGCCACTGACGTCACAGTCGTCAGCCTCTCCTTGCAATACTCAATAAAAACTCTAGACGCCATAGAGAAGAGGAGGTTCCAAAGACTCAGGAGCCACCTAACACCCTACAACTTCATCACAGTTTGGAAAAGGGGCGAGAACAATCGGATGGTAGACGTACTCTCCCACTCACCCGTGGGCGATCCAACGCAAGACGACAAAAGCATGACTGATGGCATGTTCGGTCCATCAGCACAACAAAAGGCAACCTCTTGGACACTCTAAATAATTTTGATCCCTTCCAAGTCGAATGTGGTCAAACAACTCGCGACCATATTCCCATCCTTTAAGAGGACACTCAGAGAGACTCACTATCTCAATTATTCATTCAAACTATCCTGGAAGGACCTGACATGCGACATCTCGACCCAAGCTCAAACCTTATACAAAAATTATCCCTCATCTCACCGTTGACGAAAACTTAATCCTCTTTTGGTGATAGGATCGTCATTTCTGGAATCGCAGCGGGACTAATGTCTCTGGGAGACTAATGTGCTTCAGACTGCCTTCCCACAATCTAACTCTTGACAAAAATTGGCAGGATCGTCTTGACGAACATGATTCAAGCATTACAAATTGCTCGAGAGGGAGTGTGAGGATACCTCCTCTACGATATCGGTACTAGCACTAACGTCCTTCGACACTGACGTCATGTGCTTCCCCCGGCCTAATCATTATCTCTCTTATTTTTAAGATTCAAAATATCTTCTTTAATGTGTTGTGTGTTATTTTGGATCCCTGAAAACCCTACGACAAAGTTGCTACCACGTCGGTTCCTGTCGACTGGTTATATGAGCAAAACTGAGGACGAATGCCTTTCGAAAAAGCATATCTCCATTCAAAAGTTTGAAAAGCCCTGCAAGATTTAGATTACAAATATGACGTCATCTTAAAATCAAAATAATAATTTTCATAAGTCATTATCATCATACATTGAAATATGGTATTCATTTGTATTTGTTTCTGTTATAAAAATAATTATGCATAAAGCGAATTCTCGCAATAAATACCGAGGTATACTAATTATTTTGCCCGTAGGTGGTAAATATCCAGGCGTTTCTTCATTAGCATTATTATTAATATTATTTAATTATTATATATCCATACAGTAATGCATGTGTCTGTGTGTGTGGGGGGGGGGGGGCTGTAAATTAAAGCTGCAATTAGCGCGATTGTTAATGGAATTTGCACAGCTCACATGCGTACACTACTTATCATATGCATGTGTATAAACTCTCTTGAGCAAGGTCTTACATGATTAAATTACTTAATGAAAGCATTATTTGCAGGTAAATAAACCAATTAAAACAACCCTTCAACGTAAGTAGGTCTTATCTTTATATGAAGGCAATTGAAAAAGGAGAACCAATGATAAAGATGTTCTATACAATAAAGAAGAAAGGTCAATCTTCGGATTTTACTTTCAGTTTAGTTTTAATGAAAATTTCACACACAAAATGTTTCGATTTAAGGCTTACAAAACCACCAAAATAAAGTTATGAGAGTGTATTTTTCCTTTACATGATATACATATTTGGATTTTATTTGGTAAGCCAAGATCATAATATACTTTCTCGTTATATACTTTTTTCAAAGGTCAGCTTTAGTTTATGGACTTGATTAAGCGAGTCACGTAACCTGAACAAATATTTAAAAAGCACCAAAAAGTATAAAAGCGATTACACTGCAGGTATCCAGCATTTTCCCTTTTTGAATTGCGACCATTGAACTAATTTGTATTCATCCATGCGACAAACGTCCAATATACAAATCTTGTTTGCACTTTGAACTCTTGAAATGATGTTTTTGCCCTTTATTTTGTTATATTCATCATTAAGTGAGTCTAAAAAAGAATGATGTTCAAATAAAACAGTCATTTTAGGCCTGTGAATTGTGAAATACTTGGAGATAACACTTTGCTTCAGTTAGTAGAAAAATACAAAAAATTGAACAGAACTTTCGATTTAAGGCTTATGGGAAAGTGTGGATATATATTCAGTAAAATGATTACTTTTTCTATGCTACATTCTTGGCTCTGAATGTAACACTTGAATGCGAGTTTCAAAGGATAGAATTCATAATGTGATAAAATAAAATACGCTCAATACTGCTATATTAAATCCAAGTCTCGTAGAAAAAAGTGGCCATTTCTTTGTTAAATGTATAACCGGAGCAGCTCCTAGAAATAGTTCATTTAAAAGCTATTTTAAGCACTTCATTTGAAAATAAGTACTCCAAATGTTGACTCAGATAGGCTAGAATATGGGTTGATTTTAGGACTTTCATCAATGATGCAATCTACACAACAGTGACTTTTCAATTAAATCGAACTTTTTTACTTCATATAAGCCATCATATTTCTCTTGTATCATTCGTTACAATATCTAGTATTTTGCTAGATAGATACACATTTAGGTACTTTTTTTTGAAAAAATATTTAAATGTATCATCTATAAAGCAAATTATAATGCATGAAAACTTTTCAAACTTGATACATTATTCCCTTTTGTAGTTTGATAAGCTAAAGCTCCAGCCTTCTATCTATTTATGATCACATTTACTCACGTAAGGTTGGGACCCATATTGGGGTCCTTATAAACAAGAACCTTTTATTGACTTTCATCTAGTTTCCTTCATGATCTCATTTTAACTAAAGTTACAAATTATCTTTTAAGAATGTGCATTCATGGTAATGCATCTATTGTGAGAAAGCATTGTACTATGTCTTTTCTCGCAAATATTGTCAAAGAAACTCTGTCTGGTTGTATGTATATGTATTAAACGTCAATAAATAACTATATATTTCACATTTCGTAAGACAGTAATACTTATTTGAACCACGAGTATATTTAAATATATTTCCCTTTAATAAACATATGAAGTTGAATAATGTTGACATATATTTGTATATTTTCGTGGGAATATTAAATAAAATTATTCTCATATCAGCTTCCTTCATCAATTGCTGCAGAAGGGATTTATGTGAAGAAGAGCTCCTTAAAACTGAATATCCAATGAGGTTTTTACAATGCATACCCTGGACCTATGAGAAGATTCCAAATCAAGTTTCACTGAAAGATGATGTAAGGGGGGAAATAGTTATATTTATTTGTTAAATTATAATTTGGAGATGAAATTGAAGGAAATATTGTTTTGGGTGGTTTTTAAAATAATTAGTTTCAGAGATTTATTGGTCTTAACAAGTTCCAGACAAAAGCAAGAGCCGCAATTTTTAACAACAAAAGACTTGACAGTTACACAAATTCTAAATTTTTCCTCCGAAGATCTAGTAGATTATGATTTTTAAGACAGACAGTCATTAAAGTTAGATTGTTGCTAGTTGTTATGCGAATATAACCAGGGATGACGTATATAGCCTCATCAAACCTGTGGTTGAGCATAAACCATTTCTAATTTGCGGGGACTTCAATTCAAGGAGTGTATTTGTGAAGGGATGCTTTAACAAATTTTCGTGGAGAAAAGCTTGAGGAGCTTATGGATCTACATGTACAATATTTATCTCCAAAATGGGGTGGGGGGGGGGGGGGTGCTCCAACTTTTGTGTGCGGAATGGGGCAATCCGTGCTTGATCTTAATCTGACTAACCGCTGGAGCACACGTCTGATCTCAACATGGATAACGAACAGCTCTTATTCTCTGGCAGATTCACAACCATGAGTGAAGGGATGTCGGGCTTCATAATGTCTACTGACTTATAATTATTCACATTTGTTTTCTTACGACTAATCACGTTCGAGAGAAAAGTGAAGTAAACTGTAGAAGAGTGAAATAGTAATAAAATATAGAGATACTTTATTTTTTATATATATATATATATATATATATATACAGAGAGAGAGAGAGAAAGATTTTAGTTTCAAATAAAAAAACCCTGATATTTTTCAAATATAAATATGAATTAAATAGTTCTAATGTGTCCATAGCTCTAACTTAACTCATCATCATGTTTTATGTCTTTTAAAGGTTCTATCAAGGGACTCCGTAACGGTTAGTGTGGACGCAGTCGTCTACTATCGTGTCTCCAACCCCACCATGGCCACAAACAATATAGAGGACTACAGGTACAGTTCCTTCTCCGCTTTTGCATAGTCATCATCCTTACTTAAATCCATCCTTTTGTCTTTCAGTCATTCTACTCGCCTCCTAGCTGCCACCACTCTTAGAAATGTCCTCGGCACTAAAAACCTCGCAGAGATCCTCTCGGAGCGAGAGAGCATTTCTCATGTGATGCAGACCTCCCTCGATGATGCCACGGATCCGTGGGGAGTTAAAGTAGAACGAGTTGAAATGTGAGTTAACAGAGGATTTAATATAAAAAATATTTGGTAATTACAAAATTACTTAGAATGAATATTTTTTTGATGATTGTATATTTAAAAAAAATGATTTTTAGAATACGGTAGTGTCACTTGTCCAAATCGTAGAAAAATAATCGTATGAACCCTCCCCACTACTAACACAACATCAGATACCTACATGGCTTTGGTATGTTAAACGATTCATACCATTTGGATTTTATTATAATTAGTATTCCCACTTTATGATTAGACAGATTTTTTTTGAAAATATTAATATTAAATATTTTATAACCCTAAAAACAATTGTCATTGAATCAACTAAAATTTTCAAACTAAATCATACACATATTTTGTTATAATTATTTTACTCTTTGGTCTGTTGTGGAGATATGAGATAAATGGAGCATAATTCATCGGTTTGACCTATAAAGTAACTGGATCCACAATAGACTCAATTAAAAAAGGGATGATCAACGTCATAGTAGGCACCTGATGAGGCAAGAAAAAGAGAAAGGAATACTCATTATCCCTTGAGGAGTCAAAGTCTAAAGTAATGATAAAAAGAAAAAATTACAAAAGTCATAATGACGTCATTGACGTCGTATTAAGGGACACCTTCTTTTAAGAAGCATAACATAGGGTGACATATCTGAACATGTCTTGTAGGATATCATTTCTTATGAAAGATAACTAAATCATTCACCTAATGACCTGCCATCTTTGTTATTGAAGAGCTCTTTAAGTGGACTTACTTTTTCTGCTCAATTGAGTATCCAGTTATTAGTTAGGTCTGTGATTCAATTGCATCGTCAATTCTGACATTAAGAATATGACAGGCTAAACAGAGTATCTATCAAAAAGTTCAAAGCATGATTGTGTTCATATTTTATGTATTGTCAATAAGATATGTCGGCCCAAGGATCCAAGACTAAATTAATTAAATTTTACTCTCTCTCTCTTTTTCTCTTACATTCTCTTTCTTTGTCTTTTCAGCAAAGACGTCCGACTACCAGTTCAGCTACAGAGAGCCATGGCAGCTGAGGCCGAGGCAGCCCGAGAAGCTCGAGCCAAGGTAATATAAACTTGTGATGAATGAAGATTGAAACCATTTGAATTCAGGCATCTGTAGATACCGTAGCATCCGTTGATTTCATCGAGTTCAAAAGCGTCTTGAACCTTTGCAGTCTCGAATCACGTAGTTTTTGAGTCAACAGTGATTTTTAAAGTGTTTCCCGCCCATCTTTTTTACTTATTTGATCACGATGGTCTTGTGGATGCCCAAGCCTTTAGCCTGAGAGAACATTGAACATTTGATATGCTTAACAATGGCTATCCTGATCCAATCCTAGTCCAAGACGTTTGGTCCCCCTACTGTTGTTATAATAGTCTTACAATAAGGTTTAAAAACAAAAAAAGTAGCAAAAAATTATAAAAGTTTTCTCATCAACCTCTCAATTTACAAAGATATATTTTCTGAACGGTCCTCGATTTTAATAAACACCCGGTATGATTTTGAAACCACTCATCTAAGAGGTCTCAGTCTCTTATATTTCACAATTATGGTAGTTTTGGGGGTTGAATCTACTTCCAATGGGGCCTTGGGCTCCAGATGTGTCAAAATTATGTATGTCATATTGGGGTTTCAAAACAATTGCAAAATTGTAGTCTTAGGGTTTCAATTTGGGTGTAAATCAAGTGGTAGTCGGCTCTATTGTGGGATATCTTTATTTACGTGTTCTTATATATAAATATAGGAGTATGTAAACATAAATAGTATTTAAGGAGTATCAGAAATATACGCTCAAGATTTACAACACCCAGTAAAGACTTATATTAGGCCTTAGTGTAAAACAATATCTTGTGGTTATTTGTTATGCCTTTAGAAACATATAGAAAAAAACGATAATGGATTTTTTCTTTTCCCTATATATTTTGCTAGACTACCAATAATACATATATTTGAAGTAAGAAAAATCCCTCGTAAATGATCTTAAACAAAGCAAAAAGGCGGGTAATTTAAGCAGCCAGGATTTAAAAAGATAAGTATTGTAATTGTTACATATGTGAGGAGCCATATATAAAACATTGCTGGCATATATTTCATATTCATACAAAGATCATCCATAACTTTATAAGATAGTATAAAAAATATACTATACTTTTAATATTTCACAAACTCATAACAGATCTTAAAAATCAAAAAATTGTTTTTTAAAGTACACCAACTTGTAACAAATTCATACTTTATTAATAAATAGTTTTTAACGACTTATAATTAGGAACACTTACACATTAAATATTACTTAAAATTTAAAAAAGAATGAAAAAAAGAAGAACTTTAGTTTTAGATATTATCCATCCTTGAATTATATATATGAGCAGCCTTTAAATATATTTTCCCTAATGCACACAAAAGAAAGATCCAAGGTCCAATTAAGATAAAAGGGATATTGAGGCCCTGAACTTTTCTTCAAACCATTATTTTTTCTTTAAATTTAGATCGTAGCAGTTGATCAGCAATATGTATAATTAAATATTATATATATATATATATATATATATATATAGAGAGAGAGAGAGAGAGAGAAATTTGCAACTATTATAGAAAAACCGATGTTGAAAACCAAACACTAAAATAATTTTAATATTTTAGACCGGCAGTTAAAGTAAAAGGTTAATATTAAAATGACTATAGAAATACGATCACATGATTTATATTATACAAAGTAGGCCCTAAACATCAAACATATATAAACAGTGCAAATAATAATCAACGGGCTTTCCACATTAAACAAACTCGCATATTTTGTCGGTTACGGCACCCATATGTTCATATTACATAAGTTTCTTAAAATTTGTATCATGGATTTGGTTTTGTACAAACATTCCTCATAAAAAGTTTGACTCTGTACAAAGCATATGTTTTAAGTCACATGAGATGCTTTTTTCTTTTTCTTTTTTCCTCTCTTTACCTTGAAAAGTAGGTAGTAAAATCAGAAAAGGTGATTTTTCTGGGTCATTTGTGGTCCCATCACTTTGCAAATAGTTTTATTAGGTCTGCCTTGACCCAAGGATTCCATAAGTACCTTCAAAGTTCAAATCTGACCATAAATGTGGGAGGAGATAGCGTGCGGACATACAGACGGACAGAGATTGGTGAATTATTATATAGATACTTTTAAGTAGTATTGTTATAGTCCATGAGAAAGATGACAAGAATCATTAGGAAGGACGACGAGTGTTATCGTAAAGTTATTTACACAGGATAAATGCTTTATTATTATTATTATTCACGCTCCCTTTCTTTTCATTCAATCACGCTATTCAAGTACAATGTCATCCTGACTTATCATGTAAAACAAAATGACAGTAACAGACTCTAATGTTTAAGTCTCTCCTTTTCCCTTTTTGACGAAGGTAGTTAAAATTTGACATAAGAGGAGGGAGTTCCTCCTATTCAAGGTATTCCCTGTGTTCCCTAGACGAAATGATGACATCCATTTAAAGATACAATGACGTTATATCTGACGAAGCCTTATGTTATAACATGATTCGATCTAATAAGCACCATCAATTTCCAAAGGATGAATGCATGTAATGGATGATGATGGCCTTGTAAATGTATAAATGTGTTAACTCAACATAAAATTAATATTAATTCCAAACAGGGAATGCGGCATTATTATTATTATTACGTCATTTACTCTATCAAAAAAAATATTAAGATTTTTTTGTATTATTTTTAGTTTGAGGTTTTCTTTTTTTAACAATTTGTATTTAGACTAACCGACAAATAAGATAAGTGGATGCACATTGAGCGTCCAGTTATTACACAATATACTCAATCCAAGTTTTTTTTATTCAACAGTCCATAAAAGAATGTACAAGCACAAATAAGTAAATGTATATAAAATGATGTTAATGTGTAAAAAACTTAATTAAACATTTTAGTTTAAAATTTTAAAATCACATATGAACAAAAACTAGAACACAATTATAATAAAACAACTTGGCATAATAAAAACAAATATAAATATTCCTATTTAAAAACTTTAAATTTACGTAAAAGTTTTTTGATTAATTTTTCATATGGGAGGGAACATGAGGGGAAGTAACGAATTTTGTCGGTTGCCAAACTCCACTTTCCATCGATGACATAGGCAATCTTGAGGTCCAACGCCGCATATCTAGCCGCCGCCGCCGCTAGGATGATTGTCCTTACCTCCCACAGACTGATAGGAGAGTGAGGTGCTAACCTCTTAGCTATAAGAGCTTTGGCATTTAAAAGAGCACTATCAATTGCTCTAGATTTTGCAGAAGACGATCTGCCAAGACCAAACAGGATGATAGCTTTGCAAATGTTATTTGCATCTGGAGTCTGAAGGCCTCTAACATTCAAACTGATGAATAGTTTATATTATGGCTACAGTATGGCAATCTACAAAGGCGTGTAAAGTTGAGTTATAAAGTTTTCCACAATCCTTGTATCGATATATAAAGCGTATGAGATCTACGGATATCTGCCATTGTGCCGTAAATTTTGTGTCATCAGCAATTCCTATAAGAGATCGCAGAATTCTCGTTCTCCAACACACTGGAAGTTTGTGAAGTTCAACATACTTTTGACAAATGTTCAAGCTTTCTTCACAACCGGAACGAATGGGGAAAGTCATTTTAAGATACCAGGGTGTGAAAACCTGATAGCTGAGCATCTCTTGATAGAGGAAATAAAAATATATCCTCATGAAAAGGGTTCGCAGTACTCACATCATGTATTGATAATATCCAATCTAAGTCAGAGAGAGTAACATATTAAAAACCAAGATGGGAGCTATCTTCTGAGAATAAAAATAAACGCAATCACTTATGATGAAAATATAACACATACATATACTATATTTTAACAAACGCTTATCCACATAAAAATCGATTGAAAGAGAACTGCAGGATTTTTCATGAAACTCAATCTTGTTGACAAAGCTGTAAAAAAATTATCACAAGATATCTTAAGAGCAATTTATTCCTGAGAGCAATCATTTGAATCTTAGCCGTGAACAACTAAATCCTTGGCCGCAACTATCATAATTTGACGGTTCAAAGTCTGAATAGTAGACTTAGAGAGTAAAAAAAACGGAAAAGGGCAATAAACTTCCTTTTTTTTATCCAAAGATTGCATTGTAAAAACTTTATCAGATAATCAAACATCAACTGAAAATCTGTTCATAAACCAGCTATTAAAATTAGCGTTAATCGACAACTTATCCATATATTCCATTTTTGATAGATCCTTTAATATACTATTTTGTAGAGAACACTATTATAATATTAACAAGTTTTCATATATAGAAGTCTTGTATTGTAAGAATAATATGATCCATTACTTTTTCATACTAAATAAAATGCAATGATCAAAAGCTTCCATTATATATTTCTCATTTTTTGTGATTTATCTAATAGTTGACAGACCACAAATGCTTTATACCAAAGCACATATCCTTTAAAATAAATTAATCGTGACCACAGGGAGACATTAATAAATATAGATGTTTCATATGATTTAGACATAAATATATATTATTTATGTTTTTCTTTCATCATCATTTCTCCTCAATTCTATAACGTTTATGAATGTATATTGAAAAGCCTTTAAATAGCTGAAATTAATGTACCATTACGTAAGAATGAAGCGAATTTATCGCACACTGGGCTAGTGCTTATTTTGTTCAACCCAGGTATGTAGAAATACAAGGTTAACTTTTCGCTTGTCTGTGGGGAAGAATGACATTAGTAATTGGGGTATTATAGAAATCAAAAAGACTGAAATATCAAACGTACATCCCCTGCTAAAGTTGCGTCATTGGAAATTAAATGATTGTTACCATAATGTTTATTTATGTTTTGTATTTGCGCAACTGTCGAGTGAGTTTTTTTTCATTTTTTTTTCTGTATATATTTACGCTTTTATTATAGAAAGAAAAAAAAACATACGAATCCCGAGAGGGATGGTCATTTTTGGTCTACCTCATTGATAAGATCCTAGGTTCGATGACTAATTTTAATGCTATAATGCTTATTTATATCCTATCGGATGCAATTCTATCAAACCAAATAGGCAAAAAACAAACAAACATATGAATAAAAAAAAATGATTGTTGAAAAATAGATTTGGTTTCGGATATAATCAACGTCATGGATGTATATTATCACCATGGAGTCAAGAAGAAAAAAACTCCCTACTTTTAAAACGAAGAAAAAATATACAATTAATTTTATGTAACAAATTTTTATGGGCAAATTTACTATAAACAATTAAAATGAACGTTGTTAAAGAAATCTTAGAAAGATCAACATGACTACCATCTTATAATTTTTCCTTCTTTAAATGATTGAAACCCCTTAGTAGGGCGATGTTATTTAAAAATGATTGATGTGTTTATGTTCATGTATTGGCGCCAAATATATAGAATTAAATTTGAATAAGATATCAAATTCATAAATAAAATATATCTAACTTTTGTATAATTCTTTTTTTTTTTTAAATGAGGAAGAAAAAAAAGTTTTGCTTCATAACCAACCTTTGAATGCAATTTGGGGGGGTATGGGGGTCAAATCCAAATCCTGTTTTCTACGATCATTTAGTTTCTAATGACGCGGCTTTCGAGGGGGGGGGTGTACATTGTGTATCGCAATTTTTAGTTTCTATAATACCCCTGAGTAGTGTTTCACTCTGACGTCATCAAAAATCAATTTTAATTTTACATAACAATATATTTTTAATCATGTGAAAAGATCCAATAAAACATCTTTTATTTTATATACTTTGGTTAATCTAAATAAATATCAAAGGAAAAAAAGATTGGTTAGAAGTTCTTTAGTCTTTTCCGAAGAGAATCGAGGATGGAGCTAGTCCTCATCCAGCGAGTTGACAAAGAATCGCTCAGTTTCGTTATTAAAAATAAAAATAAATTCTACAGGCTCATATTCATATATACATTCCGTTAAAAGAAACGTACACCATAATATTCGCCGTATTCGGCTGTAAATTTAAATAGATCCCTCCAAATTGTATAAGATATTCAAATATATATTAAATATAGTTATTTTCCATATAGATATTTTGGATTTAAAAAAGCAATATTTACTCATTTTAAACATAAATTCAAGGATATTGTTTTCTTAACAGCTGTCAGACACTCCAAATAATTATTTAATAAGAAAATGAATCATAATATTTTTAATGGATCTTGAATTTCTTGCATTGCTTCAACAGAATTCGTATAGACAAGAAAGCAGAAAATATTTTAAAATCACCGGCATGAACTGTTGTATCTTGTTTGTTCTTTGACAATAAATTTTTATAAGAACAAACACCTCACCGAAAAGAAATACTTGTTCCGTCTCTTGAGGAGAAGGTCATCTACGAGCAGCCTCTTGCCGGTACCTTTCATTACCCTCCGCCGAAGGAGGTATTGTTTTCACTGGCGTTGGTTTGTGGTTGGTTTGTCAGCAAGATCACTCAAAAGTACCGAACAGATTCGGATGAAACTTTGTGGAGATATTGGAAATGCAAAAAGAACAAGTGATTAAATTTTGGAATCTCTGAGTGCTTCTTTAAGATGCAAAATGAGCTAAATATTTCAAGTTAGCCTACTCTGCCAATAGATGTCGCTGTGCTGTGAAATTGGGTGCCGGGAGCGTCTTACTCTCGAAATTTCCATCGAGGGAACCCTCCCTCGTCCCTCTACGCCGCCCCAGTCGTGAAAATTCCGCCTCGGAAGGCTCATAAGGACCCCGTGACGGCGGAGGTTACACTCTCTGAGTGTATATATGCCTCTAGTTAAACATATTTTTAAATATATACACTCTGAGAGTGCAAACCTACATACCTCTAGTTTTTTATAGTTTTAATTAAAACTTTTTTAATGAAGGTTTTATATGCTGACCTAGCCTAAAGTCCCTCCCTTGCTCAAGCAATTAGAAACCTCTCTAAATTTTAAATTAAATGCATTATTAAGAAAGATTCTTTAAACAATAAAATAATTACTATCACGGCTAATTTTAACAATAGATGTAGTTTCCAGTATTTCATAGTTAAGCTTAAAAGCAATTTTTATTATATATTAGACCCAAAAAAAGTAATAATGCTTTATGAATAAACTTGCTTCTTTGATTGCACAAGATAAATCTAGAAACAACAGGCTCCTTAAATATTTGTAATGTGGATTCACCAACATCAAATTTACCTAAAAGTCTTTTGAAAAGTTGACCTCATGCAGTTTCTAATTTATTTATTTCAATCATGGTAAATTTTATGATATTTCATTGCATCGATAGGGAAGTAAAATGAGATGGCTCTTTAGATTGCTTAGACTATGTTCATATACGAACATTAATATTTTTACATGTGATATACCATCCAGTTAAATATGTAGATAGACACTGTAAAATATAGGTTTTACTCATGTAAAAGGAAAGCTAATTTTTAAATGTCTTAGATTTAGAACCTTCTATATTAATATTCTATAGCTATTTTAATAAATACATTTTTCATGGAGTAAAAAAAATGGCTACTGTTGTATGGTCATTGAGTGGTGCTACTGAGTTTAATGAAATTCTTAGTAGTTTTTGTATGAATTTATTAAAATTTAACGAACAATATAACATAAAGCTGTACACGATTTGTACTTTTTCAGGTTATCGCAGCAGAGGGAGGCAGAAGGCCTCCCGGGCACTCAAGAGCGCAGAGACATCGCAGACAGCCATAGCGCCCTACAACTAAGATACCTCCAACCCTCAACTCCATCAGCGCAGAGAAGAACTCCACCATCATATTTCCCTTCCCCATGGAGCTCATATCCCAATGGTGCGGCGGGGGTCCCTCCATAGCCTCCACACCCCAGCGAGACCCCTACGAGTACTCCTCATCCTGCTCCACCCAACGGCATAATCACCATCCTCACCTCCTCGACATTTGCCCCTCAACAACCCCTGCCACTGCGCGCCTCCGCACACTCACGCCTCGTGGACGAGTCCGACCGACGCATCGAAGAAGACGTCGAGGATGAAAATAAAAAATATGTCATGGTTCGTAAGTGAAGAAAGACATCCCAGATGATACTTTAGTTGTGATTTGTATATTTACTTACCTATATATATTTTTAAAATCAACAAATTTAAAGACAGGGAGATCACTTTTCTCTCTACGTTTCCCATTGATGAAATACCCCAAAAAGTATTGTTTTCCCGCCAATTAATATAATAATGCCCCCTCTTTTTGTGCCCCCCTCCTTCCCTTCAAAAAGAAGGAAGTATCAGTGTAAATATAAAACATATAAATTTAGAAAGAGACATCGATGTATGAAAAATAAATATTTCATTGTAATTAAGTGAAGAAACCAATAAAGCATGGTTGGGTAGCTTTTGTGGATTTAGATATGACTAATTTATTTAATTATGAGTATTCAATCTTGTCTTAATTTGTCGTCAAAATGCTTACTCATTGAATGAGTACAATAAGACTCGATGATGAGTCCTATTTGAAGAAAGCAAGGATCGGCGAGGAGTTATTCAGGAACCCCCGGAAGAGAAGCAATATTATTAGCTAAAATAACTTACGTGACATCTGACGTCATGCTTAATAGATTCATATAATGGGATTGCATATCTTTAACCTGCCATAGATAAACAAATAGAGTGGTCCATTACACTAGGAGTAATTGAAGATACGGTTCTTCGTACAAAGAGGATAAAAACTGTTGTTATTTCTATACCTTAAGTCACTCTAATTTGTGATTCTAAATTACCCAAGTTACAAACTTTAATGTTTTGATCCTTTCGATTGGTTTGTGCAATTCATCTTTTTTAAGATTTTTATTTAATTTATAACTGTGAATACAAAGTAATATAGGCGGTAATATTGTGTGAAAATAATATATAAATAAACATTATAGTTTAAAATTAGACTAGCTGCCAAAAGACCTAGCTACAATAAGGACATATCAAAGTGTGTTTAAACAAGTTTCATAAATAAAATACTAAATAATGTTTTACAAGTATAAAACAAATAAAACATTAGATAAAACATAAAACATTTAAACAAAATATTAATAATAATCTAAAACTGTGGGTTGTAGAAGCAAAATATTATTTCACAATTTTCTTTAGACGTCTGAATATCTTTAGGAATTGATCTAAATTCACCAAGTCGAAGAAGTAGTTCCATGAAGACCCCTATCATCTTTAAAGCACTCAATACATTTATATTTTATGCTACTTACATATATATATATATATATTTAAAGATATGAACAAATGAATTAAGTGATAATAAAGATCATATCTACTCCTTCCATGTATCTTTGCTTGAAGCATCTATTCTTCCCGACAATCATTATGTGTTTCATCGCCCAAAAATAAGGAACCAATCCCAAGAATACTAAACCATTCGTTTCCACACCACATACCATTTATCATTTCAATCCTAGTTGATGATCAGATATTCTTATTTAAAAAAATGTATTTATCATCTTCCTATTTCAAATTATCTGGTAGACCTATTTGAACCTTCCCATGGATTGACGCTCCTGCATTTACTACTGAGAAAGACTCTAGCATTGTTTGAATAATCTATATATGTACGCTGATTACCCAGAGTTCTATCGGAAGAACAATATGCTAGAATTTGAAAATATTTGCTCTCATACATCTAGCCCAAAAACTCTTACTTTCACTCTGCATAAATACCTATATTGCCAATCAAATTAACTGGTAATCGAGTATTTGGAATATGTTATTTCATTAACGTGGTAAAAAAACTAGAATACCTTTATATTAATTATAATTATGTAAACAAACTTTGGATATCAAACTTAGCTTACTGCATCAACATTTTTCAAAAATTATAAAAAACCTTATGGTCTGAACTAAATTATTAGTCCAAGTTAATAATATAATGGCTAGAATTTGTAAATCAGGATTACGTGTAATCATTGAGATCCTTGGGTGCCAGAATTATAATTAATTGAGGGTTCAAGTCCACCGCCAATGAACTCTAAGGGTGTACGAGCCAACAAATTCATGGCATATGAAACTTCTTCTTAATATCTCTTGGTCCCTGGGTTTTCTCGTAAATATAAGCATAAATATAATTATAAAACTGCCTAAATGTTTATGGTTACTTAGCCTTAAAATTCCATCAACTTGGCAACCTTAATACAATTTTACTCACTCTACATCAAAAGATCAGATGAACACAAGATTATTTAAGAAAAACTATCTGCTCTGAAGTATTCAATTCTTGGCAATAACTTCATCTGTCTAAAAATTACACGTATATAACATATATTCAAAAAGGATTGAATAGTTATATTTGTAAAAATGGATTCATCATTTATCCATGCTGGCGGTGGCACACGCATTTTGATAGGGTAAAGTGATAAGAACTTTACTGCCTACTCTAAATTGGCAGATTCCCACAATTCCACAATCACCCCCGCCATCTCCCCCAAAAAAGAGGACGAAATATAGTGTGCCGAGGAAATTATATATCTAATTATTATATATAAAAATGTAATAAAATTTGACAAAAGCTGTACATCCCTTACATAACTAGATACATGACAAATAAAGTCCATCATAAGGAAATATATTGTAGCAGTCTGGTCCTCGTGTACAGTCCCTATGGGAGAAAAATGGGAAATGATGTTTGTTTGATCTCGTAATATTAAGACGAATATATTAGAAAACAAATATATAAAGGCATTGAACTCTCTTATGTTTAAAAAAATATAGTTTGCTTGATAATTCAAAAATGCAATATCCAATGATGAATATGAAATATAACACACACAGAACTATCATTTAATAAAAAAATCATCTACCGCCGATCCCTTCATATGCAAGCTTTGTTGGAAGATGTCATCAGTTGAAAATCAAATCCTATATTTCGATACTCATGGCTCAAAATATATTTATTTTCACTATATACAAGATAACTCAAAGCATCGGAACCTTTGAAAGTATATATATATATATGCTTTTCAAAGTATTAGTCAATATATAGGTGGGCCGGATTTTGTATAGTAATGTCATTAAAAACAGGAGACGTCATCTTGATGCTTCAACAACTCTTTTGGTAGCTAAGATCTGCGTTGATAAAATAAATACATATTAGGTTGTCTTATTTTTCAAATGTTTGAAATGTTTAGCCACATTGTGATTTTCTGTTTCTTGGTGATAAAATAAGACGACATACAAAGTTTGAACAAAATCGGTCAACATTACGAGGTCGCACAACGGGTGAAACGTGTTTTAAAAAATAGTTTTCGCAAAGTAAAATTTTAATGTCCTTAATTTCTAACCATACAAATACAGTCACATCTGTCTAGATAGTAGCCAATCAAGGGAACCCAAAAATGTTTGGTTGTAGACGTTATCCGCAATGCACAGATGGTTAGAAGACTTAAATTTTCTTCTGTTGAGAAAATTTGGGTGACGGCTATCAGCAAGAGACTGATATAAACAAATGGCCGAGGGTTGATTGTATGTTATAACCTAGTTTAGGACTACCATCCCCCGGACAATCACCTCCCGACAATCACCCTTCGGGCTTTTATCCCCGTGCCATTTACCCTCTGTTACTACTATTTCTCACCCTTAAAGTCCACTTAAAAAGTTAACTATGTTTTCATTATAAACAATTGCATAGTGTTAAAACTCTATGTTCCTAATATCAGTCAAATTTTATATGATCGATATTAGGAACATAGTTATTAAACACTAATGCAAAAGAATACATAGTTAACTTCATAAGTTGACTTTAAGGAATAAGAAATATTAGTGACGGGAGGGGGGGGGGATGAATGGCACCGAGGATAAAAGCGCGGGGGGTGATTGTCGGGGGTATTAGACCGGTGGGTGATTGTCTGAGGGGTGGTAGTCCTCTTACGGTTATAACCACCTGAATGAAATGACATTGATTGGTGTGAGCAAACATGAGCTTCTTAAGTTCAAAATGACGAGTGTCTTCCTAATTTAATGGAACACCGTATTGATTTGGAATATTTTGCAGTTTCTGTTCATCCCTCGAAGGGGCTCATGACTACATTAATCTGTCACTGCATTTAAGTATCCAAGAAAATGGAGGTGCCAAAAGATACGCATGAGTGGGTGATGATGCGCAATAGAGAAAGCAACTGTCATAAATCAGATCTTCATGACATTCAGGAACCATGAATATTACCATTATCCGCCGCTACATATTTGAAGAAAAGGGAGGCGCCAAAGGATATGACTGAGTGAAGTACGATGCATAGATCAAATACTATACTTTATTAAAACGTAGATCTTAATAAACTTGTATATAATTACCTAAAATCAATGAGACTTACTCCTCATTCTTTGTGTCTTTTCGTATTCTTCGTTTTTGGAGATTTCTCAAAGACGTCTTAAGGCCCTTCTCAACGCTTCCCAAGTCTTCCACCTCAACCGTGTCCATATCCTTTGGCTGGTTGACGAATACATAAACGACGTTCTTGCGATTTGAGGAGCGGAAGGGCGGCAGTTTGAAGAGGCCTTGCAGACCTTCAATATCGAAAAATGAGTGCGAGAGTAGGGCATTTTATTAGGATAATCACATGGCATCAATAAAAAAGCGTGAAGTCATACTGTGATTTAGTGTAACGATATCTAATCATCAGACTTGTTGATTTATCGTTCATTTGTTGTCGTTCGCGAATGTCGTTCGTCGTTCGCGAACGACGAACGACAAAGTTTTTGACGAACGATAAGGAAAATTCCTTAACAATTTTTGCGAAAGTCAACAAGTTACTAATCATATATTATCCGGTACAGCAAGCGAAATAATGACAATCCAATTGAAAAAATAACCTCCGAGGAGAGCACCAACATAATATCGACATAAAAAAGGAAGAAAAGTCTAAGAAAATATTTGTTTCACAGACAGACACATCTTACTGTTTTTAGTAACATCAGCTGTGATAAAATATATTTTAGTCTCCGTAATTGCAGACAACAGACGAATATACATGCAGATTTTATGATTAATAAAAATATCAATAATGATGTATTATTGGCCAATCATTATTTTTTGGGGGTGTCAACTCTTTAGTTCTTTCTTAGTGGATGTCTTATCATTTGCGAAAATCTGTTTATTTCATTCGTACACTGGCTTTGATGAGTTGTTCTACACTTATTCCATTTTAGTAGATAATACTGAACAAGCCCATTTTAAAGGATGAAATAAATATCAAAGATCAAGTCCCATAAGAACAGAAGCATATAGTTTTGATAAGGTTGAAATAAGAACAGAAGCCGTTCATAAGCTCTGAAAAGGTGTTCATACCCCACAACAAAGGGATGAAATAGCAGATTTTCTAAGGCCAACTCTTTTTTAATGATTGGCGCTCCTTTTCTTTCAACGAATCAAGTTGTTTTTAAATTCCTTAGTTATTGTCCAGAGCCCTCTATGAATTTCAGTCCAATAAAAAGGTTTATGAAAACCACGAAAGTTTTCTGTTTATAAAAAATAAATATCTTCGACATTTACATAATTCGTTTTTGATGGCTTATATGTGGAGCCTCACCGTGTTTAAATGAGTTCCTAATAACAAAATAACGGATCATTGATAGATATACCAACATATTGAGTTTGAAGAGTCTTCTCGATTATAGAATTTAAAAATACACAACCTCAATAAAAACTTTTGTGTATTCCCAAGCGTAGAGTTCCCTTTCTCTTTTTATATACTGTTTTATTCACTCTTGAATCAAGTAAATCGAGATCTCTTATCTGAGGTGTTGTAACAACGATATAAAATATTAACATCTCGAAGCCACAAAATATGCTACATTCATAAATAATAATAAAAAATCGTGATTATTGCTGACTCCATACATGTACATTATTTAAAAAAAACATATTGATAGGATCTCGGGAAAAATGAATTGCTTTAAAAACCCTTTTTTCCTTGTTTTGTTTTAAAACGCTTCATGATTTTCACATTATGAACGAAACTATAAAGGAGGCTTTTATTTCTAAAGTAAGTTTATTAATAGAACAATAATTACCTAAATGAAGGTCGCTATTTCTAGGCGCTATCGGTGACCTGCAAATGATAAATGATTGTTTTTATATGGGGTACAAATTAATCAACTGGATCTTTGCGGAGTCTAAAAAATGAATTAAACGGATTAAGGTATGTTTTCGAGCCATGCCTCAATATTTAATGCGATACATTTTGAAGGTATGATAATTATTTACTTCACACGTATAAAGACACTGCCGGTTGGTAATGAGTAATGAATTATGAGACGTTAATTAGTTGATTTTAGTATGTTTACTTTTCCATATATTTACTTTTAAAAGCTTTAAAACAATATGTTTTGACATCTATTTCACTGTGTTTCTAATATTAGAGCTGAGATTCGGAAGAGATAAAAAAAACCGTTGCTATCGATAGTCTTTATTAAGGTGTGTCAAATCTGTATCGGTAGATATTTCTAAATATAAGTTTACTGATTGGAGGTTGTATCGATATTCGACGCATTCCATAAAAGCTGTCTCCACGAGGGAGGGTGCAATTTATTTTCGATAAATTGGATCTGCAGGGCGGCGGGTGCAATAGTTTTTTTTCGATTAATCAAGATTTTGACCAAAAATCAAAGATTCTTTTGAGAAATATCAACTGAAAAGAGTGAGAGTTGGAATTTACTTTCGAAAAATCAAGATTATGAAAAAAATCTACCGAATGTCATCATGCAATCAAAAATATTTTCCAACAGTTTAAAAAATGATCGGTAAATTAAATATATAATAAATTGAACTGATCTACCTAACTACCTTTTATAAATTGGTAGTCCCAGCGCTGCTAAAAATATATATACATTTTCTGCATAAGTTTGCCTTTCATTTTGTAAAAATATATTTTTCATTTTTTGTTTATTTATCAATTAATTATAAATCTTTCTCTTGTCCATTGGTCAAGATATCGGCCGAATAATTAATAAAGATGGTATCCGATACTCAGCACAGATATTACTCTTTTAATACTTAATATTGATACTAATAGACAAAATAAATAAATAACATCGAAACGAATATACACAAAAAATATATGGAAACAAGTAGGCAAAAAAGGATAATATCGAAACAAATAGGCAAAAAACATAAAATTAATCAGTTTAAAAATATTATACGTTACTTCGTTTCATGAACGGCTTTTCTTCTTTCCTCTTCTTCGTAGCCTTCAGATTCGTATTCACTACTGTAAATATTAAATAATATATATATATATTACACATATAACATATATATATATATATATATATATATATATATATATATATATATATATATATATATATATATATATATATATATATATATATATATATATATATATATATATATATATATATATATATATATATATATTGATTTGACGAACGACAATAAAAATTCTATCTTTCGTCGTTCATTTTGGGCGCCAAAAAAGACAATGATTTTTATCTTTTATGGACAATATTTCCTTTTTTTAATACATCACTTTTTCAGAATCATCAACGTTGAACGACGAACGATAACTTTTGGTGAAAGACAAACGACCGACAATTTTTCGCGTACGTCAAAAAGTATATATATATATATAAGCGCCCTCCTATTTGCAATTTGGGAAACGAAATAGACGTTAACCAACCAATTCAGAAGCGATAAAATTGTTTAAGAAGCTCTAGAATAAGAGCCATACAGAAAAATATCTAGTAACAAATAAAAAATATATTTGTGTTAAAGCTTTCAAGTTTTAATGGATACAAAACACTTTTTGGACTATGAAGTAAAAAAAAACCAGTGAATTCTAATTGGAAGAAATATGGAATCATTTCGGATATTCATAGATGTGGATTCAAAATCATAAATATTAGATTTGGAAGTTTTATCAATGAAAACAAATATTCCAATGCGGACTATTTCAAAAATATTAGCAAAATGTATAAATTATATTTCAAAATTATCAGCATAGCAATGTACCTAGTTTTATGTTTTACAATCCTTTCGTCATTTCTATCGTTAAGAGAGGCGGGTTCTTTCCTAGAAAAATATTCAAATATATTTTTAGTTATCTGGTAGTCTAGCAATGGACTCTCGTCCAAAAATTAATTTTTGCCTATAATCATCTGTATAGGATGTTATTCCTTACTTTTTTCATGGAAGGCTAAATATAACAACAACTCAAGGACAAGAATAATTATTAAAAAGGCTTAAACTATTAAGCATTATTATTTATTTAATGTTCATGAGTTAATTTCACTCTTCCTATTCCGTTGATCTTTATCCACGAACAGTTTCTCAACCACAAAAATTTTCATTCTTTTTTTGTGTGAACTACTTATTTTGCTTCTCCATAAGCACAAAATACCATTAATTGATACCAGAACAAATTTTCTTTGTCTAGATAAATGTATTACACATGTATCACATACGAGTTAAATTTATTCTCCTTGGCAGTGTCGTCTTCTTCACTAGATCCTTGGGATCTATAAAGATATAAACGACCAGGAAATCGTAATTGACAACGGGCAAAGACTTATTGTTTATATTACAAATCATCCTGTTCTGAATCTTCAGAAGACACGGAGTCACTAATGGACGTCGAAGAATATTCTGTTGACTCCAAGGACCTGCAAGAAATGAAAGGAGTGGTTAGAATCCATACTTGATGGTGCACATTCAGTAAGGATAACAAAGGGGGGCATTTTTCATTTAGGTGATTGGTTAAAAGAAAAGAGGAGATAATAATATTTATTTATAAAATCAAATTTAATTTTATTCGCGGCTATTGAGGTGTGGACATCAATTAAGAGATAAAAATATAACCCTTAAAAACATGAATCTCAAGCCAAGTAATTTAGAATTTCTTTGAATGGACTTTTCCTATATCATCATAGAATTAGTTTAATAAAATCATGTTAGGTTGCATTTTAGCTTTTCCGCCAGATTATATATTTATTGCTTATCGTTTTTTCTGATTGTAGAGGTCCATGGGAAAGGATATGCTCCTTCAGAATTCATATATTACTAAAATGTTGTCTGAAAGGTGTTAATCCTTGTCATGGCCGCCTTTTGGCCTCTACCCATGTTTCCAGAGCAGGTTTTCAATTGCAAAATAGGTGTCGAGGAAAAAAAATATCAATCTCCTACTATCTGAGTTGAGAAGGATGAGAAATTAGCTGTGGTTTCTGCGATAACTTTTTTTCCAACTTGCGATAATGATAAAACGATAACTTTTTTCTCAACCTGCGAATAACAATAAACGGTAAAACAATTTAAAACCCAACCTGCGGTAAGCAATAAACGATAAAATGATAACGATAAAAAAATTCCAAAAAAAGTGACGACGTTTTTTTTTTAAAGAACCTCCGAAAAAAGTGACGGCGTTTTTTTTAAAGAGTATTCCAATTTTTTTTTTACAAAAGTCGTCTTTGAATTTATCGTTTATCGTTCCTCATTTTTTGGGACTAACGATAGGTGAATGAGCGGTAATTTAAGAAAACTTTGCGATAAACGATAACGATAAAAGGTTTGACCTCAACGATAATTATCGTTTATCGGTCATTTGATCGCACGCGGCAACCACTGGAAATTAGTATAGACAATACAAAATCCTCATATATATCCAAATAAATATAGTCTCGTATTAAGACTAGAAATTGAACTGTCCTCAATTAGAAGTACATGATAAGGGCTAAGCATGGAAATAAACTCGACTGTGTTGAATGGGGGAAATTTTATATGTCGTTGGATTGTACATACTTGTCGAGGTTGCTGAAAACGTTGGGATCCTTATGAAGAATGCCCGTCTTTTTCTTTAGTTTATTTTCCTAGTAAATGAGGAGAACACGTTATTTATTAGATATGTTTTCTTATATATTTTAAAACATCAATTTACAAAGTATAAATAATTAAATCGTCTATATTTGTTTGAGCATTACATTATTTGCAACTATCTGTTAGCTCCTGACTGGACCACCGATCTATATATTAACTGGATACTCAACAAAGAAGAAAAATTTACTCGACTGGAAGAGTTCTTAATAACGAATTGCGATCTAAAATGGCTCCCCCAAACAATAAATTAGTCTTGGGAGTAATAGAAAAACGGAAATCCTGCAATAAATGTCTAGTGACGTCATCTTATAATATGATATCATACGATGACGTCATTTCTCTATTTTTCTATTCCTTACTACTTGGACTGAATACTTGGACTACTAATAGGATAATAAGTATTTCATCTTTCTCTTCTTCGTTTCATCCCTTGCTGACACGGACAGCGAACTTCTCATCTTATTTTGTCTATTGTGCATCCAGTTATTACCATAGAGATATAGAGAGCTTATCCCTTCAATAGCAGAGAAACATCGTTCAGCTGTCGCCCTTGCCCAACATACACAAAGTAATTTATACTACGTCATCGTAAGCTGATCATAGAGTTAGAAAGATTTGTTTATATTGGACACAAAAACATATTCCTTTGAAGAATCCAATGAGCCTTCTATGTTTTTGTATCTCTATGGTTATACTTTTTTTTTAACGGTTATAAAATTCTTTATTTGGCTATCAAATATTATAAAACAGTGTAAAAAAATTACTACACTAAAATACAGACAACTATAAATAAATAAATAAATAATGGTTATTACTAGTTAGGTCGGTGGATTGACCACACAACAAACGAAACTTAATCTAGTACAGTCGCTTTGTACGGACACTTGTATATAACAACTGAATAAACATAAGGGAATAAAAATAATTTATTTATTTCCAAACATTGTTTGGTGACGTTGAAGATTTCCCAAATTGGCTGATGGAAATTATGTTGTCTTTTTCATGAGGTCATCCCTCAAAAAATGTCTAGATATGTCACTTTTTGTTTATGCTTTACAAAGGACTATAATAATTATTTTCCTTACAATTAAGTCACTGTGGTATATTTTGTCCTTTCTCCCTTTCTACTCTATAAGGTTCCCAGGTGTCGGAAGAATTATAGAGGACAATCACAAAACCTCTTCGTCAACAAAACCTTTCATTGATTAACAAATCGCTAAATAAATAGTCTACCTTAAGTATACATATAACATTTTTTCTTAATTGATTAATAATAATATCTGTTCAATATATGTATATTCCAACCATAAAGTCTTTCTCTATATTTGTATATTCAAACAGTAAATTGTACCGAAAGAAAAAAAAGGTTATAGCCATAAGAAAGACTATTTATTTTGTAAAACATTACCCCCAAAGAATGAAAGGTTGTGAAATATGCGTTTTGTCTTAGATCCCTATTTATTTTATCCGCCTTTGATGAGAATAAATATTCAATTCACTCAAACCTGAAAGTATATTATTTATCAAACAGATAAAAAATATTTCTATGATAATGTTTGCCAGTAGTATTATTATTATTATTGTAAATGATACAAATAAATAGATTAAAAGTATTATACACTAAGAAGGTTATATATTGTGCGAAATGATAACCCTATGAAATGAAAGGTTTTATGATATTAGTTTTGTCATTGATCCCTATTTACTTATTCTCGTCTTGATAAGTAGACGTTGATGGCTCAAGGAATATTAATTATTCCTTCCTTCTATCTATTGTTTCAACCATTTGTAGAGTATATATATATCCTTATATAATGTCATCAAAAATACATTGAAAGATGGCTGCCATAATTTAATATTGAATATTTTGTTTAACCACTTTATTTTGTATATTTATCATCCAGCTATTATATAGATCGGTGATTAATTTTTCTTTCTTCATTTGTATTAGCATGGCTTCACTCATTTTTCTTTAAAAAAATATGTTGATAAATATAATTGATGTTTTATATTCCAAAATACTACTACTAAAAATAATAATTACTTACTTTTGTTCGTCTGACGTGAGTCTAAAAGAGTTGAGAGGCAGCATATTTGTGTAAATTTACATGTAATAGAAAAGGATCAATTAACTTCTTCTATTCATTATTAATTAAATCACTTAACTCATTAGAGTCCTTCCTACTGGATTTCTTTTTGTCAAAGAGCCTACAAGGGATATTATTAGATGATGGGCAAGATTGGACAAGTATAAAAAATATATGTAGATTAAGCTAATTACGAAATTGAGTCAGGCGGGGAGAGAGACATCTTCTTTTCTGCCAATTTTTTTAATCTGAAAAAGAATGGAAGATGAAAAAGGATAATGTAGAAATGTGACTTGAGTAGTGCCCTTGGATTTACTTCTCTGTCTTCACAAAATTATCAAGATTGATGTGATTTGAATATCTGGGATCTCCAGATTTTTTCCTGGTGGAAAAAGTTATATTACGTTAAGAATAGTTTGGTATGGAAAGAGAGATATAAGAAGGAAAAAAAATGTTTAGCCTGGAGGACCACCGGTCTATATAATAATAATAATTGATGTTTGGAAGAAAGTAAATAGAATAAACTGCTATTCCATTGTTGTTTATATAAAAAAGACTTCAATTGAGGTGAGGGTAATCAAATCTACGGCAATGAGGGCTTTCTTTTGACTACTTAGTTTAATTTAACCGCCAAACCCTTTCTTTGGGATATTTTGGCTGAGATAAATAAATAGGAATAAATGATGAAATTAATAATCTAGCAAAACTACCTTTCATTTATTAAGGGGAAGCTTCAGTGAAAAATTGACTCATGGTTTATGTTTTATTTGTTACCATTTACATGATTTAAAATAAGAAATGGCTATTATTATAACATAACTATAATTTGGTATATTATTTAGCCAAAAAATACATTGTCTATACTATTTGTCATTTTTGATTACTAATTTTGCAGAAAGTAAAAATTTATATATATATATATGTGTGTGTGTATGTATATATTTATATATACATATATTTAACACTTTTCCTTGATGAATCATAATCCATTTTATGATCATGAGTAAGGCTTTCTAGATATTCACTCAGACTTTCTGCTCCCCTGATCTTTGATTTTAAATGTTTATTTTCATACTTAGTATTTGCATTGGGACATATAACCTGCATTTTTTTGAAAGCGTGACAGTTATTCATTCAACAAGTCCCTTTAGATAATAATTAAATACCTCTTTACAAATGAATATTTATGAAGTAATTTCTTTCTAGTCTTGGAAACTATTGTCAGCTGTCGAGGTTTAAATCAATTAACCTGCAAAATATAAAAGATAAATATTTTTTGCCAACATTTTCCTTTTATTTTTTACTCAATAAGTACTGCTTTCCTCTATAAACGAGTTCTTAATATAGCAATCGATGTACAGGTGTTATATGTATAGATATTTATCTACTGCAGTTGTTATCAAAAATGACAAATTGTAGGTGATATAAAAGATAACGATTTAGATACATTTTTATATATTTACAAAACAGATGTGCAGGTCAAATTACAAACAAATAAATCTACTGAAGTAAACCATTTCACTTTTACTTTCGCTTGAAACAAGAAGAAAAGAATGGTTCACATTAGGCTGAACTTGTAGATGGTTCTAAACATTTGTTTTATTTAATTGTATGATTTAGATCAATACATGTTTAATTAATATATTAAGCAAATGGAGCTCCACGCTAGACTTTTTGGATTTGCTTCGTATGTCTCTCTTAATATATATGTATATCAGATATTTATCAGAGTTGAAGGCTTTTCCAATACTTTTCATTTCTTTGAACCATAATTTTTTTTTACATTTTTAAATTATTTATTCATTTCAGTAAAATTAATCAAATTACCAATTTTTCTATTCGGCACAATTTATATTTTTTCCAGTATGAGTCAGATTCATATATATAAATAAGAAGCTAGATTAGCTCAGCGAAGCCTTGATCTACTCTCAATGTATCGGAAGAAGGTTCGTATCCGTGAGGAGAAGGTCCATGTTATATAAACAAGAATTGACGTAATTAAACTAAAACAATGCGGCAGGGAAAGTATTAAAATATCAAATGATTTGAGATTAAATAGCAAAATATATTTTTGCAGGGATGAAATGTAACTTACATATATTGAACATAAGTTGCTATTAGATATAATCAAGTATTATTCAAAAGTTCATATTTGGGTGTTAAGTATATGTAAAACATGAATGCAGATTAGTTGTCAAAAAACCTTGTTTGATATAGTTATAAGTAAATAAAATATTAATAAAAAGTGATGTAGTTTTGATTGTATAAAATTTATAGTCCCATACTTATTTGTGAATATTTAATAAGATTTAACGCAACAAAAAAGTCATTTACGTTTATTTTTAAATGTAAATAATATATTTTTGGTTACTTAAGTGTTTTCATTATGAATCCCCCCCGGTGCTCAGAAGAAGTGGTAAAGGAAATACTGGTCAAACACCTGGATATATTGTAAATTGTGTGGTTTGAAGGAAATAAATATATATATTAATTGATATGTATGATCATAAGTGAAGCTTATGAGTAATTGAATATGCTGTATTCACTTTTGCCGCTGTCAAGGACTCAAAATTTGGTATGCGAATGGAAAATTTTCATTTGATTACAAAGAATCAATAAGTAGCATGTGCAACCACATAACTGCATTTAATAAATATAAAAGTAATTGATTTAAAGTTGTGATGAATCTAAATATTACAATAACATTTATTCCTTTAACATTTTCCTCTATTAAATTTTATATTTTTCCAAATATCTTAATCCACGAACTGCTTCATAATTATGTTCAGTAATATACAAAAAGTTTTTGGAAAAAGGCCATCAGTCTCTGAGAACCATAAATTACTTAAGAGATGCCGGTGTAAAGAGAAGCTTTCTTATTATGGTCTTTTCTAATCTAAGGGCGGAAATGGACTTTATAGTAAGGGACTCAATAAATCAGTGTGGGAAATAATAAGCCATATTACTTGTCCTTTTGAACAATGTCACTCAGCTTCACATCCTTTAATGCGTGCGTCTTCTTTGATTTCCTTGAAATGAAAGAAAAGGGTAATGAGTTTCGTTCATATGTCTATAAGTATATGTGAGTTGTTAAATGCATAACAGCGACATCATCATGTTGAATGATCTAAACAAAATATATAGGTACGGTTACTTTGATCTCCTACCTGAGCTAGAAACAAAGAGAAACCACACTTCAACACGGCCATCGTGCTAACATTCCTCACAAACCTCTCTATTATTGTACTTATTATAGAAGAAGAAGGAAAAAAGTATTCGTCATTCAGAGTGCTCCTGCCTTGTTCTTATTATTGTTATTGTTTACATTGATTCATCATTGCTTGGGATCAAATTTCTCGAATGGGAGTGGACGGGTGGCATGATTCCAGTCATTATATTTGCCCCGTCTCGTCTCATCCTCCTCCTCAATGATCGGAGGAGGAGTCGAGACGTTTGGGAGCTCCTTCATCAATGTGGTCGCTCCTAGCACTGACTCGGCTCATGAATATGTTCAACGGGACTCGCGGATCCAGATCCTTCTATAATAAGTACAATAATAGAGAGGTTTGTGAGGAATGTTAGCACGATGGCCGTGTTGAAGTGTGGTTTCTCTTTGTTTCTAGCTCAGGTAGGAGATCAAAGTAACCGTACCCAAATATATGTATGATAAAAACCCGGATTTGATACCATACTTTAAATTATAAAATAAATGTGTTAGCTCAAATGTAATCCTATTTACTTATTGAAATAGTTTTTTATTCTTATATGTACGGTCTTTATTGAATAAAAGTAATACAATACATATGTAGTGTAAAAAGTAAAATAATTATTTAAAAAAAGGAAATTTGTTTCTAAAAGAACAGAAATAAAACATTTAGTTAAAAATTAATTTCCTTTTTAAGACCTGAAATATCTAAAAACATTAAATATTCTTGAAATATCTTTAAAAATACAAATAACACTAAAATTAAATATATATTTTTCTCTACAAAATAACAATGATATTTAGATTTATTGCTTAATATTATGGTGTGTTCTTTGCGTATTGACACTTTCAATTATAACTATGAATGAAGCATAGGGTATATAATTTTCAAAATTTCATATCATTTAAACCCCAGTATGATGAAAAATGTGAGCATATAAAGATATGAGTAAAAGGACTAAAGACAAAACTGTTTCTTAAAGCAAGTCATCTTACAAAGATTATCTCAAATAAATTGAGTAAATCCCGGCGCACTTTTTGACATCATTGCGACAACCACATCTACTTGATTGGTAAATATGTTATTACGTTCTAATTCGATAAAGAGTTTATTTACTTAGGATATTTACTAACATTGAACTATATTTCAATTCCAATGTATGTATATTTTCTAACGACTTTAAAAGTTAGATATATCAATTTTCATACATCCCAAAATGAGGCAAAATTGAAAGAGGAATGGGAACAAATCGAATCAATTGTAATTGTGGAATAGTCGAATATAAGAGTCAAGTAGACTTCATTTTAGACTACATTACTGTTTACCATATTTACAAACACCAAAGCTGCATTACTTGCAAAATAAGTACATGTTAAATGTACTTTATTAATTACATAATTAAATTATAAGGAGAATACATATTCAATTAATGCTGAAATAATAAAAAATTTGTGAAAATGATATTTTTTTAAAATAGGAAATTAATGATTTATCGCATATTTGGTAATAATATTCTTCTATAGGATATAACTTTGCAAGGATTAGTGAATCTAATACAGTGGCGCGGGAACTGGGGGTGCGGGAGGTGCGGCAGCACCCCTTTGTGGCGGAGCTTCGAAGCTGATATGAAAATTAAACTACGGCTATTTTTTTTTCAAACTGTTATTTTCTGCTCTGCTAATATGATATATTGTGTTCATGAAGTGGGATGGCAATATCTTATCTCTTAAAGTAATAAATAAATATTTAAATTAATACAATTTGTTGTGTGGTCAATCATATTTTCTTTGGTCCTGACGTGATTGAGATTCCTCGAAACTAAATCTGCTAGCCCACTGTGTTAAAATTAGCAAAGAGAAGCAAACATGTCGCAGAAGAGGATTTCGTCTTTTTTTTCAAAGCCTCCCCAAAAGCAAACTTTTGAAGAATGGTAATCCACAGCCCAACGCATCGGACCAAGAATATTACCAAGCACTGGAGCGTCAGGACAAGGTTGCTGCTGCCGCTGATGTGACCCCTGTTAGCACTGCTACTAGCCCTTCGCAAGATACTGAGGAGAGTGTCGTGGGAACAAGGACATCACCTCTGCCATCAGAGCCGTTTCAGCCGCAAGCTTTGGATTTTCCAGCAAAACAATTCAGGACTGAAACTTCTACCAGATCCTTCAAATCAGCATGGGTTGGAAAATGGAAGTGGCTGCATTACCTAAAGGATGTGGACAAAGCTTTGTATTACACCTGCGTGTCTGCGGTCGAGAAAGGTCTTATACAGGAGGAGAAGACGAGAGCAGATGCGGTGTTCATTAGAGGGGGCTTTTCGAATTGGCGTAAAGCCACCAACAAATTCAGGGAGCATGAGAGATCGACATTTCATCTGGGCGCCGTGAATAAAGTTGCTGCACTTAATAACACCCCAATCAGCGCTTTACTCTCCGACGTGGTGGCAAAAGATCAGAAAACTGCTAGGGTCGTTCTGAACGAGGCGTTCAGGTCGGTGCGCTATTTGCTCCGACAGGGCTTACCCCTCCGTGGCCACGACCATCGGACGGCAATTTTTGGGTAATGATGCTAGATCGCACCGAGTCTCTTCCTGAAGCTCGCCAATGGATGCTGCGGAGAGATAATGGCTCTCGGATGCAATCCAAAACGAAATGATTGAGCAGCTTGCACATGCTGTGCAGCGAAAGTTGGTAAAGGAGGCAAATTGTTCAAGTTAATTCGGGTTGACAGCTGATGGCACCACAGACATCAGCTCATCGGAACAGTTTCCCTGCCATCTACATTACGTGGATTCTGAAATGGGCAAACGAAGTATTATTTTTTTTTTTTTTTTTGGGGGGGGGGGGGGGGTTCTACAGTGCACCAGACTCCACGGCTCCATGTTATTATACATGTAGGTGCACTGAGGGGAGATAGAGCTGTGGACACAATATTGTGAATGCCAAAGCATTCGCAGCTGCTCACAGCCTAGAGTGGCCTAACGAATCCAGGGTCTGCAAAACACCATCCAGTTTTTGGGATACCACTGCGGTGGAGGATGTAGCAGATTGTGCAGCAGAGGCGAAATGGAGACGGGAATTTTTCGAGGCGGTGTACCTGATGGATTCCAAGCTTGATCGCCGTTTTGACCAAGCAGGAATGTCAACAGCGGCAAGGAGAGAGAAGGTGCTGCTGGATTCTGCCAGGGGCCTCGTGTCTGACAGTAATTATGTCAGTGCCCTTCAGCTGCTAATGCAGGATTTTGAGTCTATCGCCCTGCAACTGAAAATGCTGGGTGGCCTGACCAAGGACCAAGCATTTCACACATTGAACGACCTGGGTCGCTTCATGGCAGCGCTTCATCCCCAAACTAGAGGCCTATTCTCAGAAGTGGAGAAGCTTATCCACCTGTGCATGCTCGGAAAGATTGTTTTCAGCTCTGCGCCGCCTAAAAACCTGGCTCCGCAACACAGTCAGTCAGTGCATACTGACCTACAAGGCCCCACTCCACGTCCACAAAGACATCTTGGAGGATTTAAATCTTAAGGATGTAATTGGAGAATTTATCCACCGCACTCCAGAGCGCAAATCTACGTTTGGAGTGAGTAAATGATGTTTACCTGAATGTTTCTTTACTGTTTTTTAACTACCGTGAAGTAATACACCTTAATGATTGATGAATGTATTGTTTTGTTTTGGCCTATTTTTTTAAAACATGATATATGGGATATGTGTTTTTATTTTTATTTTACAACCACCTATTTGACCCCAATAAAGGAGTTTGTCTGCACTTAAACTGTCAATCAATATAACCAGTGTGCTAGTGGTTTATGGGTTCACTCAAAATGGAATGCTGTGTGCTGTGTGCCACATTGTAATTGAGGCCTAATAGGTCTATAATAATAATAATACTGTGACAATGTATTTTTAATATCAGCTGCACTGAAAAGCAATGCATTAACTCTTCCGCAACACAGGGGGAAATGGCAAGTCATTGGGTTATGCTATTTCATGTACAGCACCGCCGAGTGCTTTGTGTTTAATTGCTATTTTCAGTGCCGTAGGTAGTGCTGGCAAGAGCGAGTTCATGAGTTGATACCATTGATTCTGATTGCTACAGAAATGATTGTGTTGTGTGTACCAACTCTTTGGTAGATTCTGAAAGAGTTAGTCAGATGGGATTTGCCATGCCCTAAAATTGATTAGAATGCAGGAAATTGCATCTAAAAAAAACAAGACCCCGTTCAAAAGTTCGTCCCCCACCAACAGCACCCCCTGCCAAAAATGTCTTCCCGTGCCTCTGATATAATATGTTTAATTGTATATAGGAGCATTAAATATAAAATATGCAAGGTATATGTAGAATAGCAAGTAAGTTTACTTCACGTTTCCATGGACAATGAAGCTTATTATTAATTGTGACGTATCAAAAATACATTGTAGCGATAGATATTAGATGACGTAGGTGGGAAGAAAGACATTTTTTTCTATATGGTTCGATAGAATTGCATCCGACTGCATATAAATAAGCATTATAGCGATAGAAATTAACCTATCGATTCTAAACACATTACAAAATGTTGTCCTTCCCGCTTGCCGGTGTGACGTCATTAAAAATCGCCGGCAGGCGAATAACCTTGGCAACCTTTTTCAAAGGTTTTTTTAATGTACTCGTTTCTTTGTTCCTTTTGTAACCACTTAGATTTATTCATGTAAACAAAATTAATCCTTTAACGAAGCAGTTCCTGAAAATATTAAGCGACAGGATTGGAATTGGAGCTTCAACCTTCCATTGAAGGTCTAAGTTCACAATGAATATTTATTTAACTTGGATGCTCGTTGATCTGTTAACTTAAAATAAGCAAGATTCACCCTGCCCCCAACTCGAGGCCTAGGGTTATTCGTACTCATATTTTAATATACAATCGCTAGCTGTTAATGTATGATAAGCTTGCATTTCACTCTTACCCTTTAGAAGAAGGCGTGGATACACGGAATTTACGGACGACTCCAGATTGCGGTCTGAAAATGGAAAAAGTAAAAACAATATTTCCCTAAATAGTTTTAACTGAGCTAGATATCTACTTTTTGGCATTTCCTGTTTGAGGCATCACTGATTCAATTACATTCTGTATCGTACCCAATACGTTGCTGTCAATTAAGGATATAAATTAAACGTTTTAAGAATTATATATACTATAAAAATTATGCTCAATGCATACTTTATCATTCTCTGGAAAAAGCCAGGAGCCTCAGTAGTACTAAAACAGGGGTTTGGTTTATATTATTATTAATATAAATGGCTCAAATGTCCCTCTCCCATTTACTTGTGGTTTAAGAAGGTATACAAATTAAGATTTAGCGAAATATATTTGGAGTTAATAAAAGAATACTTTTCATAGCTTATATTCTCGGAATATTCTTAAAGACTTTGGTTGAACGTCATTCTTAATAACGGAAGAAATATCAATATTTTGAGTGCTATGATTAATGCCCTTCCTATTGCTTACGCTGCAGCGCGCTGTAGGTATTTTTATTCGGTCCATAACTGCTGTGTGAAGCCCCATATTTTAATAAAACAAATCAATTTTTATATGCAACGGAAAAAACATATTTATACACCGATTATAACATTTTTTTTCTCATGCATCAAACTCAAAAGGAGCTTTATAACTAACCGGAAGTATAGGCTGAAGGTAGCCGTACGAATTTTAGAGGAGGGAAAAAAATATTGAGAACATTCTTGCCCATATATAATACAACCTCAACCCATGATGAAAAAGGATTTTGAATTGCGGCAAATCAATTTTCTAAAGCACACTCTCATCAATTGGGATCAATATCAGGACGTAAATCACAAAATATTTCATTCAAAGCAGAGGGTAAAGCTTCTGTAGATAAATATTCACCCTTACTATGAATTATGTCAACAACTTTTTATATCTACATGATGGTTACGTTGTAATTTCGTACACTTCTTTCATGTATTAATAGATTTCTTATCATGAACTTTGTTATGAGTCAGCTGTCTTTCTATAATTAGAGGTACCTTTCAAGTAAACTCTAAGCACATATTTAAAAAAAATTATTTTAACATTCAATTACATTTTTAAAATAATTATATAAAACAAATGAAGATCTTTCTTTAATCATCCGAATTGCTTCTTTATGACAGATATGATTTTTTAGTGAAATGATTGTTTCTAAATTATTTGAATGTTTTCTTATATTTGTTTCGTTTAAATAATTGTTATGTATTTATGATTTATTCACTACGTATCTGTACAAACCTTTTTGTATATCTTGGTTTAATTTGTCGAACTATATGCCCACTGGGCCAAGAAAAAAAATATATAAAACAATAAATGGAATTAAATTATACAATTAAACTGCTATTCAGTGTTTACTTAAAGTGTGAACCCTATTTTATTACATTTAAAATTATAAACTGTTTTGTTGTGCCGAGCTCCTTCCATAAAGGGTGACTTTATTTCCCGAAGGATTATATCCTTTTAATGAAATGGCAAATTGCTATAAAGAAAATTGTACATATTTGAAATTAAGCTATGGAAGCCGTAATTTGCATTTATTCATTTCAATCTTTAAAAATAAAAAGATCTATAAAAGTTGTGCTTTTCAAAATGTAAGCAGTGGTCTGGAAGAAAATTATAGTTTCAGAATATGACCGATGCTGTGCCTTCTTTTTATGCTCAAAAGTTAATCAAGAAGACTTGGATCGTAATAAAATAACAAATAAAAGTCGGGTGAATAATGTTTATGGATGACGTTTCTTGCCTACGGAGGATCATGTAGTGAAAAGTATGAAAAATCTGAATAACGTTCAAAAAGGATTAAATAATGGTCGATAAATTATTCGCAGTTCAAAATCCTTTTTGATCGTCAAAACGTTAAAGTTAATACAATTAACCTTCAAGGTTTAAAATGACAGAAAAATGCTTCTAAGCGAATTCGTGTCAAGATAATTACAATACTTGCTACGATGTATAAAATTCTCAAATAAATACTCGATTGTACTAAAATGTTAATGGAAGGACGATTTTTAAAGAAATATAAATACTACAAGATATATTATCATTATATTATATATATATATATAAATTAAAGGCTGTGTTTTAATTGTATAAGTGTCCAACCAGAATATTTGAACCCATTGTTGAGTATTGTTGATATAAATAGAACTTTTATTTTTTTTGTCGTAAAAATTGTTGGCTTTTATCGGTAGCCTTTTTTTAATACTCTACAGCCCATTGAAATAGAGATTAGTATTATGATATTACGTATTAGGAACTTCAGAGGCAGATGCTGGAGGAGGCGAACTACCGGATGGGGGAAGAGATGAATTAGTTGGAGGAGACGGGCTACTGGATGTGGGGTGGGATGAATTAGATGGAGGAGAAACTGAGCTGGCTCCTGAAGGAGTGGATGAATTAGCTCCATGGTGGTGTGATTTGTCACCATGTTGGGTTGATCCAGCACTTGCAGGAGCAGCTGTAGTTGAATTGACTCCTGGAGAGGTTGAACTGGCTCCTTGATGATTTGATCCAGATGAAGGAATATTTGAGCCGGATAAAGGAGCCTCTTTCGGAGCGGGTTTGCTATAAGACCAAAAAGTAAAATATAATCATTTTTATATTATGTTGGTGGTCAGAAAACAATAATGTAGGATTGAAAAATATACAATGAAATAAAGAAAAAATATTCAAGGGAATGACAATCACTTCCGGGAAGTGATTAGATTGATTTTAATCAACAAGTGGCTTCAAATAGAAAAATTATACTTCAGTAATAAGTTTATTACTTTATTACTATAACTAAAGCAATAAAATAAAAATATAATTGAAGAAAAGATCATAACTTAAGGGAGGCATGCACTTTATCAAGTGCTTGGAGGGTGGCAAAGACAATTGCTGGGTTGTCTTGATCCTTTTAGTTCCTTAAGCATAATGTAATTATATATATATGCTTTATTAATAATTTATAATTATATTTTAATTGTTTGTATATAAAGATATATAATCTTCAGTAGTCATGAAGGCTAGAGCTATATTATCTCCGAAATAAAATCATACAACAACAATGGGGCGTCTGTGTTACATAGAATGATTTAGATTGTGCAGGACGTTTTTTTAAAACTATTGTATATCGTTCATTTTATTGTGTTATTTAACAGAGCAGATATTTAGAAAATGTAAAATTTGGAGAAAGTTGACCATTTTCTATTGATATCTTCTTTGTACTCTTTAAATGACAGAGAAATCAATTCGTATGCAAAAACTTCCTATTATTCTCCAATAATTTTGATCCTGCTAATGTTACTAATTTTTTTTCAGTTTTTATTTTGATTCTTGCTCCTACAAAAATTAAACTATAATGTTTAAATATTTTTTTAACAAAAAAATAAATTATTTTGCATTTGTTAGCATTTTTAGAATTAAAGAATCAACGTAAATTTATGGCTTATCATTTTATTTCAATTTGGAATTTTAACAAATTAAAAAAAAATTTTAAGAAATACTCATGAAAAAGTATGTTCATGATGTGAAATCAAAAGAATACTACATCTTTTTCAATGTTTTTACTAAGATGTAGGCTTCTCCTGGATATAGCAAGAATTTTTTAAGGCGCCAGGATGGTCAAGAAGGTCTCGACCAAAATACTCTGAGGAATGTAAGATCAATTCTTCACACATTCCCATAGCGACCTAGAAGATAATTTGACGCCGCTGACCAGATAAAAATTACCCTTACTGCAGTTGCAATTAATATTTTGTATAAAAATAGTTTGTCTTTTCTGTATGGAAAACTACTAATATAATGATAATTTTGTTACGGGCCAGGGAAAATTTTACACAAGTTGGGTTTGATCAGGGGTTCCCAACCTTTTTTCTTTGGCTACCCCCCTATAGAAAAATCTCTAGTCTGGCGACCCTCTTATGTAGTGAATATAAACGTTTTGCGGACCCCCGGTTGGGAACCCCTGGGTTTGATCCAGTCAACAAATTTATCATTTGAAAGTTGGTTCAGGCTCATTTTTATTATAAAAACCCTAAATAGTACTTCAATTTTTCACAATTACACAAAGCTATTTTTTAAAATATTTAAACGCTGAAAAGCAAAAACATTGAACGGAACGCTATTTTTTAACACTGAACAGAACGCTGAACGCTCACAAGCCGGAATATAACTTAATATAAGGATAGACAAAAATAATTATGAAAAATAAATATATATCGATATTTGTCTATGTTAATGCTTTTTATATGAATAAATGATATTGATATCTACAATTACACATTTATTATAAAGTTACATATTATTTGGCATTCACTTTGATACTAACCTCTTTTAAAATGTGTACAGTGTACACTCTCAGGAACACTTATTTTACACTCCACAAAAAATATGATACTTACAAATATATAATCTTTAAAAATGAATTTACGGAACATTATATAACTCATCACGCAACCTTTGGAATAAAAAGTCAATAAGTTTTATTTTGAATATGTTAACTCACAAATTGTTGAGACTTTAGTTCAAAGGAAAATTGAAGGGCGTGCCATGGAATCAAAGCTTATGAATGGTACACTCTTGAGCATTTCATAATCAAGCAAAAAAATGTGAGCACTCGAAAACAACTAACATTACTAAAAAAAATATTTTTGATTTAGCTAGGACAATTATAATTTTTTTCGCAGACCTATTAGTTGAGCAATGAGTTATAGTGTCATATATGGTAAGATTTTTTTGGTTGCTGAATTGGATGAGAAATTATATTTACAAATATATTATGTATATAATTCACAAATTGTTTTCCATTCAATACACACACGTACACACACACACACATATATATATATATATATATATATATATATATATATATATATATATATATATATATATATATATATATATATATATTAGGGTTGTTCTTATTTTCAAATGTTTGAAATGTTAGCAACATTGTGGATTTTCTGTTTCTTGGTGATAAAAGAAGACGACATACAAAGTTTGAACAAAATCGGTCAACATTACGAGGTCGCGCAACGAGGTCAAGTTTTAAAAATTTAGTAAAAATATAGTTTTCTGCTAATTTCTTCAAAATGGTGGACGTTACAGACTTCAATAATAATTATTAATTTTAAGGAAATTTAATTTACTACCAGACGTATGTTTGATGTTTTTTAATAAAACAAAGTTTTCAGTAAAAACAAAGAAAAAAATGGAGTGTGTATTGTTAGCATATTTCATAGCTTTTTTGTATCAATTAACTTCACTCGCCTGTAGAAGATGACTTGTTCGCTTCAGAGTAAAATAGTACTTTTAAGTTTAGTAAAACTTTAAATGATAAATCCAAAAATGACCTTGGTTGCATTCTATCAATTCAGAATTCAGTACAATCTGAGTTTACATCATATGATTCAGAGCCTGTATTGACCTATAAGAAATCGATTATGAAAAAATAAATGCTAATGTGTTTCTTAGATATGCGTCAAGGTATCCTCTCAAAATTTTACTTTGTCTCTGACGCATTTATAATCCATTATATGCATCATTTTGTACGCGAGATAGGCTTTTTTTAATGTACATATAACTCTCTACTTATAAATTGACATGATTTAATATACCAAAATATTAAAGCTGGTTAACCAAGCTTTCATTTGATATATTTGGTGTTCTAAAAATCGCTATACTTTAAGAAATATAAGCAAATACGTATGGAATATACGTTACCATGGTATAGTGTTACCTGGATAGAAAAAAAAGAAGGGAGAGAAGTGAGGCAAAAATACTCTCTCCTTCTCTTTCTCTCTTCTATCCAGGTAACACTAACAGCGGTTACCATATGGTAATCGTATATTCTCATATCAAAAGATCAATTTTTGGGGAGAGTACGTATTTGCTTATATCTCTAAAGTATAGCAATTTTAGAACATCAAATATATCAAATGAAAGCTGGAAAATATATATATTTACATATAGATATATACTTATATATATTATAATATATATATATATTATATATATATATATATATATACATTTATATATAAAAATGTTATTATACATATATATATATGGGTATTATACATATTATATAAATATATTATATATATATGATATATATTATATAATATTATATATAATCTATATATATATGTATGTATAATACAATATATATATATAAACATACATATTTGTATATAATGTAATATATATATATATAATTATATATATATATACTATAAAAAAGAATTCCGTTCGTTCGTTTGTTTCGTCAGTGAATAGTTTTGGGAAGCTCAGGGAGTATTTTAGTGGGGTTGCCAACTCTCGGAAAATTCGTCATCGACATGCTATTTTATTCGCCAAAACGTTTTTTGCCAATTTTTTAAAATTGCCAATTTAGATTTTGCCCAAATTTTCTGTGGATAAGACTGAGGTACTAAGACGTGTTTTTGTATTTTGAGTGGTTTGCCGGAAAAATTCGTTTCCATATGATTACTAAAAAAATAAGTTTCTTTCTATCCCTGTATGTCCCCCAAATTAGGTTTTGTGGAAAATAACAACTTTTTTATATCGAGACATCGCGCTAATCAAATTTAACAATGCCTAAAGATGGAGAGTGATGTCAACCACTCTCAACTTTTCTTGATAAATATATGAAATATATGAACTCTTAAGTTTTGCTGTTTTTTCCCCATCAACGGGATCAAACAAATATGTACTCTGATATTCAGCGCTACCATAATATATTAGGCAATCTATGATCTCAATGAAATGATTCAAAAAATGACTTCTTTTTATGATATTTAAATACCCAGCCTTAGGGATACAAAACGGAAAAAATGGCAAGATTACCCAATGATAACTTTTAAGAAACTGATTTTAAAATGAAAAGTGCGATGACATCACTATTATTCGTATGATTTCTTCTTTTACGATGTTTAAATACTCAGCCGTAAGGAATAAAAACGGAAAAAATGGCAATGAATACCCAATGACAACTTTTTAAGGAATGATTTTAATATGAAAAATCACATGCGATGATTTCACTGAAAATATTTGTGTGATTCTTCTTTGTGTGATGTTTAAATACCCAACCGTAAGGAATACAAACGGAAAAAAATGGCAAGGAAGACCCAATGACAACTGTTGAAGGAACTGATTTTAATATGAAAAGTCACATGCTATGACATCACTGAAATTATTCATCTTCTTTTTACCATGTTTAAATACCCAGCCTTAGGAATACAAAACGGAAAAAAATGGTGATGAAGAGCTATGACAACTTTTAACGAACTGGTTTGAATATGAGAAGTCACATGCGATGACATCACTGAAATTATGTGTGTGATTTCTTCTTTTATGATGTTTTAATACCCAGCCTAAGAAATGGAAAACAGAAAAAAAATGGCAATGAAGACAAGTGACGATTTTTAAGGAATTATTTTAATACGAAAAATCACACACGATGACATCACTAAAATTTTCGTCTGTTTTTTTTAATCCAGACTATGTCAGTTGGAAAATCCCGGGCAGCGCCGGGTAATATTGTAGTATATATATATTATTCAGGTTTAGTAAGGACATTTCATACCGCATAGTTTATTAATATAAACTTGCGGTATGAATGCGTGGTATGAAATGTACCGGTATGTGTCAATGAAGTGCGTTCCGCGTGTCCGTTACCCCGTTCAGCGTTCAAAAAAAATTAGCGTTCCGTTCAGCGTTCCGCGTTTTGATGACGTTCATTTTTTTTAAAAAATAATTTCCAAAAAAGTACTGCGTAGTGATGACGTTTTTTTTTATAGAAAAAATTTCCAAAAAAGTACTGCGTAGTGATGACGTTTTTTTTAGAAAACAATTTCCAAAAAAGTAATGCGTAGTGATGACGTTTTTTAAAGAATAAGCCCTAAAAAGTACTGCGTAGTGATGATGTTTTTCCGAAAAAAGTCCAGAAATGTTTGGAAAAATTGAACGCTGAACGTAAAACTCTTTTTTGGCGTTCAACGTTCAGCGTTCAAAAAAAAGTTGCGTTCCGTTCAGCGTTCCGTTCATTGAACGTGCGTTCAGCTGAACGCCGTTCAATTTTGCGTTCCGTTCACAAGCCTGATATATATATATATACATATGTGTGTGTGTGTGTTTGTTAAAAAATATGATAGACTCGTATTATGCAATTATTCTAATCAGAGAGTTTATACTTTTCTAACTAGAGAAACCTGCGGAGCCAAAACATTCAAAATTACAAGGATAAATAGCTCCTAAATATCATAACATTTTTTTGTTGTGGAATGTGGTAATTTCAATCATAATATAAAAGAGATTATTATTTTCGAAAAAAAAATGTGCTGACCTTAATGAGATTAATGATGAGCCTTATATGACATGCCCACCGCTCGAATTCTTGGAATACCAACCTTACTTTATTTATAACTGTGCTACGAAGGATTTTATCAAGTTAAACAAAATCAGAGGTCATATTTGTCTGGCAAACTTTGTCCGTGCATCCTGTAAAAACTGATCAATCTTTATACATGTGATTAAACAAAGAATCTTATAGTTTTTCCCCCACAAGAGAAACAAACTACATTAAAATTTCCATTCCTTTAAAAACATGAAATTGTTTGAAGCAATGAAATTTCCTTAACAATGGAAAATTCAAAATATCCCGATATTCAGCGCACCCATACGTTGTTCCAGCACTCTATATGTTTTATGTACTTGACTCGCCGTCCGCTTCATATGCCGGTATATTGTCTTTACTTCCATCCCCTTTAATTTGAACGATGTTCCTGGTGGACTGTAATTACAGCAGTAAGCCACTTTATGTTGAACCACGCTAGGGTCTCCTGATGTCTTGTAGCATCCAATTGAGTGGATCTGTCAAAAAAGTAGAGACGTTATGATTAAGATAGAAGAAAGCAGAAATGTGTTCTTCTGACTTTGCATTGACCATGGCAGTAAAGTGTCCTATCATTCCAAGATTATTCTTGCGGACCTCCTCATCGTTAGTCTCACGATAAATCAAGGGATCCACTTTAGCTTGTACGTATGGCTAAAATGAAGAAAAATCAAAAATGGAATAAATGCGTCATATTCAAAGACTGAAATGCAGAAAAGTTGAATGTTTCAACACCTCTTTTTTTGGTACCTCAGTACAACAATTTATTTTCCATCAAATCTGTTATATTGTCAATTTTTTACATCATTACATTAACGATTACATAACATGTTAATAAAATCACTAAAATACTTAACAATATTATCTGAAGAGACTATTCTTGAACAACGAAATTTATTTATAATTAATTGAGTTTTGTTGTAATAAAATTAGCTTCATTACTTTGTGGACACAAATATAAATATACAAATTCTTTAGGACATAAAATAAGTTTAAATTTGTTGTAAAATATGTAAAATGTGGTAAAGTTGAAGGTTTCAACGCTTCTTCAATGACGTCAAATAGGCGCAAGAATGACATGGGGCTACATAAAGATCACGAAAAGTATAAAGCATCGTCTATTCCGTGGCTTGCGCGCAATAGTAGAAGAAGACATTTGGCTTGGTCATCTTTTTCATTGGAGTTATCTAAGTGCCCTTAAGAGACCACGATCTCACATAGGTGGAGGACTAAGTTTACTCTCGAAAATCGTACCAAAAATGTATCAGAAAGTTGTTATCGACCTATCAATTCATCCACAGACTGAATGGCGTTCTGTTTTTACATCAAGCCCGGCATTTCTGTGGTTAATAATGGGAACGGATTTTATTAATGAAAAACTGGAGGCCTTATCTCCTTTTTTAACGTCCCTCCAAAGATTTGGAAAGGCAAACCTTTGTTTTCTTCGACGTCTACAATTGATAAACTTCGTCAAAATTGTCAAAAAAAAGTTATACTTCTAAAATCTTTTAGAACCAAAAGAGTTGGAATGGATGGCTCTATCTCAACAAATTTTATCGTTTCCTGATTTGAAGCCAGAGTCAATGTTTTACTGTGGAAAATTTTCCTTTCCTAACAGAGGTCAGTATGAATTTATTTTTTTGGCTTTATTAATTTCTTAAAATTGATGATGCGATTAAAAAAAGCTTCAAAAACTTTCCTCTTTTCTTTTTTCCCTTTTGAAACATTTAAAAAGTTAATAATGTGTAAAAGGATAATGTAATATTCTAATGAATTAGAGCCGATTATTTGAAAAGAAAGATTATAAATCATCAAAAAAAATATCTTTTTAATTAATCATGTAAAATAAAATAGTGATTGGATATATTCGAAAATAAAGTAGTGATTGGATATATTCGAAAAGAAAGTAATTTGTACTACGCCATCGTAAGTTGATCATAGAGATAGAAAGATTTGTTTATATTGGGCACAATGACGTATTTTTTTGAATAATCCAATAAGCTCTCTATGTATTTATATCTCTATGATTAGGCCCACGCAAATTAATCAATGAGAAGCTATAATCGACTTAATATATAAGTTTATAGAGTCATGATGTTTCTATTTTATCATCAAGGGATATTGTTTACATGGTGATATATTTGTAGATTCTTGGATCTTATACCTATACTCATCGAACCACTGCCTTCCTGCCTCCACTATGGTCGGCTGTCCCCAGGCCATGTTTTGTCCATATTGAAAAGCGAGCCAATCCTTTGGAGGATGGGCGTGCTATAATGGAGAGAGAAAATTAATTCATAACAGGAATAATACCAATAAAAGCATAAATGTTGATGTTAGTTTGCCCACACTGAATCGGAAGTATAAGAAATTGACATCAACTTTTGTGTTTTATGGATATCGTACTTTATTGTCGAAAACATTAGAGCGTCATTCAATCGAGGGGCAAAAAGGAATTTTCTCAATCCAGTAATCAGACTAACATAAAATGTCTTGCATTTTTGTTTTGTCTCGATCAGTACGTTCGAGTAAGAGAATCTGTTTAATAGCAGCCACTCCGAACAAGGGACTACTAAGAACCATTTAGATTTTATATCTTATATTTTATACGCGCATGGGCTTAAGAAATTAAAAAGATTTCCGTCAATTTTTTAATAAATAAAACACAGTCAAGGATACATTAATGATTTAATCAAATCTTTATGTGGTTGCTGTCCATGTTCGAGGAGAGAGATAATAAACATAGAGGTGGAGAAAATATCAATCTTTGAGTTGCTAACAAGGTTGGTGCATACAAATACTTTCATAAACTCAACAATAAACATCGTTTTTCAGTTATATACTCCATTTTCCATTTTTAAAGTCTTATATTCAGAGTGGCGATGCTCCATTTACCGTCAGATATGATGAAATAAGTAAAAATTCATAATGCTCCTAAGTATTAGGAGTAGTTTTAATAAATTAATATTAATGGGTGTTTGTTATCGGAGGAATCCATTCAAAGGCTTTGTAAATTACATCTTGGATGAAACCCAATGAGAAGACACAATTAGTGTTCTTAAAGATGACATTTTATCTCTGAATTGATGATCACTTCTCAACAGCAATTAGATACTCTATTTCATAATCCAAACATTATTATTTTTCACTTTTCTATCAACCATTCACATACAAGAAAAATGTCCCCATTTGTCATCTTTACAAATAACCAATTAACATTATCCAAATGGAACGCCTTCTTATCTATGAAGAGTTTATAATTTTGGATGTAATGAATTCTTCTCTTGATACTCCTTTACGATTGTGCTGCATTTGTATCCGAACATTGTATCCACATTTTATAAATGAGACGTTTGTATCCACGATATTTGTATACATTTGTATCCACAGTAAATAAGTACGACTTTTCCATCCACATTTTTTATTAGTTATATTTGGCAAACTACATATTTTTATAATTAAATATGGACGTCGTTGCTAGATATTTGAAATAGGGAACTAGTGAGATATCTGAGCGTAGATATATGGGATTTGGTACAAATGTAATGGGTACAAAAGTCGTAGATGCATAGGTAATGTCATGTATACAAATGTCGTTGATACACAAAAATTCGAAACAAATGTCCAGATACAAATGTCGCAGTATTCTTCTTTACCACTGTTAAAGTATAAGCGAATCTGGTAGCAGTTTTTAATATATCTGATTGTTGACTCTTTGGATTTGAGACTATAATATAAGGATTTGACAAAAAATACCCAACCTTTAATGAAGGAGTTTGTGGGCCAAAAAGGGTTTTCTTTAAATATTAAATAATCTCATGGCTAATTAAATAGACAAAGAAAAATATAGGATATGCTTATTTTCGGTATTAAAGAAATGTACACTTACTGGGTTTCCATTTGGACAGAGATGTAACCATCTCTTGCACTCATTCTCAAGACTGGCGTTCCACGCCAGTGTGCTCATTGCCTTGGCCTTTGGAAGTTCTTTTATGTCTCCATTAAGAATGGCTGATCGCTGGATGTTGTGATACTTGAGAATCTCTAGAAAAAAATATGGATACGTTGGCATCATTTTGGTCCAAAGCATAGATATATCAAAACATAGAGAGCTTATTAGATACTTCAGAGAAATATGTCATTGTGCCCAATATAAACAAAACTTCTATCTCAATGATCAGCTTACGATGACGTAGTATAATTTACTTTGTTTATATTGGACACAGGCGAACGCTGAACGATGTTTCTCTACTGTTGAAGGGAATAAGCTCTCTGTATCTTTATATCTCTATGGCCCAAAGTTTAGAATCATATTGATATAAAATCATGGATTGTTTACTGGAATTTGTGTTGAATCAACTAGCCATCAAATATATATTTTATGTCGGTTTTATTCTTTTAATTCCACGCTATGCTTCATTATTGTCCTGCTAATTTTGTTTGTTATATACCTAAGTCTGTTATACCATTGTTGTATTATTGTATTTGTTTATCATAAATTCTTTAATTTTGTTGGTTCTTTATCAGGGTATTAATGTTACACAAAAATGTCTTTTTATGTATTTTATACGCAACTACTTTGACTTTTTAATAAAAAATGAAATACAGGAACGAAAAAACTCGCTTTAATCAAGTATCAATATTCTTCCTGCAAGTTATAGGAATTTAAACCCGTTTTCCTGCAGGGATTATTTAATGTGCTGCAAAAAATACTTTCTTTCAGTTGTTATATGTCTTATATTCTTGTTAGTGAAATGAACAACTGATCTCAAGGCAAGTTGGCTTACTCCACCATCCTCAATTCGTTCCTCCTCCATAAAAAGGGAAGTATTGAAGCTTACTATGTTGGCAAGTACTACAATCAGAACCAAAGTTTAGGCTATGAAGCGCGTAAGTGCTGCAAAAGTTGTGTCTCGAGAAAGGAAATTATCAAAGATCAGTTGATTTGTTGCAATTATGCGTATTTATATTAAAAAATAATCTGCTATCGAACCAAAAATAGGCAAAGAGATCAATGATATATTCCACGTACAAATAAATAGCAAATATAATGCAAAAGTGGTCTTAGCCTGAGCCTGAACGATATCATTTTTTTCTGAGTTGGATATCAAAATATAATGAAATTACATACTCAGAATAATTTATAAAAACATCCAATTTACAACTAAAAAATAAACGATATAATTAACAAACGGATTGCTTTGGGGTACCGAATGATAATTAGATATAATCTACTATATAACTGATGTTTCTGTAGATAAGTAAATATATGCGAAAGACGAAGAATCTCTTGGCTAATGAATGTTGAAGATGTATCTATTTGGATAGAAGTAATTATTACTTATTCTTAATAATAGAAGCATGCCGAACCTCAGTTGCTGCGATGGGCAGGTAATGATTATTTTATTAGATGTGAATAATGCACAGATTACAGCGCCATCCAACGTTTATTTAATTCTTTGTTTTCTACTTGTTTTACTCAAATATAAAGCTATTTATCGGGGACAGGCTATAATCGGTTCTAACTCAATCAGTTGAGCTTTAATTTATGCAAGCCTAAAGTCCTATCTGACCAATCATTTGATCACAGAGATTATATGACTTCACTAAAGGCTAAATAAGGCACTTATGAAGAATATTGACCTGAAATGATACCTCTTTCTTTCTTCTTTTCTTGCTCTTATTTTTACAGTGATAGATCCTGCAATTGGAACTTTAAAATTTATCACGCAACCTCAACAACATTATTGAAAGTGTCCTAAATAGAATGGTAGATTAAGGTGGTGAATAGAGGTGGATGCGCTTACCATCCTTTTCCTGTTGGGAAAGACTTCTGCCGTTATTTTGCCCTTGCATTGCGGCAAACTATTTCCGTTGGGTTGAAGAGATCTTAGAGGCCTAAGGGAAAAATAAACCAATGGTCAAATATACGGGAAAAATATTTTCTATCACAGTACTTTATTTTGTTTGCTCATTACAGATATTTTAATAGATGTAATATGAAAAAAAAACCACGATATATATTATTCTGCATTAATAGCTTAATAATCAATAAGGCAAAAGATTTAATATTTATTCAGATGAATTCCATACTTTAATGAGAAGGCACCAAATGAAATATCAAACTGAAAAATTATCTATTCACTTCACCGACAAATATAATAGTTCCATGCTTAACAGGAAAGAAAAGTTTGCTTGATGGAATAGTTGCTTGATGAAGCACAATATAACTAGAATGACTGCCTCATGTATTGACATAAATTTAGTCTTTTGAATAGGAAAAAGGAAATGTCGTTATATAAATGTTAAATTTAAAAAAAGTTATGGTTTTCCCCTTCACACGACTTCATTTTTTTGCCGTTTCTTCTTTTTCTAGTCTTGAAAACTTAAAGCAATGTCATTTTTGGTTGTATATTTTTATTTCAGTATCTTATTACGTTTATTGCGCATCCCGTTATTATATATATATATATATATATCAGGAAACTACCGGGACACATTTTTTTGCCGGGAATTAAATTTTTCAAGCCGGAATATAATATATATTTTCGTTCCTTCGACATTCTAAAGTCAAGAATCTCCAAAAAAAGTGATGACGTTTTTTAGAAAAAAATCTCCAAAACAAGTGATGACGTTTTTTTAGAAAATAATCTCCAAAAAAGTGATGACGTTTAAAAAAAAAAGATTCTCCAAAAGTTTCTGAAATGATGATTTTTTAAATTATTAAATGACAAACGAAATATTGAAAGAATATTGATGTCCTGGCTTGGTGTATTAAAAAACGGGACACTGGGCCGGGCCGGGACGCTAAAAAAAACAGCCAGGACCGTTTCCTATATATATATATATATATATTGGCAATCCATTCATATTCAATACGTGTTGCTCCTGTATCAATTTTATCGTTAAAATTTCATTTAAAGCATGTCTTATACAAAAAAATTGACTGAACATTCAACAGCCACACCAATTTAACATTATAATTTTCAAAATATAAGGATTGCTGGGTTGGGAAAGTATATTAAGTAAGCTATTTGGCATGTCTTCGGTTCAATTAAAAACTTTTTCTCTAAATAAATTATTTTAATTGAAAACTATCAGGCAGCAGTAAAAACTGTAAATACCGATTCTTAAGGAATATAAAAAGGAGAATATGCAAAAGAAAAATCCAGTGACGTCATTTTAAGGGATTGCCTCTTAATGAATCATAACATAAGATGACATCACTGGACGCTTATTGCTGGATTTTTGTTTTTCTATTCTTAAAATTACTTTCATTTTAGGGACTTAAAATGGCTTTTAAGAGCTCTTTAAATGAACTGATTTTTCTTCTCAGTTAGATACTAGATATTAGTTAAGTCCGTGGTCTATAAGCAACCATTCATCACAAAAAATATAAAAGAGGTTTGCAAACACAAAAAACAACAACGTAATCAACTTACTTGTGCTTCTTTCCACCATGATGATGGTGTCCCCGTGACGACACTAGATCCAGGGAGTTCATTCTGTCGAAAGAAATATCCGGGCTTCTCGACTGAGTTCTTATCATAGGCCTCCAGTTTGCTCGGATCAACACCAGGCATCTTGCTCTAGAAAATAAATATACTAATTGGAATTCAGTTTTAACCAATAACACACATTAATGTTTTTTCTTGACCAACGGGCGTAGATGTGATGTATTTTCTTCAAATGAAGCATTAGCATATTTTTAGAACATTCTAATACAAGTATTGCTATCTATGATTCAACAGATTCACACACATATATATATATATATATATATCAGACTTTGATTTATTGTTCAATTGTTGCCGTTCGCGAACGACAAGAAAAATTCCTTATCGATCATCGTTTGTTTTGGCGCCAAAAAGAAGACAAAGACTTTCATTTTATGGGAAAAATTTATTCTCTAGAAAAACGTCATCACTTTTTTCAGAATGGCGGAAACAATTTCTTTTTAAAAAATAACGAGTAACGGCGAACGACAATTTTTCGTGTATATGTATATAAATCGTTTGGGTAATTTTTAGTAAATTAACAGATTATATTAAGTTATAAGTTAATGGTTGTATTACAATGAATATACATGTATAAAAATATACAAACTAAAGTAAAAAACACGACCGTACAATGGAGCACCTGCGCTACATCAAGAAAACAAAGATAATATGAGAGCTGTGGCCCCAAAAAAATAAAAATAATTATTATTATTCAATATTTTATCTTTGCTTTCATTCTTGTCCATAGAATATTTTTGGATCGTAAAAGATATGAATTTTCTCGATATAGGTAAAAAAATAAATGCTCTGTTTTTTCTATTTTGAGTGCTTGATTTCAAATCAGTCTAGAGCATACATTCTGGCGTCCTAGAAGCAGTTCGGTTATGTATCTGACGGAGAACCTAAGTTTCTGATGATAATAAATTTAAAAATAAAAATTGTCACTCTTGAGAAGTGCTTAGATTAGGATTTAATTTTTATAAAATAATTATAACGCAAAGAAGTAAGCATTTTTATTATATTATTGTCAAATATGTCTTTGTAGAAACATTTACTGGTCGGTCAGATCGTTTTTTTATTTACAAGGAATATACTCTGGAAGACCGTTTGGTAGAATACATTGGGATAGATGCTGACTATTAAAGAACTTACAAAATGGTATCTAGTTTATAGGTTTCTATTGGACAAATAGGCCCACTTACACATGAATCGATCTTAGTGCGATATCACCCAATATATTGTATATTACAAATATACTGGATATCTATAAAAACAAAAACCTAATCAAAAAATATGTTATTACAATTTGTGCTTGCTAAATTTAAAAAATAGTTTAAATAAATTAAGGTTGAAAAAAACTTTTAATCTATAAAAAATGAACATAAGATATTAATGACACAAATATCTTGGTTTTTATTCAATACAGAAGTATAAATGCACAAAATCGATCTTAAAGAAATATCGGTTTAAATCAGGCCAATCATCAAATGTACTAAATATCTATACAAACAGAAACTATTCCAAAATAAAAAACTTCACGGCACAATTATTGATTTAGGCCAATATTATTCGATTGTATCGCCCATGTAAGATTGTGGCACTATTTATAACTCGATTTTACACGCTTTCGTTGAGTGTCGTCAGTGAATATTATAAAACGCTTTGTAAACTTAATGTGAGAGGTTACAAAGAAGAAGCGGATAATATTTGAAGGCGTCCGTTCTATTGGGAATAAGTGGCGGCAAATACTGTCTTCTCGAACAAGGCAATAATAATGCACTTCTGGGTGCAAAAATTGATGGTTTCAAAAAGGTTGGCAGATTACCAGCCTCTTCAGCCTTCAAATTTGAAGGCAATATTCCTGGCAGCTGCGGCGAGATATGGTCCCTGGACCTTAGGATCCCATCTACAAAGGATGGTTCTTGGACTTATGGAGCCCAAGAAATCCGATATTCCCTTCCCGTTCTCCTCTCTACAAGGACATCATCCAAAAACTTTTAAAAAATTCAAGATTTTAAATAATTAATGTTTAATACTATATTGGAATTTTGTATAATGTTTTGTCAGTTTTAATTACAGTTTTTTAAAAATTGTGTGTTCATTTGTGATGCTTAAATTTAAACTTAATGTTTATTCATGATTTAATTCGCATTAGCATCTTTTATATATATTCTTGGTTTTATATATATTTATATGAACTGTGTCAATAATTAAAAAAGAAATATAATAATAATTTACATTTGTATGCTTGCAAAATTTAGCATTAATAATTAGTTTAAAAAAAGCTTTTAATCAATAAATAACGAACATATCAAAAAGTATTAGCGACACATTGGTGCCAATATTTGGGTTTTTTAAATACAGAAGAATAAACGCACAAAATCGAATTAAAGAAATATTGGTTACAATTAGCTGGTCATCAAGAAGGCTTATAATCAAATTCTTAATGGATTGATTTCTGCTTAACTTTCTTGATTGCATGAAAATTAAATAAAAATAAATAAGCTATAAACTTCGAATAATTTTCTGGATTGCTAAATTTACACGATACCATGCATATTATATCCAAATGTATATAATTCCGCCTAACAAATCATTCATGAAATGTAACCACCGAGGTAACTAATAACGTAATTCACAATATATTTATAAAAAAGAAGCGAGAAAATGCTCAACACAACAACTGATGACGCCATTTTAAGTCACTTTAATGACGGAATATATATATTATTAAAGTTAACGAAACAAGGAAGAGAGAGGAAAGGATATTGTTATCACTTTGAGGAGGTCAAAGTAAAAAAAAAACCACATGTCCTACGGAAGAGGATAAGGAAGAAATGTCAAGAGTCATAGCGCGTAGCGTCGTTGTAAGGGACTGTTTTTTTGTTAAATGTGACATAGGATCAGAAACGGAGTGGGAAGAATTATCCACGGGACAATTATGCCCTCGCCGGCCTTATACAGGCCCCAAAATGCCTGGGGAGGCTGTCAACGGTCGTTATGTTTCTTGAGGCCAGCGGCCCACGAGAATAGTCCCGGTACTCCCGCTGGCCAATCCGTCCCTGCATAGGATGCTTTCAAAGGACGTTATTGCAGGATTTTTGTGTTTCCTTTCCAAAAACTAAATTGATTCCCTTAGTATTGCAACCATTTTAGCTCGCTATACGTCATCAAAGAGCACTTAAGTAGAGATATATTCTTAGCAGAATATTATGTGGGTCAATAAACCTCTTTAATTTCTATGTTTAGTATATTAAAGAAAACCATGTATTATTATGTTTTTTAGAATTTGTTGTTTCATACCGCAAGTCCAAAAGAGTGTCTTCCGTTTAAAATACTCCCGCCAAGTCCACATATTAGGAATACGTGTATGGTGATATAATTGAAGAGACCTTTCATTCCGAGCTTTTTTAATATTTAACTATACACACACAGAATGAGGAGGATCTTTAGACCTCAGACACGCAAACAGAGAGAGAGAGAGACACAAAGCCTCACCTCACTACTCAACTAAGTTGTCTATTTAAAGCGTGAGAAGAAAAGTGACTCTAAGCTATTCATGTTCATTTTTCTATCCTGAAGTAATGTATCATTTTTGCTCCATACATAGATCAAAATAAATTACTTTATTATTACTAATCATCCGATTGCACTGAAGAAGTAGAGAGAGAGAAAGAGAGAAAGAAACATAAAAGTAGAGAGACCTCTATCGGATGCCTTTGAAAATAGTCATCTTGTGTTTTTTAGAGAGATTTAAAAATTAAAAATTATAGTGCATGACAAAAAGTAGAAACATTGTAATACTTTTTAATTTACAAACATGCATACACAATTTTTCATTAAAATTACGTTGACGAATGAGTATAAGCCTCCTTGAATATACTGGTAAGAATGGAGGTTCGATTCTGGAGAGATTGATGTAAAATTTAGTGCACTCCAAGAACAAATGTCAAGATCCTATGGAATAATTTGAATGCTATGGTTAGGGACAGGAATGGAGTGGGAAGAATTTATCCAAAGGGACAATTATGCCCTCGCCGGCATTTTACAGGCCCAATATGCCATTGGGAGGCTGTCAACGGCCGTTTATGTTTCTTGAGGCCAGCGGTAGTACTGGGAATAGCCCGGTACTCCCGCTGGCCACTCCGCCCCTGGTTAGGGATATGGCAAGTCATCAATAAACAAAAAAAAATCAGTTGGGAGTTCATTTTTTTTTTCTATGTCATTTATCGTCAGATAATATTTTTTCCTTTAAGGCAGCAGTACTCAACCTTGTCCCAAAGCCAATAGATAATACAAGATGCGCAGAACGCAATGTTTAGATTCCTCTGATTAGAAAAGAAAAACTGAAACGTCAACACATGACGTCACATTATCGATTTGTTATGATTTATGGCATAAAAAATATATTATCTTCTTTTCTATCATTATCTTCTGTCTGTGGGATAGAAAGAACAACTACTACTTTTATGGACTAGTGAAAAATATAAATAATCAAACCTTGTTCAGATGTTAATAAATTGGCCTGAGTTTCGGCCTGAAAATTTAAAATCTAATGCAAATAACATATTATTAAACCAATTTCATTTTTTGCTGAAAATCATGTGAATGGAGTTACACAGAGTCATAGAATCTTATTTTTTACATGAAATTATATACGAGGTTGTGTGGCTTCATCGATATTAGTCCACCATATTATTAAATATTTAAACACATCGTTATTTATTTAGATGGTGTAGATATTAGATATACAGGCAAATCGTCTAAGTGATGACGTCACATTTTTTTATTTTTTTTATGGAAATACCCTCTTGTCTACATGAGTTCTGCCCCCCCCCCCCCCCTGACCTCTCCTAATTGAGCACATTGCAAAAATATTTTTGCAAGAGGCTTGTAGCACCACATTATGTGATAACCGAATTGTGTAATAATCAGAAACGACCGGGACACTTTTTTTCGCCGACAGCTAGGGCATAACTTTTTCAAATATCTTCGTTCGTCATTCTGAAAGTGACGACGTTTTTTTTAAAGAATAATTTTTTGCTATTTTTTTATATTAAAAAAACTTTCTAAAAGAAAGTGATGATATTTTTAAAAATAACTTTTTAAATATTTCTTAAAAATAAAAAATATTTCAAAAACGTCGTCACTTTCTGTCGTTTCCTGATATAATCTAATAAATTTTCATTGGAAATTAAAAGAGCCACAACTAGTCTTAGAGGAGCCGCATGCAGCTCGCGAGCCGCGGGTTGAGAAGCGCTGCTTTAAGGTAAAGCGTTGCTTTATACATTTATTTCATAGGCAATATTAGAGGATTTTGGAAGACTATCTTGTTCTCCTGATTTAAGATTAGTAAAGGAAGACTCTTCATGGATGAGGACAGTTATGGAAAAACTCGAGAATAATGCAAATTTTGAGTATATAAATGGAAAAGGGAATGGACCCATGAAAGTAATCGGGTCACTGAAATCCATAAATTCTTTCTGATCCAGCGTTGCAACAATAGCGGAGCTTATATCGAATAAGTTCTTAAAAAATGGTTTGGCAAGAACCTACAAAATACAATAGTCGTCTGGATTTTTGGCAGGTACCACATTAAATAAAAAAATTACTTTTATAGGGGGAATATTTGATTTTTAATGGCGATATGACTCTACTCGAAGCACTTGAAAAGCGTAGGATCTTAAAACACATAACATTAAAGTAACGACCAATTGGACCACGTGACAGTTTTTTTAACTGTATCAGTTTTTATAAAAACAAACACATACGTTTTTATAATACTTCCGAACGAAATAAACAAGTATTTAAACACAATTGAGAGACATAGAGATAGAGTTTGGCGAAACCCCCCATCGGGTCAATAATTAAAGCAATAGAAAACCCTTTGTTTGATCCTTCCTTATATTGTTTCGGTACAGGATATAACAAATACTTTAAACACAAGTTATACCCACAGTAAACTGGTGAATATGGAGTTGTTTCTCTGCAAGAAATACAAAGAGACTGCATATCACTTTTTAGCCGAGTGTGAAACGATCAGAGATGTCCGGGAAAAAGTTGCGTTAAAGGTTATATTTTTAATATTGTGTTAATAAAAATAATTTCTCCTTTATTTATTTAGGTCCTTTTAAAGAGCAAATAGATTATCTTTTTAAATAAAGTTTTCATTATTCTTACCAATTCAGAAGTACCCAAACAACTATTCCTAAAAAATTTATAACAAATTTAGATGATTTTTTTAAACGCTTCATTATCAATTTAATCATAGTGTTAACTTTTTATTACGTTCACACTCCGTCCCCCCCTCCCAAGAGATCAATCATTTTCCTTTTTATTATTTTTACGTTCTTCTTATGAGTTATTTCATGTGATTATGTGTTTTATATACACGTAAAATATAAAATAAAGTCATGTGTACTGAGTACAACAAAAAAAAAATAATATAAAATTATATCATATCATATATATTTAGAGAGTCCATTAGTCTACAACGTGGATCGAGGTCACTACGAAGAGACAACTCGATTCTTGAGGATGATATTTCATATCCCTGAGAAGATGTTCATACTTCTGCAGTCGTGAGCAAAGTAATTCCATATTCATTTATACCAACTGCTTTATTT
>CP045907.1:7279621-7299799 GCA_013387185.1 Caligus rogercresseyi
CATCAGTTCAGGTCCCTGTGCTGTGGCGACTTCTGGAAGGAAATTCTGGAGACTAACGTCGAGGATAGTGTGAAGGGAATAGCATATCTCTTGTCAGTGAGGAAGTTCCTTTCTATACATGTCTCTGAGATTCAGGACCAGGACGTGGCAACGAATCCCCCCGGCTCTTTCCATTGAAACTGCGACAAATTCGGACACTAACATAGTAGCCACAAATACACCTCAAACAGCAAAAACAATTCCAAAAAATCAGCACTCTCACCTGGACACGAATGCTATTCTGTTGGACAGGATTCGGTCTCAGTCGTCGAAAAGAGTAAGATCTTTCTCAGGTCCATCCCCCGATAACAGAACAAACCCGACGAAAATAAAAATAGCTAATCTTAACTTCGTATTCAGCCAAGTTATGAGTGTTTTTCAGATAAACATTCCCAAATGAAGATTACCGATTTTTTCGAAGATAACTTTCCAACCAAATTAAAGCATATATGGGCATAAAAAGAATCATATCACTCAATACAAGATGTGGCATGAACAGACTAAAGAGACATGCTTTATTGATCTCCATCTTTGAAAAAAATCCAACATTGTTTGCCTACAAGATGTAAAATGTGAGGTGTCATCAACATGTCCTCCGAACTATTGGTTATGTAAACCTCGACGCTTCAAAACGTTCTTTACGGGTAATAACTCAATTGAGGGGTTCAGACGTTTATCTCTAAAAATATAAAGACGGCGAAATCTGTTAAAGAAGCATCCGAAATGAGTGATTGTTATAAAATATATATTTCGACAAGTGGTATGGCTTTCTATCTCATTAATGCTTATGGTCCCAATGTGCAATGCTCGGACTTTTATGAATCCATTGTTGGAACCCTAACGGACAGTGTGAGAGCAACCAATCTACCAGTCATAATGGTTGGAGACTTGTATGTGGATTTGGACAGTGGATATTATTACTCTAATAGGAGAAGTCTTCAAACGGCTATCAACATTTTCAAACTTGTGGATATAATGGGTCGATTCTCGCCTGGTAGTTTTTCGTGGTCTCGAGGTAAATATAGATCAAGAATTGATCTGGCCTTAGCTTTACTAGTATTGTTAAACTGATTAAAATGCCACTTACAAACCAGAACCTTTCTCGGATCATAAGTTAATTGATTGGAGCTACGCCTAGGATATCATCAAAGCCGCTTCAAGCTCCCTCTTCAGGTTCTTCAGGACGCCAAGGTTAAAAAAAAGTTGCAATCATATATAAGAGAGGCGTTTTCTCCCAAATACTCCGCGGACACGGCAATGAGGGTTTTCACAAAAACTATTCAATCCACCACAACTTCTTTCTTGAGGGAAAAGAGAGAAGCCTCGAAAAAGCGACAACAGGATATTGAAAACATTCTTAGTTCGTCTTCAATTTTTGCCCAGTCCTTAATGGCGGATACATTCAACGCATTTAGGATGCCCGAGGTTGTGGAGGCTGAAATGGAAGAGAAAGTATCTCTCGAAAAAAGTGCCTCCCAAAGAGTTAAACTTATTTCAAATATTGAACAACGACCATCTTTTCGTTAATAGAATTATTGAGGGTGGGAAGGTCTTAAATGCCCCAAAGACATTCTTCGATATTTCCATCAAAAATTTAGTCTATTGTGGGAGGATCACGGAAGACTTTCCTCGGTGAAAAAAATTGTCAAGGATCGAGAAAATAAAATATTTACTAAGGAATCAATAACAAATTAATTCGTCTAAACTTCATTATAAAAAACATCAGGTCCCGATGGGTTAAGTGGTGGAGTTTTTGTTAACTTTTTGGAGGAAAGCGTTCCATACCTATTAAAAGTAGGTAAATCCATGGAATAAAAGGGCAAGATGCCTATGGAACTTACAAAGGGTAGGATCGCTTTAATCCCAAAGAAAGGTGATGGGTCAGACTTTAGTCACTGGAGGCCCATCACCTTCTCAATTATTCATATAGAATATTATCGGAGTGCTTTCCCAAAAATGGAAACAATTCTTAACACCACAGATTAGCACTCAGCAAAAGGGCTTTCTAAAAAAAGAGAATCTGTGATGTCTCCAGAAATATTCAAGCTTGCATTGATTCAGTGGAAGAAAGGGAAACTTTCGGAGCAATAATTGCTATTGATTTTCAAAAGGCCTTCGATTATATATCGCATATTCACATTATGAATGCGGTAAAAAACTCTTACCAAAGGAATATTTCAATCCTATTCGGGCATTACTACTAAATGGAACCTCAACAATATCATTTGATGGAATGGAAAGTGATCCCATCCACCTTAAGAATAGCTGTAGGTAAGATGCCCATCTTCTCTCCCTTACTTTTTGTTGCAGCGGTTGAGGATCTAATTCGGATGTTTTGAAAAAGTACGGAGGGTTTGGCGTGGACGTCAAAGGCACAAAACATTTTATAGACCTCTACGCCGATGATGTTACTCTTATGGTAGAAGGAAATTCAGAACTTTAACTGAGTAAAAGAGTAGATATCGTTTTAAACTTTTTTTCAAAATACGAACGAATATCAGGGCTAGCTATCAACAAGGCAAAGACAACGATTCTACCCCTTGGAAAATGGAACCCTAAAGAAAGTGAAATTACTTCGTCCCAAATTAGGAACTCAAGTGGACATTCTGGGAATTACCTGGAATAATAAAGGAATTGATAAGAAGAACTGGACGAATGCATTTTCAATCATCCCTCGAAACATAGCAAAATGGAGGGCTTCAACATTCAGAGAAGAATTGACTTTTATATATTTTGAAAGTCGTTCCTCTAATGCATACAAGGCGTCCTCTCATCCATTAATTACCGAAAAAGTCATTCTCGAGGAGGAAAAATGGCTTCGTGCCTTATTTCCCCATCATTATCTTCCATCTATTCTAAGACCAAAACGTTTGCTCGGGGGAGGTATTTCTCGCTTAAGTTGTATTATACCAAAGGTGTATATGATTTTTTTTTATGAAATTACAAAAAATCCATCCATCGAGTGGAGAAGATCTGTAGCTTATGACGAAATCTATTGGTGGTTGATGTTCGGCTCAGACTTAACTAACCATTTAAATTCACGACTCTCTCGGGTCTGGAGTGCATCTCAACGTATACTATGGAAACTTTATCCTATCTACGACACCAATACGACCGTAGATGTCATTCGACAAAATGCTCACAAGAATTTATATTTCGAATATACCTCGACCGGACATTTTGGAGGAAATGGTTATTAAGTCAAGAATTCTTACAGTTCATGATCTCTGCTTCCCAAAAAATATTGTGTTAATTTGATAGCCTTACCTGATGTTATGTGTTATTTTATTTTGTGCGTTCAACCCCAGAGCAAAAAATTTAAACTAAAATGTTTAATTATGTTTTTTATCGCATTTGCTCTGGTTTTCATGTATTTATTATTTACAATAAAACGAACATAATTATTTAAAATATATATATTATATTTCCGTAACAAACGACGATGACTTTTTAAAATCCTCTTTAAAGCATCAAGTGTTCTACTGCCATTGATGGCACATAACGAATTAGGTCTCCAGCCCACTCCCACGAAGAAGATCCTGCGTTGGGAACTCTTAGAGAAAGAGCCGAGACACGTGCCGTGCCCTAATGATGATGAGCGTAGGTTGTCGACCTCTAAGTAGGAGTTCGCGTCAATTGTGTTGCAATTAAAGATTTAATATTACTTAAAGCAAAATTTAGGCTTTTTGATAGGGGGGAACCATTTCTTTTTCATTTGAAAGCAACAAAAAGGTCAAAAGCAATTAAAGTACTGGGGGGAATTTCTTTACTCTCACACACATTCATTTCAACAAACTTTTTTACCAACTTGAGCTCGGGGCAGTCTACAAGAGCATGAAAAATGTCATTGTATAAACGCCCACAGTTATTACAAGGCCTAAAAAACTTTATTAATTGTCCTGAAATTTGGAATTGTGCCGTAAACTTTGATGCATCAATTATGCCCTGAGTGGAGTGGAGAATTCTTTGCTCCCATGAAGGATGCAGACAAAGGATATTAATAAAACTATGTGATATTGACTTTGCACATTCAAATTATTCTTAGGAGTATTCAATTTTAAAAACCAAGGCCTAGCAGGACAATAATTATTAACAACACGAGAGAGAGGAAAACGGAACCTAGCTACATTTAAAACTGAGTCGACATTCAAATCATGAATGGTTAAATTTACATATTACTTTTTTAAGAATGTAATGTTGCAGTTATGAAAGATTGTGATAGGGATGATGTTTAGGGGGGAGAAATATATAGATTCTATATATTGTTGTCCAGACCGTGTACATAGATAAGATATAAAAAGTGTACATTCATACGTACCTACGTACATATGTACATAGTGTGCCCCTTGGAGATCTTCCCAAAAAGGAAAGAGAAGAGAAAAAAAAATCAAAAATGATGGAGAAAAGAAACAAGTAACTTTTTAACAAGGTCATTTCAAGGTCAATGCCTCTTTGGAAGCATTCATTGATATGCGGTTGCTCAGTCTATGTAAACTACATGTATATGGTTTTTTGTGTTGCAGGAGTACGTTTAAATGCATTCAGGTCTTGTCTCTTCCTAAAACATAGTTATACATTAAATATTATTAAATAAAATATAAATATTATATATATCTAAATTGATTTATAAGTTTTTTTGTGATTTTTTTAAAATGTGAATGAATATGAAAATAATCTTGTACCTTTGTACAAAAAATGTGTATATAAAACTGATGAGTAAAAAAATAATAAAAATGAATTGTAAATCTAAGTGTTTTAATAAGTAATTCAACCTGTGGCAATTTAAACTACCGGTAAAATCTAAAATTATTTTATGGGAACTAGAAGGTCTCAGTGATCCATGTACCGGCTTTTAAATAACATTCGGTGTTTCTATTATGAAACGCTCGTTCTTGGAAAACAGTGTTCAACTTTACATTATCTTTACTGTCATGGTATAAGAGCTCAAAGATTACTGTTTTTTTTCTATTAACTCAGAGTATTCTTTTTCATGATATAATTAGCAGAGTTAAGCAGCAAATCCTTTTATTCAATTTTTAGGCTTATACAATTAACAAACTCAAAACATGATCTTCATTTTGGTTATAGCGGTGATTCCTATTTAAGGGCTTTGAACTTTTATAAAATTATATACTTTAAGTATATTATAGCTATATGTTATTAATATATTATTAATTATAGTAAGTTAGTGTCTTGTTGAAAAAAATGGTTTTATAAGAATATTTCATAATGTATTATTTAAAAATATATTTTGGTGGGCCATAAGTTTCAAAAGATTTAGCTAATTTTCATATACTTCTATATATTACAGATTGGGACAAAATTTACTGCACATGTCTTTAGAAGCAATTTTGTAAAAAATCCATTATAAATCTTAAGGATCAAAATAGCAAGGTCTGTATAATAAGGTCTTGGCAATACAAAACAAACATGTAATCCTAGCAGTATAACTACTCAATGACGTCACTGGAGAACGAATATATATATATTTTTTAAATACACAAACACACATACAGATATATATATTTATAGGTAGATAGAGAGATTGATATATATATATATATAATCGTTCTCCAGTGACGTCATTGAGTAGTCACACTGCTACATGTTTTTTTTGTATTGCCCAGACCTTATTATACAGACCTTGCAAAATAGTATGGTATATCAGGTTAAATTGTAATGAAAATGGATATACTTTTCTTCTTATAATGAAAATTGATAACTTTTTCTGCTGATAATTTATTAATGCAAAAAAGAGCATCAGTTTAGTTTCGGATCAATTTCATTCATTGTACTGTTAATTTCGATAATAATTATATCATCAATCATGAATAAATGCCAAGTTCATCATGCTTACAGATTGATACAGATTGTGAATTAAACAAAAAGTGGCTACTTTATTTATGCATGGCTACTAACGAGGATGGAGATGAACGAGCTGGCTGAGGAGATGACGAGAAGGAAAGAATCAATGGATGAGAACCTTTTAAAAGCCTTTTTAATTGATTATAAATTTAATTTATTTTGTGATTTAAGTTAGTTAGTAGACAGTTTACTTAGAGCTAAACAAACATAATTTTCTTTATTAACATAAGCTTTTGATTTTATTCTTTTTATAAGCCATAGTCGCCAGCTCAGACATAAAGAGTGATATTTAATGCCAAATGCATTATAATATTTATCAAGAAACATATGTTATATGTTTATAACATATATTCGTACATTATTTTCCTTAAAATAGAAGGAAACGAATAAAAAAATGATGATAAAGCAAAATTTAGGCCCTTAATTCATTCAAGTTTTACGCATGTTCATTGTGAATCATAAACTTTTTGAGGATGTAAAAGTGTGTATTGGTATTGCATAGTTTTGCCAGAATATATGCAATGACTTGAGAAAAATATGCAGTTAGTAGATACTTGGTGTATTGCTGTACATTTCATCGTGGATTACAGTTCAAGAATGAAGATTTCTTTACTTTCATATCTAAGGGAGACTCAATATATTTATTTAAGTATTTGCAAAAGAGTTTGATTCTTCCTGTGATGCCAGGAACATGTTGGTATGTGATACGCGCTGCTCTTAAATTTAAATTGTAAAACTATCCGAACACAATACATGATGTATCGAATAAAAAACATTGTTGATGGCTTCTTTTTACGAATTATATCTACTGCAGAGTTCAATTAAAATGCTGGAATAGACTTCCAGACAGTTCCGTTCAGTGTTCCGTTCATGTAACGGTCCTTCCGTGAAGTATTATTTATTTTAGCTCCCCATTTAAAATTATTTTCTTTTGTTTACTTTTGAGGAATTTAAAAAAAAATCATTATTGTCAGAATATATTTCATGGTGCTTTGGGCTAAAAAATAGTATCCTGTTGCAGTGACTTTATTGATGATTGTGCTAAAAAGCAACTATATATAATATTTGATTTATTGATATTCCATCTTCATATCGTAATAGTTAATAGATTAAATATGAATTTTATATTTTTGTAGACAACTACATACTATTTTAAGTCTTATTCAAATCCCTGGAGATCTAATTTGACTACCCGATTTTTTTCCTATTTGATAAGGGGGGTTTCTCTTTTTTAGGTCTTATTTATATTATATTTTAATTTTCTTTTATTTATTAAAAAGATTAGCAGGGGCAAAATTATATAAGAAAATTGACTATAAAAATAGAAAATATATAATTAAGAGTTTTAACTTAGTATGATTTGTATATACGAAGATATTTAAAAGATTTATGCGATTCCTCATATAAAAAGATTGAGTTCGAAATAAGAGTACCTCAACTGAATAAATCCAAATGCTTTGAAGCTATTAAAATATATAAATAAATGAATTTTGAAAGGTGTGTTTCTTGTATGTTTTAACATTATTTTCAATGCTTAAAGGAATCTTATTGTTTTTTAGTTACGACATATTATTATATTAATATCATTTGATATACATAGAACATGCTAGCTTTTTTTGAACAACAACATATCACTCGTATCTACTTATTTGTTAGATATAATGTTACAATTCTTTTACTATAATGTGCCTCATGTATTGTTTTACAAAACTGCTTATAATAATTTTTATTTTTATAATTTTATCTGTAGTTGTAGCGTAATATATTGTACTGTATTTAATGTATATTCATAATAAAAGTATTTAAGACAGAAAAAGAGCCCATTAATATCTCTCGTCAGGTGATCCCCAATGATGGCATCTACCTCAACCAATCAGAGCCTTTAGAAGAAGAACAAAAATAAGCGGCAATCACGAACGTCAACTAAAACATACATTTATTATTCAGGGATAGACACACCAGTTGGCTGGCCAGCAAAGGGGGGGGGGGGGAAGAAGAACAGCTACACTGTACATTTATATGATGCAATTCACTTAAGGTCAAAGAAACGAGCAGGGCCGAGATGTCATCTTTTCTCTCTCTCTCTCTATTCATTTTTCTTCATTTTCCCCACATGACGTCACAGGAATGGGCATCATCCTTGTTAAATATGTTAAATACCTACCCATGTAACAAGTTGCCCACATATGTATGTTCAATGTACATATGTTGTAGTTGTGATCGCAGGCCTATTTAAAAGAAGCAATTCATGTGAGAGAGTCCTATGAATACATTTGTTTTTTTAAATGTGTGTGTGTTGGGATGAATGGTCAAAGGCATACAATTCCTCTTAGTCCCTGTCCTAATCCGGAATGGTAGTTGAGTGTAGATACCCCGGCGTTTAAGGTAAAAAATAAGAGCGTGCCTAAGTTTTTTTCTTCTTGTTTTTATATATGTGTGTGTATACACTTTGGTGATTAGGAGGCCCTCTCTTACATGCATTCACGTTTTGAGTCCATGTGACTTCACACACGTACACGGTGTATTTAAGAATAAGTTAAGTCCCCTTACAGAGTCCACGCAAGGATTGTTCTTTTTACCTCTTTTACCTTTGATTATTACTCGTGACCCAGTGAACATGAGTCTTGAGAACTTACTATCAGGCACTCCTGTGAATCTCTTACCATCATCCTCGTCCTCGGCTCTCCTACCATTCGAGTCCCTCCGTAGAAGAGGAGATTCCCTCTATGGGCCGTACCCAAATGCCCATCCTCATTTCGTAGAGCCTTATTTCCTCAGTCCAAATAAGCGTGGGGTATTTTACGAATATGAGGAGCCGGAGGCCATAGAGAAATATTACCCAGATAACTTTTATAAGCCGCTCAGTGATGAGAAGGAGGATCATGAGTCAAAGCTACCAGAATCCAGTGAAGTAGAGGACGAGGTGGATCGACGCGTAGGGATTTCCTCGGGATTTATAACTCCGGCCCGGGTGTCCCTTGTGGTGACGCTGCTTCTCGTTCCCTTGGGCCTTGGGGTCTTTTACTACGTCTTTATCCTCAATGGCCCCACGCCAGTCGTGAAAGCCCGTTTGAATGACTTGTTTGAGGAGCTTATGAAGTTACTCGGGGTGGGAAGCTACTTTTCCCGGGCTTTTCCCTCTGGGAGTAGCATAGAGAGGCTTCTTCTTCTCCCGGAAGTGTCATGGAGGACTAAAAAAATAAGTGTAGTGTTTTACTTAATTCACTAAGAACTCTCATAATGAGGGGCTGGAAAGGCCTTTTAAAGACTATGAAATACTTTTTTTCTCTGCTGCCTGAAGGACCTGTTCAATGACCCAGCTGAAGCAATTTGTCTCAATCGAATGCTTTGATCGATTCCACCTATGGCTGAACATTTAGCTGAGACACAGGACCCATCATACACTCTCAATCAAAAAGTGATGTTAAATGTATATTAAAACATAGGCAACCGAGAAAATATTTCATACTCCTAAGGACTTGTTCCTTTTCTAGTCATGGCCACAAAAAATGGACCAATCTGGTGTTAGTCCAATGATTGTACTTGCCTCTTCTCACTATGTATTATAATAATAATTATGTTTAGCATATAAACTTATGCTATATGTGTCTTCGTCCTTGATTATTATATTCTTATAATTATTATGGCATAGTTACTGAGTCCAATTTGCTTGTTGTATATCATGACGAGAGGCTATGGTGGTGGTTGTATTATGGCTACAAAATTATGCAATGCTGCCTTGCAGAAATTTTGTCACTGAGATAAAGCTGTGTGGTAATTGCTTATAGTTTTATATCAATCAAGTGTGATAAAAAGAGGACCTCTATAAGACGCATACATGGATAATTAGAAATCCCAAAGATATTGGCCCTGTAAAAATAATTTGACATGCTTGTCGTCACATTTCAACATACTTAAAAAAGTATTATTTTTAAGATAATCACTCTCTTCATCACAGTTGTTTTTTAAACTTACAGTGCTTACCGGTTGCGGTAAAGGATAAACATTGCTGAGATCTAATATTACATCATTTACATCTTTTTTTTTTCATGTTATATAGCTCATCACTTATCGCTTTTATTCGAAAAGCGATAAGGGACCAATGTTGTTATTATTACCAATTAGACATCATACTTCATGTACATCAACAAAATGGTCGTTTTATGGCTTATAGCCGTAAAGTGACGCTTTTCTTATCCTTTATCAAAACTTGTAAGCCATATCGTTTAACATTATCGCTAGTTAGAAAGAAAGCTATCTCAATTGTCACTCTTTTAGACAATCATGCAAGTTAATTGAAGTGACAACATTATACTAAATATTGTTGAGCAGTAATATGTATCTACCATCTACGTCCCTGTGTCACTAATCCTAAATCTTTTTTATATGTTCCCCCTCCAAAACCTCAATAGTTATAATCAAAAGAAGGTTATCCTCAATATTATTATTTCATTGCCTTGCAAAATCTGTAGTCATTATGTTAGTATTTCTGCTAGTCCTCACATTATAGATGAATGATTAGTTTTAAAAGTATTATAAATATTATATATTTGTTAACCTTTGCTTATATATATATATATATATATGTTTTTATTATATATTGTTAAATTTTGATGAGACAATAGTTATTATTACCAGTCATTTGACGTCACTAAGGACACTATTTTTCGTCTTGCTTATTATCTGTTTAGTTTTTATACCTACACTTTTAGTGACATATTTTTAAAATTAAAATGCAAGTAGCTCCTAGATAGGTAGGTCACCCCCGGCTAATACCGAATTAAGTTCTGGCCAAGGAGCAAAAAAAACGTTCAAAACTTTTGTGCTCATGAATATATCTTGAGGAACACTTTACACATTAAAATTGTTTCCTTAATGCCAACATTACCGCCCTGACTTACATATTTTCTTCTCAAGTGTTATATAGCCCTTTGTAGAGAAGATTTATAAGCTTATTTGTTTCCTAAATGAACAAAGACTATTGAATGTGTTATCAACAGCCTTTTTCATATATTACTTGCAAAAATAGAGATGAACACGCAATCTCTTCTGCTATTAATTTATGTATGATATTTTCTGTCCCTTTGAATTATCACTTTTTTCCTTGTTTTTAAATCCCTTTACCCATTCCAAATAAAAATATCCTTATTTATCTGTGCAATGTTTTAATACACAATTAAGTTTATAGATGGTAATCCATTCCGCAAACATATAAATTTTTTAGTCCATGTACTTGTATTATCATGATTATACTATGTTGCTTATTGAATTACAACAATTTTATGAGTCGAACAAATTCTATAAATATTTATTTATCATAGATTGTAGTATATTTTTGTGTGTCTCTTGACACACTATTAAATCTAAGGGCGAAAGAACAAGAAACACATGGTATTTTTGGATATAATAATAAATAGACTTATTGGCTATTGTAGAAACATATTTTTGTGGTTTTTGAGATTATTGCTTCGGGGGAATTGTTGCGTACCTTGAAAAGAAATATGAATGAGTAGGAAATCCATGATTTTTTCAAGGTGTTTTCCGGCATATCTATATTAAAAATGTAGTCTGTTAAGTTGCTGGTATAATCAGTGAACCTCTTGCTACTTTGCAGATACATATTTATGCCACTAAGTAAATTGCAGATTATTTATAGTGTGATAAATTGTCTAAATAATGTATATACTCAAGTCAATATATAATTTCAACTCATTATTTAAACATATTTTCAACAATTAAAATGTCATTTAAGATATACAAACAGGAGCAGTTACGTAAAAGAAAATACACGAATGAGCATTATAGTTTAAAATCCATGCTTCGGTTAGGAAATATGAACCAATCAATAAAATTACAAAAATATAAAAGACAAATGATTCATAGATTATAAAGTTGTGAATATAAATTATCAAATAAATATTGCAACGTTACGTTTTCGATTTTTTCCTAATTTAAAGATATCGACGGAAGAAATCGCAATAATTCTTGTGTATATAGGCACAAGTGGAACATTAACATACAAAGCTAAATAACAAGCTGATGCAGCCAGATTACTGGCGCTCAGCTCCTCTTCCTAAAATGGTTGGTAAGGTCTTAGCCTTAAGGTTAGAATAGCTTTGCTCTTCAAAACAGTAAAGTTCAACGATTTGGTTTGCGAGGAGTTCTAGTATTGTGCCGCGAGACTCTGAATAAAATATGTCCCTTAAAAGGAGATACAAAATAAAAATCCTTTTGTTTTTACTGTTTATATATTTATGATCAATTACGAATTGGGTTTTCGTGGCACTTCACGATAAATGAATGAGATGCACACCTTAGCAAAAGACTGTTGGTAAGAGACACAACTCATTGACGACAAAATGGTCAGGGTTGTAGAATATTCATTGTATCGATTCGATCATGGCTATTTATATGGACATTTCGGAACGAAAGGAAATGCCAGTCAGCCATTGCTGCCCTTGACTATGTTTTGGTGGACTTTGCGCCAAATGAACGACTTTCTTTAGCAAGAACCCTGCCTCCTACGGTCACTACATCTTCTCCAGCAGTCATTACACCACCTAAAGATGAAGTAATTTTACAGAGTTGACTGATAATATTAAAAATTATAAATATCGCAGTTATAATAAATAAGGATAAAACAGAAAATCATTTTCCCTGTCTGTTTTGATCCCCATTATCCTCGTAATGTGGAGGTTCGCTTTACGTCAGATATATTCCATAAAACAATATTTTTAAATGAGTCATTTTGAAAGGATTTTTTTTTTTGCTTAAATAGATTGAAAGTATTGCATCCCTGAGGGTTTGAATGAGCATTATAACAAGACTAAGTCATTCAATCCTCAAAACTAACATCTTTTTAATGGGGTTAGTCAATATTAGCACACGGAGGAGGTAAACGTGCGTTGCCCTCAACATTGAACACGCTGACGCACTTTCGAATGTTTTGACGTATTCTTAAAGTCAATATTACAATGGAACTTCCGTCAAGTCGAAAGAAGTTCAACTAAGAAGGGTCCAACAAAAAAAATAACTTGACGCTCAGTGAGAGCAAAGAAGGTCTGATCAATCGATGATGATCTTGTCACGTCTGGATAGGTGTGATCCTAATCTCCGAATCATGTAAAGACTCCTTCTCATGGCTGCACTTTTTCAGAGACCATCAATCTGATAGCAGCTCGATATAAGGACAGGGGTTCGATTTTAATATTTTTAAAATATTGAAATAGTCGTTTTTAGGGAAAACATCCCCAAAATGACTATTTCAAAACTTGTGTTCCTGGTGTATTTTTGTATGTATATTAAAAAATCCATAGTTAATTTAAAATACTTGAGATATTATCATATTTTGCACTCAATAATTTTAAAATAACAATTTTATTGAAGACTTCAATGGTAAAAAAATACTACATTTTTGAGACGCTTAACTTTACTCGATTTCAGTCAAACTGTCACAAAATGATCTCAATTCACGAAGGTCAAATTCTAGGGGGTGCTCGACTCTTCAATCCGATAAACGTGAAATATGAATCGCCCTATTAATAACCATAAAGCCATTGCAATATTCAATAATTATTTCCAAAAAGTAATAATATGCCCAATTTATCAATACACAGTATTTGATTGTCCCTAACATTTTAAAGCGTATGCACAAATTACATATAACTTTGGATGGGTATAAATACAAGTCTCTTATCACTTCATAATATACTCATAAATAAATTATATACATATCAAATAACAGCTTGCAAATACATTGAAAAGAACAACAAGAATCAATTCAAGGTTTGTGGTTGTTGACTTATTTAAATCAATTCTTTTTTACTTCCTTAAAAAGAATTCAATCCTTCTTTTTCTAAATTAATACCTTCGATTACATCCTTAGTTGTTTATATATATATATATATATATATATATATATATATATATATATATATATATATATATATATATATATATATATATATATATATATATATATATGACGTTCGCGAAAAAAATGTCGTGTGTTAGTCGTTCACCAAAAGTCAACGTTCGTCGTTTATTTTTAAATTGAATCTTTTGTCGTTCGTCATTATGAAAAAAATATTCTCGCATTTCATTTCTGAAATAAATTCAAAACATTTTTTTGAGAAATGATTTTTTTGTCTTCTTTGTCTTCTTTTTGGCGCCAAAAATGAACGATGAACGTAAAGGAATTTTCCTTATCGTTCGTCAAAAACTTTGTTGTTTCGCGAACGACAACAATTGAACAATAAATCTACAAGTCTTATATATATGTATATATATATATACATATATTTGCATTTTTTATTTATTCATATACATCTGAAATTTATATATATATATATAAGTATTCATTGAATATACATCTGATATTTTATGACACAATGATATTTGTTAAAACATAGTCTTGATTAAGTTTTAGCTATTTTCCATTAGGATTGTTTATTACAATCAACAAAAATGATTTAGTGATGACTACATCTGATCAAAATTGTCAAAGAGAGTGCCACACATTTATCAATTTGCAAGAATACTTTATTTCATTTAAAAAAGGAAAACATAAATATTATACTAATTCGGCAATGTATACTTCATTGACCTTTATTGCCTTTTCGAATGAAAGTGTTCTCTACAACAACATTGTTTCTTAGAAAGTGCATACACTCTCCTACTTTAACTCCATTTATTTCATATTTGCAGCGAACAAATTTTAATGTGCCTCCTCATAAAAGCATAAATAGTATTAGAAACAAGTTCTTGACGTCAAATGAGCGATGGTTTAAGTACATAATTTTAACGGGAACTCTGGAGGTTTCATCAAAATATTTTAAAGACGCTTGCGAAATGTGCTTTTTCTGTCATCGTTCAACTGAAACGATGGATCACATTTTAGGGAATGCCCCAATTAAGCGGGATCTACAAAGAAATCATCAATATTGCAGAAATCGATATCAATATACATATTGGAAAACAAGATTTCCTTACTACGTCCTCCATCGATAAAATGATGCAATCATCGTAAAAGCACAACATGTCATATGTAAATTAAGAAGGGAACAAGACAATAATCTTCAAGGGATTTTACCGATCAAAAAATGATATACACGTGTAATATTAAAAACACTCCCCCCCCCCCCCCCCTTACGAACTTTAAGAAATGGTTTAGACTTTTAAAATTTATATTCGTCCTTTTTTATTACTGTGTTTGTCCAATTTTAATAAGATTTTTAATATTACAAACCTATTCAATTAATATACTTCGCGTTTTGTTCTCTATTGTAAAATTTACAAAAATACACCCTTGTTTGCTTCTATAATGTACTGTGTTATAATTATGGTATGTATTGATTCATTGTTAACGCTGTCAATAAAGACATGCTTTATAGCCGAAAACGAGGAAGGCTTATCCAAGAAGAGCTCCTACATCACGATGAAAGCTCCAGAACGCTCAACACGTGGTCATCTAGGGGTCCTCCTCACGTTCGTGAAGTGATCCGACGTTACTCTCTTTTTCATCATCAACGAGCAGGTCCCCTGCACCGCCCAACCATCCGACGTGGTCTACAGCAGTATTTCGACGCCTCGCCATGCAAAGCTCAATGTTCATCATTGAATCATAGTAATATTCTATTTAAAAAATGTCATTAAGTGTGCCAATAATTGTGTTTCATTTAAATGGGTTTCTTAGTCCCTATGCCTCCGTAGAAATGAAAAAAACATAAATAAAGCTTGCCTTTGGCCAAAAAAAAATTACGTTAGTTTGAATGAATGTTTCATATATGTTTATAAAAATTAGTCACGTCAAAAAAAAATGTGTAGGCTGGGACACAGTCTTGAAGTAAAAGGGAAGGTCCTTGCATAGATCATTCATTAAATTTAATCAATTAGGAGTTCACTTCTAATGGAGAAGATATTATTTCATACAATACCCAAAATAACAAATTTAAATGCTGAACCTCTGTTTTAAGTATCTTTGGAGTTTTTTTAACTGCATTCTAAAAATATTAAGGAGGAAGATCGTGACATCCTTAGTATATCATTTCTTGTCCTGCAGCGTGCAAGAAAGTAAAATATCATCTGAATTCTACTTTTATTCATCGAAATGTCATTTCTACCACTTTTGTATCAATGTTTTGTATTAAAAATGTGGATGTCCCAAAACTGTCTTTGGATCCGTAAACTATGGGACAAAAACCAATATTGGTCTATATGCTAGAAACAATTTTTATACATACATATATATATATACAGTCGGCCCTCGCTACTTCGCCCCTCGACATCTCGCAGTTCTTTTACTACGCGGGGATGCTTGGCTCCCGTTTTTTTACGGCAAAACGTCCCCATATGAACTCAATGGCAGAATTCCAGCATGGCCTACAATGTGGGGGTACTAAAATTAAGAAATATTCAGTGGTTTTTAAGATATCTGAGGTTGAAAACTGCTGGTAAATCTTCTAAAAAGCAAGATGGCGGCCCCAAAAAAATGTCCGGCCGCGTAAATATATTTGACGCACGTACGACAACAAGGCAAAATGGCAGTACGTGTAAACGCCGGGTGATGTCAAATATCTCTAAATTTCAATATATATCAACATCGCAACCATCATCATATATATCGTGGTGGTCGTGTAGTGGATCCGGGCCGTCACGACTTTGCGAGGGACGACTGTATATATATATATATATATATTCAAATAATTTATTTAAAACATTGCTGTCGTGTTTTTCATTAATATGCTTATTGTTATTTAATGTTATACAATTCTAACGTTACCCCCTTTTGATATTTGATGCTTAGCGTTATGTATTCGTGATAGTTATTTTGTCAATATTACATACTGGAATATAAGCCCCTGCGGCCAAGAAAAAAATGTTTTGTATTAAGTTCCGAACATTTTTTTTGTTTTGAGGAAAATAAATAGGGTTGCATCGTTGTAAGTATATATCTGTTTATCATGACTTCATACTCAGTTATAAAGAGTTATAAAATATTTATGAATGGAATCTCCGGAGGTCCAAATATCCTTTGAGAAATGTCAAAAAGGGGTGCGATAGCCGTGCGTGTTAAGGCGTATTCAACTCTCATGTTGGGGGCGCAGGTTCGAATTCTGAGAGGGGATGGTCTTTTTGGTCTACCTCATTGATAAGATCCTAGGTTTGATAGACTAATTTTAATGCTACAATGATTATTTATATCCTGTCGGATGCATTCTATCGAACCATATAGACAAAAAACGAGCAGAGCATTCATTAATTATAATATATAAATATACATATTAGGTTAAATATATACATATATATTTATATATATGTATATATATCTGAATACAATGTATATTTCTGTATGCATATCGTCATAATATTTTTACCTCCGCTGAAGAGGTATTGTTTTCACTGGCGTTGGTTGTTGGTTGCCAATAGATGTCGCTGTGCTGTAAAATCGGGTGCCGGGAGCGTCTTCCTCTCGGATTTCCGTCGAGGGGAACCCTCCCCCGTCCCTCTACGCCGCCCCAGTCGTGAAAAATCCGCCTCGGAAGGCTCATAAGGACCCCGTGACGGCGGAGGTTTGCACTCTCTGAGTGTATATATGCCTCTAGTTATATATATTTTTACTGATGGAATGTTATAAGTTGTACTGTGGAATGAGTAAATCATGAACTACATCTTACATTTGATTATTTCCTTACACATTATGCATGTGCAATCCGCATTTTATGACGTATGTGTGTCTAAAATTTGATCCATCATTGACCCTTCAGGCTTTAAAATATAATGTACCTCTTAAAAAAAGATATTTAAAAATATTTATATATAAGGTAGGATAAATATTGTTCAAATGAATTTGCAATTTTAATTAGCTTTTTTAAATTATCTTTTTTGGTCAATCAATCTTATACACTATGATTTTTATTTTAATTATGCATTTAAGGGTTCATTATATTTGTATATGACCCCTAAGACATGTGAAAGGGGTTTCCTTTGCATTGCTTTGTTCTGAAAAAATGAAATCAGTAATTATTATTTTTTCCTGAGTAGGAGGGTGTCCATGATACATTGGAACTACCTTAAACTCTGCTCAAATAAATGGTCTGCAATGATAACTAGATGCATATATACACTCAGAGAGTGCAAATCTCCGCCGTCACGGGGTCCTTGTGAGCCTTCCGAGGCGGATTTTTCACGACTGGGGCGACGGAAATTCCGAGAGGAAGACGCTCCCGGCACCTGATTTCACAGCACAGCGCATCTATTGGCAGATTAGGCTAACTTGAAATATTTATCAGTATTTAGCTCATTTTGCATCTTAAGAAGTACTCAGAGATGCCAAAATTTAATCACTTGTTCCTTTTGGCATTTTCAACAGCTCCACAAAGTTTCATCTGAATCCGTGCCGTACTTTATCCTGCTGACAAACAACCAACCAACCAACAAACAACCGCCAGTGGAAAGAATACCTCCTTCGGCGGAGGTAAAAATAATATTTTTTTGGACCAATATCTTTAAGCAAATTGTAATATCAATAAAATATCAATGATTCTCCTTTTAAAAGTGAATTTCAAGAGATAGATATATAATTTAAATACACATAAACTGTTATAAAAAATCCTCCATCTTATAATATTTTCTTTATAAGTATAAAATGAAGATTTACAAAATAATCATATTCTGTGTTTGTTAAGAAAAAGAATAAAATTATAATATACAATGAAAGCATGTTAAAAATAGAGGTTGCAAGTACAAAAAAAAAGAATTCAAGAAGCTCCTACTCAGTGAAAACGTGTTCAACTCTCAGTGTTAAGATCACTTATCTCATATTGTATAGTGTCATGTATACAAATGGGTAAAAAAATCAACACAAAACACTTATTATCAACAAATAAGAAACTATCAATGTGTTGCCCAAATTCGCATTTATTGTCATGTGAATCGGTTTTCCTATTCTTGCCATAGAAGAAGGAAAGTTGACATGGTACAAGGTCGCCAAACATATATATTTATTTGTCACTGGTGGAATGGTGGATGTCATAGGTGCAGGTGAAGGTCAAATTATGAAGTAAGTGGACGTCCAGAATATGAATGTACATATGACCTAATACACAGTCACAATATCTGTGGTTTCCTTTCCTACATATATGAAGAATGAGAGGAATCTAATACACATCTAATTACTACCTAACTATATATATATATATGTATATATAAAGAGGAGCTATTTGACAGGTTTTTTAATATATTTAGACGGTTAACCTTCAATATGCTGGCAAGGGCCCCTGTCAATTTGACCTATGTATTACGAATTAAAAGCTATAAAAGATTTTTTATTTACTCTGTGTGGTCGCTATAACTAGGATAATGTTGCATTTACTTTAGTGTATCATTTTCAAGCAGAAAGAAGATGGAAAAAAAGAGATAAAAACCCCTTGGTATCCTTTGCAGCTCGTCTATAGTTTTAAAAAGAATGTAAATAGATACACAATATCCTATTATTAAATTCCTTATCAGGTCTAAGAAGACTCTTAAATGGATCATATGAAGACACTAAATTGAGGGATATTGAACGGAAAAGGATGCCTCAGAGCGGAAAAGAATAAAGCCTCAATTGAGACTGGGGTCCCAATGTATCAGAAGACACAAAAGTTTAAGGTTAGGCAAGTCTGAACTTATAATCTATTTGGCAATACATTTTGATTGTTCAAATCGGTGGTTAATGTCCGAGAAAAGATGCAAAGGGCCAGAAGGTTGAACTGTAAATTATGACCAACGCTAAAAATGCATCCAATCTGGTACATCCCATGAGATATTTAATTGCCTGTCGCTTGTTCTAAAAAACACTATCAGATATATAATATAGTGTTTTTTAAATCTATTAATGGTCGACTTCTACATGATTCTGAACTGATGATTGCGTTCCATGGCTTTTCTGCCAATTATTCGAGTATTAAATTTATTCAAAGACTTTTAAGAAATACCTAAAATATTTTGTTACTTCCTATTTTTCATTCTGCTATTTGTAAGTATATTTTATATTAATTCCACTCGATCCATTTTTGAAGGAGCAACCGCAGATGTGGTACCTAATACTACTAATCAATATATTTATTCGATATCCGATACTTTACCTGTGTCTTTTCTCATTCATGTTTGCTTCTATTCTTATCATCCCGGATATACATATCTAGTCGACCATATCATAACGGGATACTCAAGTGTGAAGAAAAGCTCAAAACAATTGAAGACATCGGTATTGCACATATAAAATGGCAGTCA
>CP045907.1:7299899-7314326 GCA_013387185.1 Caligus rogercresseyi
CCTCTTGTTATGTCAAAAAATTTAACTACCTTCATAAAAAAGGGAAAAGGAGGGAGAGAAGTGAGGCAAAATACTCCCTCCCTTCTCTTTCTCTTCTATCCAGGTAACACTAACAGAGTTACCAGATGGTAATCGTATATTCTCATATCAAAAGATCAATTTTTGGGGGAGAGTACGTATTTGCTTATATCTCTTAAAGTATAGCGATTTTTAGAACACAAAATATATCAAATGAAAGCTTGGTTAACCAGCTTTAATATTTGGTATACTAAATCATGTCAATTTAATAAGTAGAGAGTTATATGTACATTAAAAAAGCCTATCTCGCGTACAAAATGACGCATATAATGGATTATAAATGCGTCAGAGACAAAGTAAAATTTTGAGAGGATACCTTGACGCAAATCTAAGAAACAAATTATTTTATTTTTTTCATAATCGATTTCTTATAGGTCAATACAGGCTCTGAATCATATGATGTAAACTCAGATTGTACTGAATTCTGAATTGATAGAATGCAACCAAGGTCATTTTTGGATTTATCATCTAAAGTTTTACTAAACTTAAAAGTACTATTTTACTCTGAAGCGAACAAGTCATCTTCTACAGGCGAGTGAAGTTAATTGATACAAAAAAGCTATGAAATAAGCTAACAATACACACTCCATTTTTTCTTTGTTTTTACTGAAAACTTTGTTTTATTAAAAAACATCAAACATACGTCTGGTAGTAAATTAGATTTCCTTTAAATTAATAATTATTATTGAAGTCTGTAACGTCCACCATTTGAAGAAATTTGCGGAAAACTATATTTTACTAAATTTTTAAAACTTTGACCTCGTTGCGCGACCTCGTAATGTTGACCGATTTTGTTCAAACTTTGTATGTCGTCTTCTTTTATCACCAAGAAAACAGAAAATCCACAAAGTCGCTAACATTTCAAACATTTGAAAAATAAGAACAACCCTACTATATCTATACTTATAAAAAAAGAATTCCGTCGTTCGTTCGTTTGTGCGTTATTCGTCGTTCGTTCGTTCGTTCGTTCTGTATCTCCCGAACGGTTCATTAGATCTTGACGAAATTTCAGTGAATAGTTTTGAGAGCTCAGGGAGTGTTTTAGTGGTTGTCAACTCCCGGAAAATTCGTCATCGACATGCTTATTTTATTCGCAAAACGTTTTTGCCGATTTTTTAAAATTACAAGTTAGATTTTGCCCAAATTTTCTGTGATAAGACTGAGGTACTAAGACGTGTTTTGTTTTTTGAGTGTTTCCCGGAAAATTGGTTTTCTACATGATTACTTAAAAAATTTTTCTTTCTGTCCCTGTATGTCCCCCCAAATTTAAGTTTTGTGGAAAATAACAACACTTTTTTATATTGCAACATCGTGCTAATCAAATTTCAATAATGCCTAGAGATGGAAAGGGATGTCAATACCCAGCCTTAAGGAATACAAACGGAAAAAATGGCAATGACGATGCAATGACGACTTTTAAGGAACTACTTCTCATAAGAAATAACATATACACTCTATGAACGACTTAAAAATAACTTCTTTTACGATGTTTAAATTCCCACCTTAAGGAACAAAAAAACGGAAAAAAGGGCAATGAAGACCCATGGACAACTTTTTAAGGAACTGATTTGAATATGAAAAATCACATGTGATGACATCACTAAATTATTCATCTTCTTTTTACGATGTTAAATACCAGCCTTAAGGAATACAAAACGGAAAAAATGGCAATGAAGAGCTATGACAACTTTTTAAGGAACTGGTTTGAATATGAAAAGTCACATGCGATGATTTCACTGAAATTATTCGTGTGATTCCTCTTTGTGTGATATTTAAATACCCACCCTAAGGAATACAAAACGAAAAATGGCAATGAAGACCCAATGACAACTGTTAAAGGAACTGATTTAATATGAAAGAAAAGCGATGACATCACTGAAATTATTCGTGTGATTTCTTCATTTTACGATGTTTAAATACCCAGCCTTAAGGAATACAAAACGGAAAAAAGGCAAGGAAGACCCAATGACTAACTTTGTAATGAAACTGATTTTAAATATGAAAAGTCACATGCGATGACATCACTGATATTATTCGTGTCATTTTTTTATTTTTACGATAATTAAATACTCAGCCTTAGGTATAAAAACGGTAAAAAATGGCAATGAATACCCATGTCAACTTTTTAAAGAATGATTTTAATATGAAAAAGTCACATGCGATGGCATCACTGAAATTATTCGTGTGGATTTCTTCTTTTTATGATGTTTAAATACCCAGCCTTAAGGAATACCAAACAGAAAAAATGGAAAATGAAGACCCTAGGACGACTTTTCATAGAATTATTTTAATATGAAATTAAAATATATACTAAACTTAGTGGTGTGATTTTTTTTCATCCAGACTATTGTCAAGTTGGAAAATCCCGGGCAGCGCCGGGTAATCTTCGCTAGTATATCTATATATATTTATGATCAAAAAGAATACTTTGAATCGATTTCAATCATATATATAAATTGTTAATATGTATTTTTAGCTCTTAATGTCAAGGGGGTCGCATATTGTATTCTAAGACTCAATTAACTTTAATATATTTTAATATGCGTAAACGTTCTATTCAACCCAACCTGAAAAAGACATAATTTCTAAAATGTTTGTAGTTATAAATGAATGGATTGATATGATAGTACTTGTGGATTCGTTTGCAATAGTTATTTCACCTTATGAACAGCTTCCTCTAGCTTGTTATCAACATACTGCACATAGCATATAATCATAAGAAACAAAAAAAAATTAGAAAGCACATGAGTACTTTGTTTATAATATTGTTTTTTGTTTAAAACTTTTATTCGGTTATATGTGAAAACTTTATACAGTGTGTAAATAAAATACACTAAAATTTATACAGGAAACGAGTAAAAAAACTACTCAAGGCAGTTGCAAAATACATAAATTAACATTTTAGTTAAACACTTCCTTCCCTGAGAAAAACCTATATAAAAGAACGCATCATTTCTTTGCCTAATTGGCTCGATAGAATTGCATACGATTGATATAATAAGCATCATAGCGTATAATTGCTCATCGAACCTAGATCTTATCAGAGGTAGATCAAAATCCCTCTCAGGATCGAACCTTTGACCCTAACATTGAAAGTTGAACAATCCTAACTAATATTTTGGCTCTGATTTAATACATATGTAGGATTTAAAATGTAACACCTTCACTAAAAAGTTGTTCAAAATCAATGGTGAGAGCAGGGATTCGACTTCCCCCAAATCGATCAACTCATTGAAAAAGAGATTCCGAGTTCGATTGAATCATTTTAATGTGAGTACGTTTATTCTTATCATAAGAATGCAGATTAATCGGCCATATGACAAAAAAGTCTTCTTCTTAAAAATGTCTTTTTTAACTTATACTTCTACTAAATCCTTGCTCAGTTGGCAAATATGGATCACAAATAAACAAGACGTCAACTATTTTTTCACACACAATGAACTTCATGATACTCTTTTTGTGTTTTTTACTTATCTAAAAGAAAAAGAAATAAAGACAAGCAGTTTCTATGGATTTATAGACATTGATAAACTGTCAGTATTGCAAAGGTGCATTTTTACACAATGAAAAACAAGGTTAAAGGTAATAATAATAAATATTTAGTGAGGACTTGTAAGTAAGCAGGTTGTTGGCAACTCAAGAATAAGAAGAATATCAAGGAAGAAGAAAGCAATATCACTTGAAAATGGCATTAGACATAGAATGAAGACAGGAAGAAACAATACAGGGTTGTGAACATATCATGATATACGAGATGTTGTTTAGTTTTGTTTGCCCTCTCATGGAAACATTGATATAGCCTCTAGACATAATTCATAGTATTTATGGTGGATTATTATTCGGTGAGTTTTCTCTTTTCTTTCCTCTTTTTTTTTTTTGCTTACTGTATATATGACGGTTTCTTGAAAATTGTGGGCGAGTTTCCTTCCGTGTACATACGGATATTTAAAGTGTTAACGTTTAAAATGAAAAATATTGGTTATGAATAGTTGGATCTTTTTTATCATTTAATACTTAGTATCTAGTGGGTAGTTTTCGCATAAGCTTTTTTTATCTTTTTTTGCTTATCCGCAATTTGCCCATAGTCTAAGGAGCCGAGAGATAAGTTCCTTGAAGACTATCAACAAGAGCTTATTGTTTTTTATTGATTGTTTTTATTAATATTTTGTACTTTTAAGCTTTTTAGATATCTTTTAGTATATTTTTCGCTTCCTTATTTTACTGTTTAATCTATTACTCCATATTATAAGCTTTGATGAGTCAATATTTTTTAGCTGAGTACTTACACATATATATTTTTTTACAGTAAATTAGGTCACATTCTCTTTTTTAAATTCATATGTGAATTAAATATCCTTTTTTGAGCTTTTTTAAGTCAATGTAGATTTTTTAAAGCTATATTTTTAATTCATTCTTAATAATTAAAGATGTTTTCATGGTACTTCTTGAAAACTCAGAGAGTTGGCACTTATTTTTTCCATCTTTTTTCTATGTCGTCAGAGTGAGGGTATATGTATCGTCATGGATGATAAAATAGGCAATCGCCCCGTTGGAAGACATATGGAAACTCTTCGTTCAGTCTCCAATGCGTCAAACGCAACAAGAAAAAATATGAACATAAACAAACTATTTTCCCTTCATGTGGACCGGAGAAGATTCAGCTGCCACTATTTATTAAACAGATCTTTTTAAGTTCCTTTTGTTTTTTATCATTACTCTTATTTTCCATAGAGATAAAAATATAAGAGAGCTTATTCCTTTCAGATGTATCTGTGTGTCCAATATAAACAAAGTAATTTTGTACTACGTCATCGTAAGCTGATCATAGAGATAGAATCTATCTCTATGATCAACTGACGATGACGTAGATCAAATTAGTTTGTTTATAGTGGACACCATAGAGATATAAAGATATAGAGCTGATTCCCTTCAATAGCAGAGAAACAAAGTTCAACTGTATTCTGTCTGTTCAAATAAACAAAGTTATATGTACTACGTCATAGTAAGCTGATCATAGAGATAGATTCTATCTCTATGATCAGCTTACGATGACGTAGTACAAATTATTTGTTTACATTGGACACACAGAATACAGATGATGGAAATAAGCTCTCTATATCTTTTTATCTCTATGTTTTGACATTTTCTCTGACGAATCCAAAAAGCTCTCTATATCTTTATATCTCTATGATATTTTCTCGCATTTTTTACGGGTTCTTTAATCGTTTTTATTATATGTAAAAAGATAACACCTAATCCTTGATAATATTATGCATATTTCCATGTTTTCATTCGATTTTTTTAGGAATGAGACGAAATAAATAATACTTCATTAATTTAAAAATGAAATTGGCAATCATTCCTTCCTGCAGCGCGTAAAGAGGATGTTATTTAGAAAATTTGGGATTCCGTCCATAGTAGGAATAAAACTATGTACCTATTCACTTCATGATATTTACAATTCAACTTCTCCATTACACATAATATTGTGTTCGTCTTATCATCACAGTGAGGATCTATTTATCAGCTTGGATGAGACCATCTCTGGATTGTTCATTAGCTCATATTAATCATAATCAATACTAGAGAAGTCCACTCAAAGGATCGTTAATAATATGGATATAAGCCCACAATGTTTTTCTACAGAATGGTTTTCTATAGCTAAGTTGATGTCCACATCTCAACGGCTGCGAGTAAAGTTATATCTCTCTTAATAATGCCAATGTTTATTAGTATATTTGCCGCTTCATTTCCTTCAACTCATCATGCCCACACATATGGCTTAGCTCATAAGAAGAAAGATGAAATCCCCCTTGACCAAGCTCATTTTCCAAATGGAATTGATTTATTTGCTTATATTATTGACCCCCCCCCCCCTTTCTTCCTAATCAACTTGATCGCTTCTCCTTAAATCCTGATGTGTTCTTCTTTTATCAACGTTATTTTTATATCTACTTTAGGATAACAAAAGGTTGTTCTCGCAACTTACCAATCAACACGGTTTTAGTTCATTAAATAATACTGTTTTCTTTATTTTTCTACGTCCGATATGATATGACGATATGAGCAAACAAAATAGGCATTCATTATTGCTTGAGTATGAGAAGTTTATTTACTCAATTAATATATATAGACGGAAGATGAGGAGTCTATTCAAAGGATTTGCCAATGACGTCATGGATGTAAGCTCATGAAGAAGAGATTATTAATATTTTGAAAGATTAATATCTTCTTTCTCAATGTCATCTGGTCGTGATACTTAAAGGCATTCAACCAATCACGTTTCAAAAAGCACAGCCCTTTCACTATCTCTATTTATATCTCCTTTTAAGCATCTTATATTCATCTTCATGGCCCTTTAAAAACATTTGCTTTTTGTTCCCTTTATTTATGTATAGTTGTCATAACTTATATATATATATAGCCAAGTAATTTATCTTCCATATTTTTAAACAATGTCCAACCTCTAACATGATTGATTTTTTAAAGTAAGTTAATAAAACATTTTATTTCTAACTGTCAAAGTTTTATAACTATTATATTAGTACCATGCGTATCTTGGTGAGCAATTAAAGATCATGTCCACCTTACATGCATAATAGAATATCCACTGCTTTGTCCAATGTGTATATATCCATATGGCATTACATATTCCCATTCATGAATTGACATACAGTTGCTATGAAGTAAACCCTTTATATATCCAACAGTACCTCTGATATTAAGGTCAAAAGAAGTGCTCTGCTTTCGAAGATCAGCAAAACTGTGTGTGTGTGTGTATGCAAGTCCTTTCTTTTGCATTTTATTGGACATAAATTTCTGGATGATAAAATACAGCCGTTGGGTTCTTTATTTACTCCATAAATTACGCAATTATTTATCAGAAAATCTCAAAAAATAGGTATATATAATCATTCCATAAATAACAACCATTGCGTTTTCGTTTCAAATGATTTATTTCATGGCAGTTGTCATATTTATCATAATGATTGAAACACATGAGGTATGATATTTATTTCCAAATTCTGCAATGAACATGATCAACTCCCTTCAACACGCCTCGAATATCTCTGTGAGAAGTACGCTCAGGTGAAAAGAGTGGGGTTTTAAAAAAATATATCAGTGTACAAAAGGATAACAACTGGATAATCAGTAGAGAAGAAAAAAATGATCTTAGGAGCTTTTGATGGCGTATACGAGCTAAAATGGCCGCCCAATTTGGTGAAAGAGTTTAATCGTGAGGACATAAAAGGAAATCCAAACATAAAAGTCCAGTAAAGTCAGCCTATTATAGGTGTCCATTAATGTCATCGAGCACAAATTCCTCCTGGGCCTTTTTATAGCCCCTGTTTTGTCGTGTGTATTTACCTTGCTTGCTCTTTTATAGTTAATCAATTTATTCGTTCTCCTTTTGCTCGTGGATATTTTTGTTGCTAAGCTTTTATGTTGCAAAGCATTTTCCTCGTTCTTCTTTTCATCGTGGACATTTTTGTTGCAAAGCTTTTGTGATGGGAATAATTATTTCGCTGTTCATTTGTAGACCCTAATCTTGTGGGCTCAGTCTGGGTTCCCAGGGGTTGAAATCCATAGCTGACACTTTTTAGGAGTAAATGACACCCTGCCTAAGAGTTTTGAAAACCTTAGCCCCGAGTCCCATGGAGTTGATATCAACTGCTGACACATTTTATGGTAAAGAAACCCGTATAAGAGTTTTGCACATCTTAGCCACAGATTTATACTGATAAAAGTGATTAACATAATTCTTTCTTTCTCTTCAAAGTTTCATCGACTGTAAGATATATATATTCCATTAAAATGATACTTAATATGGCACCCACTAGGATTTGAGCAGAGATCTTTCTCCTTTTTTCATAGCATCGTATAATACAATCAATTATTATAAGGTCGGTAGTTCGTTCATTATTCAATGGACTGAAGAAATCATGACCAATATTCAATAAGTGTTGTTTCCTCAAAGAATGCTAATAAAAAATTTTACTCTAAATATTAATATGAAAGGAATATAAAATGCATTCCTACTATAAATGATATTAATAAAGAAATAAGTTATTGAAGACATGCTTTGGTAATAGACGTAAGTATGTAATATAGGCTTGCAAACTCTACTATGCCACAACATGATTATTAATCACGTCATAATAAATTATAGTATTTTATGGATCATTAAAGATGAGCCTTGGATGAGAGATCTTAAATATATATATATTATTTACTTGGATTTACATGACGCTTTTTGCAAGTTATAAATACAATCTTTAATATTCATGTTTCTTAGAATATATGCATTTATCAATCATACACAAAAAGAGTGACTTGCAAATAAATGGTGCTTATATGAATAATATAAATAATAATATTATCATTTATTTTAGGATTTTTATATTTCTTAAAGGTCATCAATGATATATATATATATATATGTAAATATTACATATATATATATTTATATATGTATATTAGCCTGTCCCGTTTTCAGGTCAATCGCTCCGATTTTTTGCTCCAAGCACTTTTCTGCTGCGTAGTAATGAAAAATGAGATTGAGAAAGTTTCAGCCTTCAAAGGCCATTTTTGTGACTGCACAAGCCACTCAAAGTTTCAAAAAGGCCGTTTTTGGGGTCAAAAATGGCAATTTTCAAGTGGCTTGTGCTGTCTGAGTTTTAGTGATATCGAGTTAATTTCTTTTCCTAAGGGTTGCTTGAAGTCTCATCTTTCAATAAAATTTTGGAGCAATCAAGCAAATAAATATTTCTATTGTTTTTGGCCCGTTCAGTAGGCCTCTTTTGGCCCAAAATAGGCATTTTTTGTTTTTTGCTAATATTTGCCCTAAAAGTTATCTTAGCAATTTTGTTATTTATGGCAAAATAATTGCCTTGTCATAATGCACGTTTTGTGCAATTTTCATAATGATCAAGAGGATATAGACGTTTTGATAGAAAATATTGTGTTTATTGTTATGAAATATTGTTCATTTGCAGAAATAAAATCGCTATTTATACTTTACAATATTATTTATTTCCTCATGGAATAAGTTTTTTATAATATTTTACTAACTTTATATTGGTTTTTAAGATGAGTAAAATAACCTAGCATGTAGCACGTAAAATATTATTACTCATTTTTATTTACTACAAAAATAATGAAAAGTTGGTTATGCAACTAATAAATAAGATCATTATATGTAGATATAATGTGAATAGTTTAATTCAGTCTCACAAAAATATTGAAATATTGAATGCAAAAAGATCAATCGAGAAAATTTTCCAGAAGATACACTTCCAAATGTTTTATAAGTAGCATAACAAAATACAGAGATTTTTATTGTACATGGATGAAAAAGAACATACAGAAACAAGCAAACAAAAATATTTTGAAATATTAAAAGCTTTGAAAAAAATACTGATTGAAAATAAAATGCAAAGATTATTGGCAACCTATGAGCATTTTATATGTATCCGAATTCAAAACAACAATTTTTTATTTAAGATATCAAATAGTGGGCAAGTATATCATAATAACAAATACTTACCGTTTCTGCTCTGTTATCTCATTGAATTCAAATTCTAGAATTGAAAAAGATCCTGGTAGAATTTCAATGAATAAACGCACTGTCGAGAGTATTTTTTATTTATTTACTTATTAGTTGTCTTGTATTTTAGTGTAGTTAATATTTTACACTGTCTTATAATATTTGATAGCCGAATAAAAAAATTTATAACCGAAAAAAAAACTTATTTTGTTAGGTTTTCTCTAAAACCACGAAGAAAGGCAATTTTTCTCTTGTACATACTTAGACTACTATAGAAATAAATAATTTATATAGTTATCAAATCGGCTATCTACATTTATATGTATCTCCGCACTTACAAACCACCATTTTTTTCTCCAGTATTGTAAGACCCCTATTTTATCATTCTAAAAAGAAAGAGAGAGATATATTATGTTTCATCATAAAATAAAGGACGAGAAAATACTTACGAATCACTTCCAGATTTTTGCTAGATGTATGTTGCCATATGTTGAATTCATATGTTCACGCTTTTGCCAAGTGTCCATTAGTACAGAGAAACGTGAAAGGAGTTACAGTAGAATAATTAAGACCTTTTTCTTATTCGAACCTTCCATGAATCTCCAAAGACATCGGAAAAAATTCTAGCTTTTTGGGCTTTTCGGAATTCTGAACATAGTTTTGTCCTGTATTAGTTGTTATCTTACAAAACGAATGACTGGAAATGAAATGATAACTAGAGGCATATATACACTCAGAGAGTGCAAACCTCCGCCGTCACGGGGTCCTTATGAGCCTTCCAAGGCGGATTTTCACGACTGGGCGGCGTAGAGGGACGGGGGAAGGTTCCCCTCGACGAAAATTTCGAGAGGAAGACGCTCCCGGCACCTGATTTCACAGCACAGCGACATCTATTGGCAGAGTAGGCTAACTTGAAATATTTTTTAGTATTTAGCTCATTTTGCATCTTAATTCTGTACTCAGAGATGCCAAAACTGAATCACTTGTTTGCATTTCCAACAACTCCACAAAGTTTCATCCGAATCCATTCCATACTTTTTGAGTTATCCTGCTGACAAACAAACCAACAAACCACGCCAGTGAAAACAATACCTCCTTCGGCGGAGGTAACAAAGGAAGACATCAAAGGAAAGAAGGTTTCGAGTGAAGCACGATATTCACTTTTCTCAATGAGGATACCGGGTACCGATAACGTTCCTTGTAAATATGTTGGAGATCTGGTTCGTTTTTACCCCCTTCATTTCTAATACACATCAACAATATATTTTCGTATTTTACGAATAAAAAAAATATCATGACAACAACTTGGCACCTTTACTCGAACAACATAATATTGTTTACTATAAACTTAATTTGTTTATTTACCAACAGTATTAGTGGAAAAATCGTTTGTTTTATTACATAATAGTGAAAATTGTGAATTTATGTTTTTCAATGTGAGATTTAAACTACACTGTTAATTTATATAATTTCCACATGTAATATCCTTAAGCAAACGGCTCTCTTTTAAATTAATACAAGAATAAAGAAATAAATCATAAATAAATGAAAAGTAGTTATAATTTATGTGGAAGATTTGCAATCACATTTAAAAATAATAAATCATTTATTATTGTTTTACATGTAGCATTTATAATAAAGCAGAATTTTGAATGCATTTTCAAAAAGTAAAGAAGCTCTACAAATTAAGAAACATTTATGTAACGGGATAATAATTATTAAAAAAGAAAATTATTAGACTGTAATAAATGGTTCAGAAAGAGAGGTCAGCGTCCTTTTTTATAAACGAAGAAGGAAAAAAAACGGTTATGATCTTTTTATCATTTGAAAGCATGGAACGAGCAGAGTTTTATAAAGTTGTATAATGTATATTATCGTTAAAAGTAGAAAAAATTGAAATGTTTGTATCCAATTAAGGTTAAGGAAATTGATTTTTTTTTTGCACAAGAACGGATTTTAGAAGGGAAAAAAGGTTGAGGCTACAAAGAAGAGCACTGCTATAGAATATCCCAGACAGGGATATTTATACTTTGATAAGACCTCATTTCAATTACCAAAATGTTGCTATAGCCAAGGAGGGTGCAAAGGTTTATGTAGAAACTGTTTTAGACATCGTTGTATATCAGATTAAATGTGATCTTTAAAGTCTGAATGAATAGTAAAAAAACGGGTTGACAATGAAGAATTGCCGCCAATGAAAGCCCGGATTTATCAGCGAACCACACAACACGAAGAAAAGAAAAGTATCTGAATATAAGACATAAAATCTCAGGGATTGTTGAAGTCAAATAGGTTCGAAGGGACATTACAGCATAATTGGTACAGCCTCTTTTTTTCAAAAATGTGGTATCAGGGAGACAACTCTTAGTAATATCATCTTCATCTGTGTGCGTACACAACAGAATATTTCTGAACTAAATACGCTTTTTGTAATAAGAACCAAGCTGATGAAAGAAAATGATTTCAAGATTTACAGTTATTTGTTTACATTTGGTAGTATATATATATATATATATATATATATATATATATATATATATATATATATATATATATATATATATATATATATATATATATATATATATATATAATATCAAATATTATGTCATTTCAGGAATATATTGTTTATATATTATTTAACATATTGTTTTGTAATTCTTATGATATAGTTTTTTGTTTATTTTATCTTTTATTATGTTGAAAATAATTTAGAAAAACAAATATATAAATTATCATAATTAAAAGTTATTTTTCGATTATGAACGTGGGTATGTTATTGAGTATAGGGTTAAAACTTGATCTGTTAGAGACCGTAAAGCTAATACATCTTCATTATTTGTTTGTAAATTAATTGTCATTATAGATTTTCAAATAGGTAAAATGATATTAAATTAAGTGATATACTTCCTTTAAATAAAAGCATCGACCCAATAAAATAAAACTTATTTTTGTTAGGTTTTCTCTAAAAAGGAACAAAAGTCAATTTATCTCTTGTACTTAGTTTTCCTTGTTTCTTTAACTTATTTCTTGTTATATTAGCCAGGGCTAGGCTGAGAGTTTACAATTGTAAGGCTGAAAAGTCTTCTTATATACATACACATTTGTCAAACTAACAAAAGTTTACATCATATTTTTATAAACTCTTCCTCATTTGAGCATCTTGAACTCTTTAAACATCAAAAGTGCACCAAAAACGCGTACTTTGGAAATATTTTTATGTCTTTTTTGGTCATATTTTTTTATTTTGTTCTCCAATACAACATAACAATACAAATATTAAACACACTAATGTCCTAGATCACAATTTTTTTGTAATTATGATATTTAAAAATAACCGATGAATCATAGAACCCTCTTCAAAGCTGTCATGGTTAATGCCCATCGAGATGACAATAATCGAATAATGTCTCCTGCCCATTTTTCAGAAGGAGATCCCGAGAGAAGAATTTTAATCGATAGAGCCGTGTAGCGGTCCGCTGTTCCAAGGATGATACATGCAGGTCCTCAGCTTCAAGAGTCGAACCTGCTCTCTCGACATTCCATGCTTCCATTGAGTTAACATGTTCTCACCCATTTAATGATAAATAATGAGAGGTAATATTAGAAGAGGGTTTAAAAAATGATAAAATAGCGAAGAAATAACAATGTCATAACAAAATGAACAAATTGACATATGATTATGGCAATACCTTCATAGAGTATACATATATCTTGTTACATAATTTATTATAATATATTCCTCATTTAGCTTTTCCCTAAGCATAAGTTCCGTACAGCAAACCACTTTTTTACATACATAGACTGTTTTTGAGTCATTGATAATATACATGTGTCTTCAGAAGCCACATTGCCTGAAATGATGTGATCCAATTAAATAGATCTGAAGGAAAATGGGCGGGAAACCGTATTCATAATAAGAACAAAATAAAAACTCCTTCTTTGGCATATGAATATTGGATCTTCCCAAAACATCAATCCTCGACAGGCACACAAAAAAGATTGTATATTATCCATATATATTGCTGAAAGATACTCTGATCTGATCATGAATTATGGAACTTACCATATTGATGGAGGTAGGGGCATGACTAAGAGATATTTGCATATTTATATGAAAAATTGGATTGCTGGACCTGACATATGCTATAAACAATATCATCAATAAAAAAGAAACATATATACTGCTTCAGCCTGATATTTAATTTCAAAATATTCGTCAAAATGGATCCTCAGCCGTGAGGGTTCGTGAGTCATGGAATCAGAAGTCCATGCTTACTACATTTGATAGTTCCCTTGAAATTCTTTTGATATTCGTATTCATAGATAAGAGCGTGTAATCTTTTAGACTAAGGTTGAATAGATTTAACCATCTTATCAATGAGTAGGAGTTAGTGTTGTCCATCGGGCGTGATTTCGAGCCAAGCCCGCCCTAAAGACTAATAATTGAGCCCAAGCCCGGCCCGAGACAGAGCCCGATTAGTTTGATATGTGCCCGACTTGCGCCTGCCCGACCATTGGGAAATATATTAATAGAAGAAAGAATTCCATTCAACAAAGAGATCCGAGAAAAGTGAGGACGTTTTTTTTAGAAAGAGGTCTGAGGAAAAAAGTGAAGACGTTTTCTTTTAGAAAGAGGTCAATTAAAAAAAATAGAAAAAATTATAAAAGGCCGCCCGCATAGCCCGCCGACTTTCATATTTTTGCGCCCGAGCCCGGCCCGTGTGGGCGGGCGGGCATGCCCGCCCGATGGACAACACTAGAGGATGGCCGAAGAATCAACCTCACGAAACCTCCTTTCA
>CP045907.1:7314426-7345555 GCA_013387185.1 Caligus rogercresseyi
CAAATTATATGGACGGAAATACAAAAAGTCACGGACTTATTGACCCCCCTCGTAGTACTATACTATAAGGTATCTGTTTTTAGATTTTGCTACTCCATTTCTTATTAGTTACAACCTTTTATATATTTGTCGTTACTTTGCTTGTAATAACAACATTAAATTGATTTGGCTGATGAAGACAATGAATTAAATCACACAATTTTGATTAATATGGGGACAGAGGAAAAATTGGGCGTGATGAAAAAAAAAACTAATGTCAATTTTGGATTCAGCTACTCAAATCAAGAAGAATCGGTTGTTTGTATTTCAGAAGCAAAAAAGATAAAAATTTGTAAACCCGTCTTATCAGGTTTATTCTAAATACGAGGGCGCTCCATTAATTCGTTCGCGGCCATTGTCAGCCAAAATGGCTTGACATACGGAAAATTTATTTTATCCAATATGAAAACCTCTGAAAAGAAGTTTTAGTGTTTAATCTAAGGTTGTTATTTGCCAGCATGAAGGAGAGAGGGAGGGGAAGATAAAGCATGTCAATAATCACCGGCCGAAAAAGTTGCTTGAAATTTTGTTTCAAAATGCCGGCTCAAGAAACGTCACTGTGGACGCCTTCATGCAGCCTTTCCATCTCTGAGGCCTTTGACTCTCTAAGTCATCTACGGAAACAAGCCAGCCTCTGCAGAGGTCATTCAGAAGGTCCTCAAAGACCTCAAGGATGACGGAAAATGGCTGGACAAGAGAAGCAGAATCGGAAGCCCGGCTCCAAAGAACTGAGGAAAACATCAATGAGTCAAAAGCATTCTTGACGATGACAACCGAGTGACTGTGAGGGAGATCCACGAAGCCACCGGTCTTTCCCAAGGACTGTGCACAGGTACTGAACCAAGTCCTTGGCCTCAGCAAGATTGCAGCAAGTGGGTCCCAAGGATTTTTGTCAGACAAGCTCACGGAAGAGAGTTCGTTGTGCCAAGCTCTTCCTTGAAGCTGTTCATGAAGACCCAGCTTCTTGGACTCAATCATCACAGTTGACGAGACATGGGTGCATTGTAGCACACCAGAGATGAAGCAACAGTCAAAGCATGGCTTCCAAAGGGCTCAAGGCCTCCAAAGAAAGCCCAGGTGGTTCTCTCGGCCAAGAAGATTATGGCCACTGTCTTCTTTGACAACCAAGTTGTTGTCTACACCACTAGTTCCTCCCCCTCCCTATAGTCTAGACCTTTCGCCTTGTGACTTTTGGATCCTCTCGTCATCTCAAAAAGAGCTTGGAAGATTGTAACCTCTAACACCATCAATTCAGAAGAAGAATGGAATTTCCGCCTTCATCATGACAACGCTCGTGTGCATACGTCCAATGCCACGACCAACTTCCTGAAGGGCAAAGATTTGTGCTATTTCCTCACCCTCTCTATAGTCCAGACCTTGCGCCTTGTGACTTTTAGCTCTTCTCTCAACTCAAAAAAGATCTTGGAAACCGTTATTTACGTGTGGAGAGGACTTGAAGAATTCCGTCGACCGCATCTTCAGAGCCATCCCCAAGAGACCTTCACAGAGACATTCAAAGAGAATTGGGTGAAGAGGTGGAATGATGTGATTGCTTGCAATGGTGACTATATTGAAAAGTGATAAATAAACCTCCCGTATCTTAAGCCATTTCCGAGTTACAGTAGCCGCGAACGAATTATGGAACGCCCCTCGTATTATCATTGCAAATATATGTATATTAAATTCATGCAAAATTTCTAAAAGATCACAGATATAAATGTTAAAGTTACCTATATACATTTTAGCTATGGAACTAATTACACAATAATTCCTACAGAATAGATAACAAAGAAATCATCTCAATTAGATCAACGGTAACATGCTTACATCATCTTATAAAAGTAACTTTGTTGTGCTATTTCAATCCTTTTAGCCTCATTTGACCTTGTCCTCGAACGGGATGGACAAGCTGCTCGAGAAAAAGTCGCGAGAAATGATTCCAGTAGCTTATAGGATCCTTTTTTAGGTTTTAATTTGATTAACTTTGTAAAATATAGCCTGTAGAAAGTTTTTTCAAGTTGATATCGGCTTGATTCCGGTGTTCTGCGTTGGATTTAGGATCTAAGCAAGCAAACTATCACTGACAAGTGTTCTTTGGATCACCTTCAAATCGTCACTTCTTACATCGCTCTTTATAAGAAATTATTATTCCAATAAAACATTTGAATCTTATCAATAAATTAAAATATGATGGTTCAAATATATGTATGTATATGTCTACTCTGCTTATCATTCTGTACATGTTTGCATTTCAAATGACATTAAAGGCATTTTATTCACCTACTTGCAGAGTTATTTCACAATATATATCTAATCTTTGAAATAAATTTTGCTTGAATAGGAACTAGAAGGGAAATAAATAAACCTTTGTTTTTTAAGTATACCTACTATTATTTTGCTTCGTTATTTATGTGCATCGAACTATAAGATAACTCGTATTTTCTGAAGGATTAGTATCTAATATCTTTTAGGAATACATTTTTCTGTGCCCATGTCATCTTAATTGGTTATCATTTGACATATGAAGCTACGGAAGTGCAGATAGAATCAAAAATATACATATCTATAACATTGGAGAGATCTTACTTTAAAAAAATAACCAATAACATATTATATATATATATATACAGGGGCACAGTGGCCAGCGGGAGTACCGGGACTATTCCCGGTGTCCTCAAAAAACTAAACGGCCGTTGACAAGCCTCCCAATGCATATTGGGCCCGTATAAGGCCGGCGAGGGCATAATTGTCCCGGGGGATAAATCTTCCCACTCCGTTCCTTATATATTTAATGTTTATGTATACATATATATATATATATATATATATATATATATATATATATTATATATATATATATATATATATATATATTATATATATACCTGATGCATTTTCCGTTAAATTTTAAGAAACTAAGCAAGTAATTAAACTTTTTAGAATATCCTCCTCATATATTAGACTAAGAGAGCCTTCCATTAATTACAACAGTAATCCATTATATAATGAATGTTCTTCTTTAATTACTAATTCGTTTTTTTAAATCAAATTTGTTCCTGAACTTGCAACATATTACGTGTATAGACTTACAACAGCAAAATCTGCACTGCAATTGAATAGATGATAGGGCACTTTTTTAATTTTGACCAAGAGATATTGTACATATTTATAAATAATTAACATGTCCAGAGAAGTGATTATAACTATTTATGACTTTGAAAACTTATAGCACATCCATATTGTTCATACATTTTCGGACGAAAGTCGTCAATGAGGATAAAGGTAAAAGCAACAAAAAATTAGATCAGCGAGTGGGGTAGATCAAATGTCTCTTGTGCAGAAGTCAAATGTTTCCGAGGGTAGGAAATTGCGAGAAATTGGCTACCTTTTCCATCCAAGTATTTAAGAGGACATTATTTTCGCTGGAAGGGCATTTTTTAAGAATACTTGATAAATGTTCGTAAATTTATAGAGGCTGAAAATGAGTTGAACCTTATTACACTCTATTTAAGCATATGATTTGAAACTTGGATACTCTCTGTATGGCTGAGTATTTTAAATATGTTGAAACCCATAACTACATTATAAAGCTGAATCAGCTGATTTATAATTCATGCAATTAAATACGAAGAAAAAGCTTTGAACACAGATTAAATATGTTCTGAAACGAAACATTGTCTTTAGATTCAAAGCTATAACTTTATTTAGTGTCAAAAGATGAGACAATTTGTTAAGGAATGCGTTAAGGAATACAGTTTATTTTTATGTAAAAATGTGTATGCCCTTTTAAAATATATCAAATAGATTACTGCCACTTATATACAATAGTGATTGCGTGGAGTGATTCAAGCTAAAAAACTGAAAAACTTTCCTTTTTGATATCTAAAGATTTCAAGAACAACTAATGGGGCAATAACTATCAACAGGATCGTTTTATATGTATAGGTCTAAAAAATAAAAAGTCATAACTAATATATTCACTCTCTGACACAAAAAAAAACGATGAACTATTAATAAACTGGCTGGTATCCTCCTACAAAAATAGTTCAAAAATCGCTTGCTGTCTGGAACCTTGGGGGGTACGATCATAGTTATTCAACTGCCAGAGAACGTCTATCTCTTCTGCAAAAGAAAAACTAGACAAAATATCATATATTTTTCGAATTTTTTGAAGATAAGAGACACATTTTTGTATATAACTCCTAGATACGAGTCAAATCCGGTATCTGCCGGTAGAATTTTAATTAGGAGGTAAGATCTTTATTATTGAATAAGTTAAATTTACAGAAAATAATAAAAAATTATGCATTCACTTTCCCTTAGCATCTTCTTAGCTTTGGATTACTCGGTGAGCTGGTACATATCTTTTTGTGGTGCAATCAAAAGTTAAGGATCACAGCGTTCTTTCCTTGCAGAGACGACATGTAGAACTTTGTGCTGTTCCTATCTTGAGCCACAATAGTTTTAATTTGGTGTCTTTATAAATTGTTATTCTTCTAAATTCGGCTCTTCACGATACAACCTAGAATGCCGATTTGTCTTGAGGTTTTGCCAGTTTTTCCCCAGACATTCATGCTGCTCTCACGTAGGGCACTCTTACATTGGCACATCCATATTGAGAGAGTGGCAGGTAATCTCTTTAAATCTCCTTTCTTCGCCAGGGCATCTGCGAACCCATTGCCTATACTATCGATGTGGCCCTTTATCAATCCAATGTAATGTTGCACTGAGTTTTTTGAGAGCGATTTACAGATGATGATGTCTGTATTTAATGTTATGCCTGTCTTAAATCCAAACTATTTATAGCGGAAAGACTATGTGAAAGAATAAGCATTTTCTGAAATTTGTTTTAGCAGTGGGCATATCTGTTGCATTATATCTGATGGTTTCAACCTTCGCCTGGTATACTGTATTCGTTTAATCAAGCTTTGGGAACGTTCGTCTATTATCTTGTCTGACTTTGTAAGTGCCCATCCTGCACCTGTATGTCCATTTATTTTATAACCATTTGTATATTCAATGATATCATAGTCACTAATATCCCATCTATTGACTATTGGTATTCCAGAATAGTGTACCAAAACTTTTGCAGGGATGCTGTATTTGGCTATGTAGCATCCAGAAAATTTAGGTGTCCACTGTTTGTATGACTGAGTCCACTTTGGTTGTCCATTTTTTCTTGATAAACAATTAAATATAAGTGCCGCGGCATGAACCCATACATAACTTTCATTGTAGCAGTCGGGTTTGACTTCATGACTCAAAAATGCTCAATAGACCTAGTCTCTGCACTTTTCGAAGAGATAATTTATATCACCACATAATATATTTGGCTATTGCTCAAGCTTTTTCCGACAAAAACTATATTCTCATTCTATTCCGAAATTTAACATGTGATGTACAACAAAATATTGTCAAGGACAAGAAGCTTCGGGATATTATCCCTGTAATCAATAAGTACGTCAAATACTTTCACGAAATTTACAATTGTTTTGGGACTTTTTAGTCTTAATAAGATGTCATATAAATTTAGTATCGGTGTTCCCATTATTGAGCTTTATATTCCGCATGTTTTAGCAATCTATAATTCCTTTTTTAATTATTATATTTATATTCTCATTACTGACTCTTCACAACGTTTTATAATATAAAGTTTGCTTTCTGTTCAAGAAAAATAAATAGATATCCCTTATTTAGTTTTTTTAAGAGACTTTATTGATTTAGAGATATTACATAACTAAATATATATAAATAAACATTTTAGTTTAAAATTAAATCTCTAATCTAAAATCTAGCTGCACTATATACAAAAATAATAATTAAAAAAACATGTTAGGAAACATATTGTATTTCAAACATAAAAATATAATAAACAAAGGTGCAAATACTAAATAAAATGCTAAAGATTGAATATCCCTTATTAAGGACTTTGAAAGGTTTTGAAGCATAAATATCCTTTTATTTGCGGATTTTTTATGGTACAATAGAATCTTAACCGAAGTATGTTATTACTATTAATAAATAGTTTATTTAGTATACCCAGAAAAAATCCCAAGTCAAATATTCCTCCTCATTTTTCAACTTGATTAAGAACATTCCTCCACATTCCCTCTCAAAACCCATTCATTCTTTTTTTTCTTTGATGGCCATAATTATGACAGTAAGCATAAAAGAAAATCCAACCATTTTTATATTAACCATTCTCATCCACCTTATATTTATATAAGAATATATGTTTATGACTTTTTTCACATCTACCTCTGAATCATTATTCTCATGATATCATTGTTGAATTTCCCGAGTCAATTTAGAGCTTACATAAGATCATCATTATTATTTACAAGAAGTGGAGGAAGCATCCATCCCGTCAAATCCAGATTGCTTTCACTTAATTGAAAAAGTGAAAGAGACAAAATAGGATACAAACCCATCATGCCTTTAATGCCAGGACTCCTAGGGACTTCTTGACACATATATATATATATATATATATATATATATATATATATATATATATATATATATCTGGTAGGGAGACTTTGGAGCTTCTAAATTTATAAAGAAGTACTTGTAGTCTTGTAATAATATACTTTATTTGATCATGATTTGGGCCAATATAAAAATACGCATTTTTGGGGGATTTGAAAGGTACATTGTGATTCAAAAAGCTGTTTTTTTTTCGGCCAAGAGGCAAGCTTTATTTATACTTTTTCATTTCCATAATTGCGGAGGTATAGGGACAAAAAACACACATCTAAACAAATACAATTATAGGCACACAAAATGTCATTTCTTAGATATAATATTTCATGATTCAATGATAAACGTTGAGCTTTGCATGACGAAGCGTCGAAACTACTGCTGTATACCATGTCAGATGTGAGGGCGGTGCAGGGGACCTGCTCGTTGATGATGGAAAGAGAGAACGTCGGAGCGGTTCTTGAGCGTGATTCAAAAAGTTTATTAATGTATTTAAACTATGTAAGCTTTGATACGATAGGAAATTCCATTAAACTGCTAAAAGGATTCTGGAAATCTCCTAAACAAGAAGTTCCTTTCAATTAACGTCATTTTGAATATTTATTTAAACAATGGGATGGTTTGCCCAAATTTGAAATTATTTGCTTCGTTATAATATTTATAAAAGACTACATAAAATTAATGTTTTTTCTGTTATACTAAAGTTGTTAGTAAATATTGTAACAACTTATTTTTTGTTCCAATATATAAATACTGTATAACAACTTTTTTGACACACAAGGTTAGATTTTAGTACATGGAATATCTGTGCTTAGGAAACGTCCTTTGTAGCGGACGGCTTCTTGTTTTATGTGTGTGTATATTTTTTACAACTTTATTTAATTATAAAAGTCCTTCTAAAGAGCATGTTAAAAGCTGCTTCAGTTGTTTTTGACCTGTCAGCCGTGTTTAATGAGAGAGAGAGTTGTTCGTATGTAAAAAAAAAACTTTAAAAAAATCAAATATAATTTCGTTGAACTATTTTGTACTACTTTAGGGGAACTAATTAGAGCTTTGAAGAATATAACCATATTGTTTGTAACTAAAAATGCCTAGTAGTCCCATGCCTACATTTAGTATTATGTAACTTTATTCAATTTAATATATGTTTCTCTCTGGTACACTCGAAGTTCGAGACAAATTTTTACGCAAGATCATAGTAAATGTTCTTTTTGCCGTACGGAGAGTGAGTCCAGTGACCACTTTTTATATGACTGCACATATCTGGTCCTTTATATAAATCTGTTTCAGATCTTTTAATCGACAATTTAAGTTTTTATCAACCTAAGAGAAGTGACTTTATAGTCTTTTATGTTGGACTCGATGAACGTTTTATAAATTCTATAATTACAAAAACACAGCATGTATTATATGCAAGGAGAAGTGCATCATGCACCGATATTTCGGGGATTTTATCAATGGTTAAACTCCACATTAAAGTTTTAAAGGATACATGTCGTAAGAATTGATGTTTTTACCCAAATGTTCTTTCGGGTTTTTTTTGTTTTGTTTTTTTAAAAAATAATATGTCTATTGTTTGTGTTTTGTTTAAAATATAAATTATGCCTGTTGGCCAAGAAAAAAAATATATGTACTTTAAAAATTGTTTCAAATTATTACTCAGCAAAAGCCTTAATAAATTACTATACTTAAAAGATATTTAAGGGACAAACATGTGTGATATAACTTAATTATCATATTAATAAAACAAAGAGTAATATGTGAGAAGCATTTTTAAAGGTATTTATTGAAATGAGAAATCATTAGCGGCCAATACATGAAGCCAAATATAAAAAAAAACTCGTGGAATGACGTAGAAAAAATATAAACCAAAATAATAGCTTTACAATCATTTTAACTTATGAGACCGAAACTCAATGAACTCAACGATATTATTTTATATAAAACTAAAGACATGGTTATATGGTATCATGAAAACGGTGATATTTATTGACTATCGTCTTCAAGAGGTGAGATGACGACGACGACTCGAAGATGTAGGACATCAAAACGATGGCAATTGTCCTTTAGTCCAGTTTTATTACAGGTTCACAAAATACTTCATAGTACAACTCTCAATGTTGGGGGCGCGCGCAGGTCCAAATCCCGAGAGAGGATGGTCATTTTTGGTCTAACTTAGACTTAAGGGAGTTATGTCTAATATAACCCAACTCAAAGTTCATGATCCTGTAATATAGCCCAATTCATCTATACATAATTTAAAGAATCAATTTCTTTTCAATTTTTGTTTGCACGCTCCCTAGGGACTCCTTGGAAGAGCAGCCACGGTAACTGGTCGAGAGACTTGTCTTATAACATATAAAGAATCTCTTCAAGCCAGGGTAGTAGGGAAACACTGATCAATTTCGAAATGATTGTTTTAAGCTACGATAAGTATATAAGGCAATTTGAGCATCGTTCGAACTTTTACGAACCAAAATAGATGGGTTTTTTTTGGAGTTTTTTACCAGTGTATTTTTTTACCAGTGTATTTCAGTTCTTAAAATTCCACAGTAATTGCGTTAAAAAACATAAATAGACATTGTAATCTAAAATTAATACTTTGGAGAAGAACGACAACAATTAAAACATCGAATAAAATTAATCAAACATAAAATGGCACAATGCATACTTTAAAAAACGCTTCTCCAATATTTTAAATAATAAATCACTTTGAATATTTCAAAATCTGACGTAAAATCTTTAAATGAGATAGGGAACTTGATGGGAAGTATCGTACCTTCTATGAAGCAAAGGTCCACGAGTCGTTTCGAAGAGACGAAATTTTCAGGGAAAAAGCAGTGTATCTGGCAGCAGCTGATAGCAAAATTGCTCGTAGGTCTGTTGGTGTCACATACTCTCGCTTCATTAAAGAGCTGGTAATCCGTGCTTTGGCTTTTAACAAAGCAAAGTCCACGGCCTTTGAGTTGTCAGAACGACGTCCTTTTCTTTTTTCAAGCCCAAACAGCACAACTGCCTTTATAATTCCCTCCCCACAACTATCCAAACCTCTGACGTTTAAGGAAACGAATTTCTTCAATATAGAGACAGCCTGACAATCCACGAAGGCATGTAAGGTGTCACTATAAAGTCTCCCACAATCCTTGCAATGCTCCGAAAAGATTATGCAGTTAGAAGAAATTTGTAGTTGCCTTGTAAATGTCCTCCCGTCGTGGAATCAACTAAGGACTGATTTTTTTTTGCCTATATGGTTCGATAGAATTGCATCCGACAGGATATACATAAGTATTATAACATTAAAACTAGTCTATCGAACCTAGGATCTTATCAATGAGGTAGACCAAAAATGACCATCTCCTCTCGGGAGAATTCGAACCTGCACCCCCAACATTGAGAGTTAAGGCCTTAACGCATCACGGCTATTGCATTCCCTTCTAAAGTATGTTTTTTATGGTCCATATCAATTGCTTTTTTATATATTTTTCTTTCCAAGCTTTAGGAATTTGTTGTGCATAAACTTAATTTTCTTTCTTGAATTTTGCAATGGTATTTATCGTATATACATTCTTCATTCAAGTTTCTTGTCTTTCATTTTACTCTTTATTTTCTTTTTTTCAATTGAAGGCATATTATTATTCTTATGAAGAAGAAAAAAACTACAAAAATGGAAGAATGTCCACAATTTGCCTTTGTCTTTGTAATTACATTTTACTGAGTCTAATAAGAACTACAAAGAGATTTCTGACTCACAAAAACTATATAACAATAAGAAGTATAGCATAGTTTCCTCAATAATGTTTTCACATTTTTACAGTGGAAGACAAAGGGAGACACAGATGAAACATATCGTTTTCCATATGCAAGATGAAAAGGATGTAGGTCAAATGGTATATATTAGAGGGAGTGACCATGGCTTATTAACCAGACATAAACCGTTATGAACCACGAGGAAATATTCGAATTATTGTAACGGTTCAAAACACAAAAAAGCGTTTTTTCGTACAAACTACTTACCAGTAGTATCTGTAGAGTTTAGGTTCAATATCGGTACACAATAACGTAATCTCACATAATCTATACGAATTAGTTTGTATGAACAGCAACCCAGATTTGAGTTCTATGGCTGCATTAGCATTTATCAGAAAGATTGTTATGATTTCAAAAATTTTTTGAAGGATATATTTTGATTTTAATATTTAAGATTGGAACTAACAAGATTAAAATAGAAATTATATTTTGTGAGAACGGATAATATTATCTTCCCCTTTAGCTATAGTTACATGGACCAGTTGATGAGTTGGATTGATGCGTTTTAATAATGAATGACACTCATTCATTTATATTGAAAATATGGCTACTAAAAACAGGCTTGCAGGCCGTAATTTTGACATTTTCTTATGAACATATTGGTCTAGAAAAAAATATGGCCTCTAAAATAAAATTTCAAAGAGCGAAGGGAGTGCAATAGCCGTGTGTGTGTTAAGGTGTGTTAAACTCTCAATGTTGGGGGCGCAGGTTCGAATCCTTCTGAGAGGGGAAGGTCAGTTTTGGTCACCCTCTTTGATAATATCAATATTAATATCAAAGTTCGATAGAATAATTTTAATGCTATAATGCTTATTTATGTCCAATCGGATGTAATTCTATCTAAACATATAGGCAAAAAACCATTTATCGTCAGGGATGATAAAATAGAATAAACATTTATTATTTGTCGTAGCATCATGAGTTATCTTAATTAATGTAAGCTAATAAACATTATTGGAGAAGCCCTCAAAGGATTTTTTAAAATATATAATTGACGGGAGCAACTGAGAAATCACTACAAGTGTTCTAAAGAATATAATTCGGAGTTGATGTTCATTCCTCAACAGTCACGAGTTAAGCGACGTCTAATTTCATAATATCATGTGCTTTTTTTTACTGGCAATGCTCCTTTTCTTTTAATAACGATCTAGAAAAAGTAACGACACTTTGACTTTTTAAACTTATAACTGTATACTAGAAGATATGATAGCTAGAATATTTATATGAAGTATGAGACGTTGTCGGCCATCGCAATGTAGTACGTATGGAAAATGCAAGGGTTTACTATAAACGATTAATTATTCAAAGAATGTATTTACTTTTTTCGTAGAACTGAGCCGTGGAAAGGGATCCAAAAAGACTTAATTTTTATTCATGTGCAGATCCCTCAATGGTATAATTACTTCAATAGTATCATTTTTAGATACTCTTAGGAACAAGTAAACTTGTAAATAACTGTTAAAACAAATCAATAAAAATTACAGGCATAGTTTTAAAGACATTATGTAGGATCATACTGATGATCAAAACATTATTTTGTCACGCTTATTCATGTCAAAGAACTTTAGTAAGGGTATAGCTCTAAAATATTATTTTGAATATGCCAAGTCATTCCGGATATTCAAGGATTTCAATTCATTCAGAAACACTGATATGTACTGGTATTGTATATAAATATAATGAATGTTTAATTAAAACCGAATTAAATGTTAGACTGTATATATTGACATTCGCACAGATCATAAAAAACGGCACAAATACATTAAAAACACAATTTCCTAATGCCTAATTAATCTTAAAATAATATTACTGTGGTTCCATTCGTTTCGGCTATATTTGTACATGTTGAACTTTAGGTCATTTGTGCACGATTTGCACGTACACCCTGTAATACAATAGCAAAGGGGAAATACTAAAATAAATAACAGTGACGTCAGGTTATGTTGATGCTCTAGAAAGAACTTTTATTATTATTATATTATCTACGTTTCCCTTTTATCTACTTCATAAGGCTTGGACTTTGACTGTTGAAGGGATCATTATAAATATTCCATCCTTCTCTTCTTCGTTTCATGAGCTGCTGACTTCAGTCTATTGTGCATGCAGTTAAAATATAGATCGATGATATTTTTACACATAAAAATCATCTTTAAATGATAAAGTGATTGAGTTATAAATCATTAAAAAACACTGTCTTGGATGAAAAAAAATATACTCTAACATTTATAAACATAACTCAACTGAATAATAAATTAATTGCCCTCATATTAATTGGGGTTTTTAGAAAGCCGCATCTCTCCCATATCTCATAAGAAGTTCAGAAGTCGAAAACAACAACTTAGAGTCTCTCTCCCTCAATTTTCCCTTATTCTTCATACAAGGATTATTATGAACCTTCTTATTGTCTCTTTTTCTTAATTACATTTTTTCCCCTCTGTCTATCCTAAGGGAGACTTAATAACTTTGATGGAGTGGACATTGATTGAGCTGTCTAGAAAGAAGGGGCTCTTAATAATATTGTGATAATAATATTAATAATTAATAATATTCAGATCATAATATTTAAAAATCATCAACTGGAACATATAAATATTGTAATTTTAAATATTTTTTACTAATTTATTGGTGTATCACTTGTTATTTCGGATAGACATTTGTGGTTTCTTTGCTTAAGTTAGTTAATTAAAATTATGGAGACACTCAGTGGTTACAACCTCACCTGATTGATTGCGAAATGAATGATGAATTGCTTTGAAGCGTCTTGCTCCTAATAATTATTGGAGTTCTGATAACCGAACTTTTACTGGCTTCGTAATTTCAATGAATACGTCATTGCTAACCTTAAGAGAAAGTTGATGAAGATAATCTTCAATAACTGTTGTACTTTTTATATCCATATTTCATGAATACTTTTCTGCGTCGATTTAGAGTCAATTTCTTGGTTATATATTTGATTATTGATGTATTATTTATGAGATGGTTCATAATTGAGATTATAAATTATGAACCAAACGTTCATCTTTGATTTTATAGGACAACACTTCGTAACATTTTTATTTGTTTATTTAATAATGTATTGTTTCTTCCATATTAATAGGAATAGTGGATCCATAAAAAATACTTTAAGTATAACAATAAGCTACTGATTTGTTCGACAAACAATACACATAAACAGTAGTAAACAAAGAAGGAATGAGTGGCCCCAGGAGACACAAGCCGAAGCCGAGAGTCAAGCAGGATCTCCATCTAAAAAGAGAATGATCTTCGTTTGATGGGATTGGGAGGGCATGGTGCACTGGAAAATGCTCAAAAGAAACGCCACAGTCAACAAAGAGCTCTATGCTGCCCAGCTGCATCGAGTAAATAAAGCTATTCGTCTGAAAGACCCGATAATCAAAGTCATTTTGCTCCACGGCAACGCTTGGACCCATGTTACAAAAGTTGTAAAAAACCGCACTGCAGGAGCTCGAATGGGGATTCTTCAGCATCCACTGGTCTCTGGACCTTGCACCATCGGATTATCCCCTTTTCCACTATCTATCAAATCAAATTCGGGGTATGAACATCAAAACTAGTTAAACTAGTTTTTTATGACGGACAGATCATATAGAAGTAAATATATATTTTCTTGAATGCTAATAAGGCAACAATAGATTCACCAGCGATGCATTCTTTTTTTATAGCCATGAAGAAAGTTGATGATTGCAGCTTATATATTTTTTAACAGCATAAATAGCTTTGAAAACTATGTTTATACAATATGGTGAGAGTTATATATTGAAGATATACTTTCTTGTAAATGGAAATATATTTGATAAACCTTCTTACATTTAATTCCAATACTCCAATGCTAATTTAATACTCATAATTGTGCAAGTCGGTAGAAACATATTGACAATAACAAATTATTAGAGTAAACAAATTTGTATGCACAATGAAGCCTGCAAAACAAATCGATAAACGATTAAACGTTATAATGCTGTTAAACAACGAGTTGTGTAAGAAGTACACACATTCGTATTTACATTCACAAATACTGCATCATAAAAGACACATTTCTTTTTGGGTTTTCTTGTATTTCATTTCTTATTAGGGTTGAAGTACATTGTACAAAGTAGGTTTTAAACCTCAATTAATTTATATATACACAAGTATTTATATCATGCTTGTAAAAATATTTGTGAATTTTAAAGTCCCTTAGATTATATGTAGTACTTAAATATTAATGAATTTATATTCTTTCTATGTCATAAAAACATCATTTTCTAAGAGACAAACCATAAAACATTATGTTAAAATAAAGCACGGTGTCATATCTTTGGTGCGATGCATTTGAGGATCAAAATGTATATCTTAATTTGAAAATATAAGAATCCATTATCTCTGACCATTTTATATATATACTATATATATATATATATATATATATATATATATATATATATATATATACATGTAATGGATTTTTTTTCGTTCTTGAAGTGCTTAAATACCTATATGAAACATAGAAATTCATTCAATCACTTATTTGAATAGACCAAAAGTTTTAAAAAGAAGTGATATTCCTTTTTTATGAAAGATATATAATCCTAAAATCTATGTTTTTAGATCTTCCGATTGTTTTTCATTCTTTCTCGAATTTTTTTTTGTTTTAAATGTAATGTTATCCTTAAAAAAGTATTGTAAATAATTGCATAATACTCTTTATTACGAGTAGATAAGTAACCTATATTGATATTACATTTATATGTAAATGCTTGTTAATAAATACTATTCGTATTCTTTAATTAAAATAGGTTTCTTTATTTATTCATGACTTGCAATGGTTTTTTATTCTATAATGCTTATTTATATCCTGTCGGATGCAATTCTAACGATCCATATAGGCACAAAAAAAGATTTTAGGTTCGATAGACTAATTTTAATGTTATAAAGATTATTTATATCTTGTCGGATGCAATTCTATCGACCATATGGGCAAAAAAATACTTTTTGTAATTTTTTAATTAAAATAAGTTTTTTTAATATGTCCATGATTTGCAATGGTTGTCAATAAATAGTGGTGCTACAAGGAGTTTTTTCAGGTATAGCAATCATGCGTAACACTTCTTGTGTGTTGTCAAGAGAACAGTGATCTCTTAAGAATATACATATAATTATATCCCTTTTATTTCACTTATTTTTGGTGTTGAGGAATCTTATTATTCTTATGATGTTGTAACGAACAATATGCTTTATACGTATGTATATGTTAATACATTACTTTGCAGAGCAACATACCTTTCAATATATAAAATACATTAGCCCCTAAACTCATTTAGGCTATGAAAAATGTTTTTTAAATCTAAATTGTTGTAAAAAATTATGGACAACTGCAATGAAAATATAAGTTAATTAAATGTACAGATGCAAGTAATTCTCAGTTTCAGTTTATTAAAATTTGACTAAAAAACATGAAACTTTTTCTCCGACTTCAATTCATATATCACTATCTAATAGCTTTGAACCGGTTCACTGTAGTTGGCAACAAGTTTTTTAAAGACAATCGAAAGAACTGTTTCTTCTCTAAAATACACCAGAAACAACAGGTCATCATCTCTTTGGAACTGCTCTGCATTAATAGAGACTTACCAGACCCTCCAAATCTCAATAGATGACCTCTTCATTTTCAAAACTTTTGAGGAAGATTTTCTGGCGTTCACAAGGAATGCCAAATGTGACACTGTCATTACCAAAGTACACAGTACATTATACAAAATGCGAACAGTTAAAAACGAAGGCCTTTCTTTTATCATCCCAATTGCTTCGTTTTATTCACCAAAAAACATTTACAGATATGAATTTTTATTGAAATGTATTTATTAAAATGATTGTTTCCAAATTATTTGAATGTTTTCAAATATATTTATTTCGTTTAAATCATTATTAATTGACATTTTACTCACAACGTATTTGCACAAACCTTTCTGTATATCGTTGGTTTAATTTGTCGAAATATATGCCCACTGGGCCAAGAAAAAAAATGTAATTGCTTTTATTCGAATATTACTAACATCAGCAATTATGAATGCCACATGTGACGTCATGTTCATACTATATTCATGCTATAGGTTTGGATACTCCAAAAATAAGCGATAAAGCGAAGGATCAAACATATCCATCCAAATTTTCAATTGGAGCTGTAAGAACTTTTCAAATAAATGCACAGGGAAAAGTAAGATAGTATGTTAGTGCCCCTGAGGCTAGGATTAAAGAGTGGAGGGAGGATTGATATAGAAGAAGACACAGTGAGAGAGAAATGAAAGAAGAAATTTTATATTTAATAGTGAAGAAGAGAATCAGAGAATTATTTTCATAGTAATTGACGTTTCACTTGAGGGAAGTTGTAGATTTGATGCTTCTGGTGCACAGCTAAGGGTATGTCTTGAATTTAAAGATATATTTTATTTTTGAAGAGATGACGCAGATCTTTCTTTCCTAATTCAAAATCAAATCGTGGTGGAAGCTGTGCACTTGAGTATAAAAGAAAAGCATAAGTAAGTTATGAGTGTTCCAGTTTTATATTAAGTATTTTAACACAGATGCCACTGACTGAAAAAAGAATCATAATTAAAATACTTATAAAGTATAGTGGGACTGTTTAGATATCTATAGTTGCACAGCCGAATGTAATTATTTGTATTAGTAAGGCTTCGTCCGATAAACCATTCCGAACTACTCTTCAGCTATTTTCAAAGATAGATTTTGTAAGAGATCAACTAAAGATTTCCTCCACGATATGGAGGTCTTTCAGGGCTTGAAATATATAAAATATTTTGTAAAAATATTTATAAAATAGCTGTACACTTGAATATAGATATTTAAATAATTAGAAATGAAAATAACAATTTCAAACCTTTATTATACTAAATAAAACAATTACAACACGTATTTTCAAATAAAAGCGAATGGTACAACCATATTAAATAAGGTTCTTTTTCTCTAAAATTGGGAAAACGCAGCCATTTTGTTATATGGGATGGGTAACAAGCTGTGTTTTTTATTCAAGAAATATTTGGGGTTAAAAAAACCAAAGAAGCTGCTTTACTACAAAGCTTATGTAGAGGTGAGTCAATTTTGACCCGTATGACGAATAGTTTCACCAAAATCCTATGACTACAAAAGGGTTAAATTGAAATTTATCCAACTAAGAAAAGTGATTTTATAGCCATCTATGTTGGTGTCCAGTAATTTTATCCCAGGTAAATTCCTCGTGGACCTTTTTATAGCCGTTTTTGTCGTGGGTATTTAACTCACTTGCTCTTTTATAGTCAATCAATTTCCTCGTTCCTCTTTTCGTGTGGGTATTTTATCGCGAAGCTTTTTCTAGTGAAGCATTCACCTCGTTCTTCTTTTCTCGTGAGTCGCTATAAAAAGGTTCACGAGGAATTCATGCGCGATAAAATTACAGTAAACCTTTGTTGTTGGACTCGATGAACATTCCATGAATTCTATCATAACAGAAACAAAAAAATAAAATCTTATTTTATATCTATAAATCACGAACACAAAAAATACTCCAATTTTCCAAGGATTATAGATAATCAAGTGTAAAAATTGTGTGTCTCATCTCTTTAAAAAAAATTGTCATGCTCTTCTTCAGAAGATTGTATAATTTAATATTCTTTACATAACTTTCATGGTTTATTTTTTCTAGAACAGAATGATTTTTTTTTGCCTATATGGTTCGATAGAATTGCATCCGATAGGATATAAATAAGCATTATAGCGTTAAAATTAGTCTATCGAACCTAGGATTTATCAATGAGGTAGACCAAAATTGACCATCCCCTCTCGGGATTCGAACCTGCGCCCCCAACATTGAGAGTTGAACACGCCTTAACACGCACGGCTATCGAGCTCCCGGAATGATTTACTCTTTATTTTTTAAAGTTGTCATCGATGGAATATATTAAAATTATAAATAAGTAGATAAATAAACGCATGGGCGAAAAAATGGATTAAAAAGAATACATTCATTGTCAATAAATTTAGCTCAACTAAATTCATAGTATTGTCTAAGATAAGTATGTCAAAATTGAATTCCACGGAAAAAAGTGAATCACAACATAAGCAGATTATATTACGAACAAAGGACTCCTTTCATAGTCTTCACCCATGTTAGCTAATTGTATGATTAGATATCTCTTTCAAGTTTTAATATGTTGACCAAAACATCAAAGGCTAAAGGGGAGCTCATGTTCATTTTCATAAAAGACAAATGATGAAAAGTCACTTTATATTAGCATGAAAATATAGGCTCGTCTAAGAATGACGCGTGATTTATTCAGAAGAAATCAACGTTTTCTCTTTGTGAACAAATGCAATGATTTGTGTATTCCTTAACGCACTTATATGAGCCGGCCAAAATCAAAGGGACAATTAGTAGAACGATATTATTAAAAAAATAAGTAATTGTCTAGGAAGGTCTTTTGAAGATTTATACAATGAATAATTGACAAATGGAAAGGAAGAATAATTCAAAGATTTAAGTTCATTCAATCAGAGCCATTTTTCAATATAAACATATAGTTATATATAACAAATATACCTAATTCTTTACTCCATATTAATAATAATTAATCAGACTTTATAAGTAGTTTATAGTTATGAAGTCGGATGACCTTATTAAATGATTAGCAACGTTTAATCATCTGTGTCTACTACTCAGGGTTTTAAATCAACATTTTTTTTCACACCTGTTGCACGTCTACAAGATAGCGCTTGTTACTACTCGATTTATAACAAAGCCTAAGTAATGCAGTAAGAGAGAGATAAAAGTTATAAGCATCCGATGATGTCATTTATTTTATGAATATTTATAATATATAAATAATAATCAATAAGTTTATTGAATATTTGGTGTTATTTTAATATATCACTAAAAAAATAATTATATTGTTCTTTAAAAATAGATTATGATTCAAATTCACTTCAAAAACCTTTGTTTAAAGAACCATTCCTTTTCAGGTATTTACTTAAATATACTGTTGAAAGACTTTAAAACAGGATTTCCGTCATGAGATTCATAATGTAGTAAATCTAGTTCAAATTCAAAAATATAAAATTAGCAATTCACCAATATATAATAAGATTTATGTTAATGAATTATCAGATTCTTCTCAACACGAAAAGCCATTGGCACACCTCTGAATTGATCTGCACTTTTTGAATGCCATATTTAAAAAACAATTGGAAATATCATTTGAACCTTGTTACTGTGACGTCATTAGAAGCAGATATTAATAAGGGATGTAGGTATTATATTTATTTATTATTAAAGTCTTATTTATCAAATCAGTTCATAGGGCAAACAGACATTTATCATCCTTATTGGTAGAATGGAATATTATATAAAGTTAGAAGGAATGTTTTACTTTTATTTCTTGTCAACTTGTCTCTAAAATAAAATTAGATTTAGTTACCTCCGCCGAAGGAGGTATTGTTTTCACTGGCGTTGGTTGTTGGTTTGTTGGTTTGTTTGTCAGCAGGATAACTCAAAAAGTACGGAACGGATTCGGGTGAAACTTTGTGGAGTTGTTGGAAATGCCAAAGAAACAAGTAGTTAAATTTTGGCATCTCTGAGTGCATAATTAAGATGCAAAATGAGCTAAATACTAATAAATATTTCAAGTTAGCCTACTCTGCCAATAGAGGTCGCTGTGGTGTGAAATCGGGTGCCGGGAGCGTCTTCCTCTCGGAATTTCCGTCGAGGGGAACCCTCCCCTGTCTCTCTACGCCGCCCCAGTCGTGAAAAATCCGCCTCGGAAGGCTCATAAGGACCCCGTGACGGCGGAGGTTTGCACTCTCTGAGTGTATATATGCCTCTAGTTTGTTTGGAGTTGGACCGCATAAACAATAGGCTACCAAAATGCGATTAATAATTTAAACAGGAAGAAAATGTTTAGCTTCAGTAGGAGAGCGCCTGTCATCCGTCTTTTCTGATTTTTTATCTGTTGGGTCCAAAGTATTATAGCGGGATGGCTTTTATTATTTCTAATCTGATGTGTATAACTTTGATTGCCGTGCAAAAGTTATATCTTAATGGTTTCAAAAAATGTAAACAATTAAGATGGTAAATGATACAATAAAGTTGTTATTCCTTAAATGATGTGAATGAATTATGGGCTACTTATTATTTGTACCATATTTCCACTTTTTTTACTCTATTCAATTAAAGTAATATATTAAGAGTTTATAGAAATAAACATTAAAGATTAAAATCAATACTCACAAACAAAGTCAAACGGAATTCTTACATTGTATCAAAGAAGTAAAATACATGAAATTACAAAAAGTTATTAAAACAACTAAATCATATAAATATACACCCTATTCGTCTATAAATGTAGTCAAATATAAATAGATTTTAGAACAAATATTTTTTTATGATGAACAATCTACTTTAAAATATTTTTTATTAAAAACCTTTTTATAATTTCGCAAAAGCCAGCGTTAAAAAGTTCTTGTATTTTTGAGGTATATTATTTGGTAATATTTTCCGCATATTCCCACGATGAACCAATCGAGTCTAGAATTTTGATGCCAAATACCGTGTATCTGGAGCATTGAAGTATATCCAGATGAAATGGACCGTGAAAATATAGACCAGGAATACATGACCCAAGAACAAATGGACCGGAAAGAAATGACCCAATATAGAAAAGGAAAATGATGACACATGAAAAAATGCCTCAATTACATGGGGAGGGAAGTATTTTAGAGGAATACCACTATGTGTTGGACAAAGACTCTTTTTCATGCAAAATAGGCGAATAATGGCAATTTTTTTTTGTAATGATATATTAATAATTTCTTTTTGTTGTCATTAGACGGGGGTAAGATTTACTTTGGTCATTTTTCAGGTCATCATCACTTTCTTTTCCTATTTGGGGCATTTCTTCTTGGTCCATTCTTTCTTGGGTTATTTCTTTCTAAGCTGTACTTTTATCGGCCATTTCTTCCAAACATTAAATATGTTTTTCCTACGTATATGTTCAGCTCAGTTAAAGGAGTTTTCTTTCTTATTTGCCTATTGGGTTCAATGAAATTGCATTCGTTTGAATATGAATAAGCATCTAGTTTATTCTATATAACAAAAAAATATATTATCCATTATTCGGGACTTGGAGATATGTTATGCTCATATATATAAACCAAACAAGATTCTGCTCTTTTTAAAAACTCCTAAGCCATTATTATTTAGGATTGTAAGTAAAAGCAATTAATTACCATAGAAACATTGGTTCGTATATAAATACATCCAACTAGATGTTATCTTTAAGTAACAAGAAATTATATAATTGTTTGTTTGTCCCGTTTTTAATTCAGTATGAACCCAAGTATTGAGGAACTTCTCAGAAACTATTACCTTTTTGTTAAAAAAATAAGTATATAAATAATTGCTCAAACATATAATGTTCGAAGGACGGCTTTCTCGGACCTCTCCCCCGAGGCCAATCATTTTTTGCCTAAAAGAAAATATGTAAGCATGAAAGCTCAAGATCTACAAGTTGGTGTTTATATCATTAAAAGTTGGTTCTAGAAAAAATATTTCAAGCAACAAAAGAAACATCATTAATAATGTGGCAAAATTATTTCAATAAACGAAAAAAAAACACATCTTTATTTAAGAACTATGAAGACAAAAATGTTCATTGACTATTGTAAATTCCAAAAACATATTGATAATTTAGTCAACTTTCTTTATTGATGATAAAAACAAGTATTTATATCTTCGAGAAAGTACTCGGTTAGCACACGATAGATGCAGAATAAGAATAGATTAATATGCACAACGAGTAGAAGTTGGACTTTAAGCTTAGGATGTTGACAAGTGTATCCCCTAGCAGATCAAATGTTGGATCTCAATAGCCTCCCTATAAGCCAATCAGAAGGCGTTAACGATAACTTTTTTGCCTCGAATATTATCTCCTCCACTGCTCTAATAGCTAGGGCAAAAGTGAAAGAGAGAAAAAGCGTTCCCTCTCGCCATCAAAGATTAAAAGGTTTTACTACTTATATGCACCAAACAGCATTCTGTATGGCTTATATTTGTTTTAATAACGATGACCTTGGGACTTTATTTACCAAGAAAATATGTCTTACCTCTTCCATAATAGATCCTCTTGACTTCATCATAATTTCAATAATTGTATGCTTCGGAATTAATTTCCTAAAGTGCAGAACACACAAAAATCCATCATATTAATTGAAATAATACACCTTACATATTTGCTCTGCTCATATTCATTTGAGTAGGTAGTAGGATGTAGATCCAAGAAAATGAAGGAATAGTTTAATAACAAAGTTTTTCCTATATTTGCTGCTTATTTTCTTTACAGAAGTCCTTGAAAATAAGAATAAGAAGAAATAAATATTTAAATGAATGTGAATCCACTTTCAAAGAAAAGTATAAGAAAAACACTTTCAAAGTATCTTTAGAGTTGAAATTGAACTTTGTAATAGATTGACAAGTGTTTTGGTTAATTAAGTATATACAGTCAAAAACCAGCACTACCTGTTATCATCAATAGCGGCCACTCGTCCTTAGCGACCACCCAAATTTCTCCCGCGGAAGAAAAAATAGTACTAAACCCTTTTGTGATGAGCGGTCAATTGTCTCTAATTTTCATGGGTTTCCTTTAGTGGTCTCTAATGACAGGTTTGACTGCATTTGTTTATTGGAATAACCTTCACGTATTGACGGATAATCAACTGGCATTGATTAAAAACGTCTAAATTAAAGCACGTTGTCTTACAAAAAAGAGTGGGTCCTTTCTCTTTGCCTTTTTGGGGCAAGAGGGATTACTCAGGATATGAGGTACCCAGGTTCATACACTGACTCCAGGAGGCTTCCAAAGACTGAGAACCTTTTACTATAGGGAATCAGTGGCGAGCAGCAAGGCACCTACGTCATCAGTCAGATTTACAAAACCCTACGAACAGAGGGTTTAATCCTGTAAATTGATGACGTCATATGTAATGGGCTCACCCCACGACACTGCCAACAAACCAAGCCATCAAGTTCCGAGCACTAATGTGAGTATGACACTAGCAATTCAGGCTTAACGACCTGAATGGACTTATTGGGACGCGGGAAAAACTATTTCATAAAATATCCTCAGATATTTATTTCTACTAAGATTGAAGAGAGTTAGTTTACGCTCAAAATTGTTGACCTTAGAGACACACGTCAGATGTATGTACTTCTAGCTACGTCAGTAGGTCGAGTTTACATAAAAAGTCCACCGTTCCACAGTCTAAGCAGGTAAATGGCCCCAAACATTACAGAAAAAAGTTATCAGCTTTTATTTTACGTCCAGCTGCTGGTTTATTGTGCAATAAAAACATCAATTAGGAGTGAATATCATTAATCTCATTGAATGGATCATTTTATATATTGAACTATTTTAGTGCTATGGTGTTTATATACATATATCCTCTATGATATTCAACACAATCCAACTCTATATACAAAATTGACAGTTGCCTATGCACTGCTGAGTCACTACTGAATCAAAAGAACTGAAATCAACTCTGGAGGAGCGCCAAGGTGATCAAACAGTCCAATTCATGATCCTTTGCCTTGACTGATGACCTTACCTATATTACCATGGGTATAAATCTTCTCCATGATCTGCTTGGATAAATTATTTTAAAACACCGCTCTGTTCTTTGATTTCACATTTATGTTCACAGTTCTAATTTTATATTTTAAAAGAAGTCGGTAAATATATATCTATACATATGTACATTTTTTATTTTCATCCTCAATTTAACGTATACCCTGTTGCACATACACTTTACCAAGAAGCATTAGTATTCCAACAAGGGCACATCCCCCTCATTATTCCACATTTCCTCACTACTGCAATCAATTCTTCAGTCTTAACAGGCACTCCAACAACTTCATAAATGAACTCAAAAAAGGAGTGTCTCTGAAGGAATTTGGGAGTATTTGGATGTAGTTTATTAATTCGTATTATTGTTTATGAATAAATGTCATTGAATAGAGAGATAATTTAACAATGACAAGTGATTGGGGGAGGGGGAAATTCTTCTTCTTCTTAAACAAAGGGCTTCAAATGAAGTATTTCCGTTAGTATGATGAGGTATGGGATTTCTTAAAATATTTTATCTCTTTGAGGGAGACTTATAATGTAGTAGTTCCTTGGTGGGGGAGACTCTTTCTATTCGAAGAGTGCCTGAATATATGTCATCCTATGCCAAGGTAGTCTACAGCAAGGTCTATATAATAAGGTCTGGGCAATACAAAAACAAACATGTAGCAGTGCGACTACTCAATGACGTCACTGGAGAACGATTATATCTATATATATATATATATATATATCGATCTCTCTATCTATCTATAAATATATATATATATATAGATATATGTATGTATGTGTGTGTATCAATAAATACATAAAATAAATATATAATATAAATTATATATATATTCGTTCTCCAGTGACGTCATTGAGTATTTATATTACTAGGATTACATGTTTGTTTTTTGTATTGCCCAGACCTTATTTTACAGACCTTCGTCTAGAGCAGTCATTCTCAACTTTGAGTCGCAAGATGATTTTCTAAGGTTGACAAATCATTATTATTTTTGTACATGTTTAATATTTTGTTGATTGGTGCTTTTTTCATTAAAAAGAAATAGAAGTTTGCAATTTTTTACATCGTATTTCTTTCGATCGTTGGCCTAATGATTCTAAAGAAAATTAGTCTCTTGATGCCGCTTTATGTTCTATAGATGTTAAAAGTACAATAGCCTAATTTAAAAAAAAGTTATGTAAGTGTGATAATGAGTCCCAGGGCGTGCACACCATTCAGAGTTAGTGGTGCTCAGATTTTAAAAAGGGCGTTTTAATCAGGCGCGAAGTGCGCCCGCAATAGTTCGTCCGCGCGCAGTGCGGACGAAAAAAATTGGGTCATGATGTCCATGTTCCACAAAACAAACAATAAAAAAACACATCAGTCAAAAAGGGCACATTTCTCCAGAGGGCAAAAGGGCAGGTGCTCTAGCACCACCTAGCTTTTATCTGTGCACGTGCCTGTGAGTCCTGTATCATTTGTATATCTGACATACGTTTTTATCGATCAGCCGTCTTTTCAGCACCGCGAACAGCGTATTTTCATTGCGGGTATGAATATTAAATTAGGAGTCGCAATATTATAAGACTGAGAGCCACTGGTCAGGGGTGCTCAATCTTTTTAGAATTGATATCTAATTTTCGAATAATACTGGCCACCAGATATACCCATATAACTACGTTATAGGACTGACCAATGAGAATATTTGGAAACATAAATAAATAATATGGCGGCGCTTTAGTCAAAGCGACCCAGTGATTGTTGATAAACTTGACCATTGACCTATAAAATAACTATATACTCAACAGAAAAGAAAAAAATGTATTTAATTGTTCAACAATGGCGTATAGCGACCTAAAATGACTGTCACACTTATTGAACCCCTTTAACAGGCTTAAGAAAGGAAAAAAAGGATATCCTGAATGAAATGCTCGGTGATGTCGTCATCCTATGTTATATTTCATTAAAATGGTCCCTTACAATGACATCATGGGGTATTACTATTGTCATTTCTATTCCTAGAAAGAATAATAATTACTTATTCATTAACTTCTTCTTTTCATCGACGTAAATATTCCTATATATTTTGTTGTATAAGCAATATTTATGGCTATCATCAGTTGATAAGTAGAGTATTTGTCTTTCCTTCCTTATTTTAGTCTTTTGATATGGGTCCGTGGGCTGGATCAATCCCCCAAACAACTAGAAACCTTGCTTTACTGGGACACCTACCGTTCTTTCCATATAACTGTTGAAAACTTTTTATTATTCGCCAGACAGGATATGAGCCATGTAAGTATCTTAATGTGTTTATATTTTATTTTTTGTAGGTTGTATGTGCTTTAATAATTTTGATTATGATTTTAAAGTCAGGATTTTTTTGTAGAGGACGAAGATGGTTCGCCTCCCGAGAGCAGAAAGTCAATCATTATAAGCCTCATTAAAAAGGTCAGCTATCAATTGTGATATGTGAATGCATAAGTCTTATTCGTATCTTCTTCACAGATGCAACTCAATCGAACAATATAAGCAGAAAAAAAGATTGTGAACTAAGGGATGAGAAACACAGTTATTGAACGAGGCTAAAAAGTTATTATCAACACTTTGATGTTTAAGCTGTTTATGTCACTTAATAATATTAATTATTAATTATATATATATATATTATAAACGTTTTGAGATTTTTGAGAATAGAGAAAAATTTAATTTATATATAAGTTTTTAAATAATGATTCAAGATTTAAAATATTTTGTTTAAGAGATTACTAAAGGGTTCATAGAAAAGAATGTTTAATGCCGCTAATGTTTTTTTTATTTTAATCAGGAAACATAATATTATTTAATAAATATATACTCCTTATGATATAAACATTTTGAAAGCATTATTGAGTATTGAAAAAGAAATAATCCATACAATTTTTAAAAATCAATTATCTTCTTTTGGCAAAAAATTACTTCCAAAACCATGTTATCAAAAACAAAATGCAAATGAATTCGAGAATCCTCTTCAAAAATATTTAAATGCTATATTATATATAGAAAGCTATTGATTCTGAAAGTGTGGCGTTACTCCAACAGTAAGAGAGAAAAACACTACATTTTACTTTAAATCAATATTTTAAATCACTTTATATGAAGGGCTGTACAGAAATCTTGGGAATTCCTGTGAGCTTTCTATTTTTTTTTTTTCATCAATCAAATATTTCTTCTTACTATTCCTTTATCTCAATAATACACGCCATAGAAATTGCATTTCTGAAGATGAGCTTTGTTATGACTTACAAAGCTTATTTACGGATTAAATACATTCGTCAAAATATTTAGAGTTTTCTACTTGCGTGCGTGAAAACATGCTTGTATGCTAGATTTTATTTACATATCCACAATAGACGTATTACTTCCTCAGAAGCATTGGCAATAAGCCATAGAATTATTCATAACATTATGAATGTATGTTATTTTGTACTATAGGAAATCTATATTTTAACCAAAGGCTTAGATCACATCTAACAATTCATTTTTCTATGAATAGCTACATAAAACAGTTAGCAGTCGTGGTATTTAGGCCAATACAAAATACCACTTTAACGCCAATAAGAATAATACGATAATAAGTCCTGATTTGTAGCTTTTTAAGTCATTAAGTTACAGAAAGAACATATCATATAATGGTGTTAGTTCTCTACTATTGTACTCTCTATTCTTATGTCTGTTAATAGCTCCATTTTCAAGATATATAGCATTGCATTCATAATTTTTTTAATAGTTATTTATTGTATTAAACAAAGCATTATTGCTTAAAATACATAAATATAAATCGGAAATGATAATTAAGCATCATAAAACGACACACAATAAATGACCAAAAACAACCATTTATGTGGAAATTTCTACACTTTAAAATATTTAACCAATAATAATACTCACGTTATTAAAAAAATATTTTGGAATTATTAACGAGGAAAGTATGTTTTGTTGTATGATTTATTACAGAGCTACTATAGCCCTAGCCTTCATGGCTACTAATATAAAAAACATGTATCTTTATATAAAACAAATAATTATACAATAATAATAATAATAAATATTAATTAAAGAAAAATAACAAAAAAATATATATAAATAAAAGTAAATATTTTTTCAATTTTCATAAATACATTAAACTTAAGGAGCTATAAGGATCTAGACAACTCTGCCATTGTCTTTGCTACCCTCGAGCATGTATGCGAGACTCGAGTTTATTGAGAAATTTCAAATGGCTGATTCTCATATTAAAAATTATATTCATCTTAGCTCACAATAAATGTTCAGAAAACGAGTCAAATGACGAATAATTACGAATTACAAACGGCCAATTCGTTCTCTAGGCTACTCCGCTTTAAATCTAGATAGCGAGATTAGGTATCAATTAATAAAACCAACGGTTATTCTGCGAACGCAGTCTATGGTTACTCCGAAATCAATAACACATAAGCCTTCTTTATGATTAGGCTATAACTACGATAAAAACGTCGTTCTTTATTTTCTTAGAAAATACGACCTAGTAGTAAATAAGACTGTAGTAAAACTGTACACCTCCAACTATCTTCATGTTCACTAGAAACACCTGACAATCAATTAACAACTTTCTCTTTTTGCTCTAACAGGGCCGTAAATCATTGATGAATTATGCGTGGAAAATATGCTTGATACTTATTTAAAACCACTTATATGCAAAAACATAAGTCATATTTTTTGCAATTGACATTATTGGAAAAAACTTAGAAATACAGCAATCATAAGATTCCGGATATTAGAAAGCATTTTGTAATATTAATACATAAGCGATTTATTATGTGTACTATTTTAATGTGTCTCTTGCATGTATTCGAAAGTAAATGAAATATAAAAAGGGTGACCATAAATACTTGATATACATATAATAATATGTACAATACAGATTGCATTTTAGGGAAATATATTTTGCAACATGCTCAAATGTGATATATATATAATTTTAGATTTTTTTTTGTGATTACGATCCCTTGGTTCAAAACCTAAAAGTTATTTTATTTGAAGCAGTTTAAATTCAGTATATATATATATAATATATACTATATATATATATACTATATATATATATATATATATATACATATATATGATATATATATATAATTTTAGATTTAATTTTTTGATTACGATCCCTTGGTTCAAAACCTAAAAGGTATTTGATATGAAGCAGTTTAAATTTAGATTTAAAAATGATGACTGTTAGTATTTATTTAAATCTAATTTAATCCCTGTTAAAATACAATAACAAAGTGGAACGCTTTAAAGGATAATAATACACTTACCTAAAAGAAAAATATTAGATTTTGTGTCCACAAGAGCAGCTAAAAATGTATCTGATTACTAGATAACCATTTTATGATACCTAAGAATGCAGACAATTAGTTATATCGAGATCTTTAAAAAATTCACATATATATATATATATATCTTTTAACTATTAAAATAAAACGTCAATCAGTTTAAAAACCATTTGAAGTAATATTGCTAAACATTAGGTTACTCAGGAAAAAAAACTTTAGTATTTAGAACGTTATTTTACATTTTTGAATTGAGTTTAATTAAAACAAACGAGCTAATACCTAACAAATGATAGAAAAAACCAAACTTTTTGCTTCAAATATATTCTAGCATTTTTTGCCCTATTTGGATCATTGGCACCCCTGTGAGTATGAATAAGCATTTAGTAGTAAGATAAGTCCATAGGATAATATAATGAGGGATATCAATATTGGTTTTCGCCTCTCGGGAGTCGAACCTGTGCCCTTAAAATTTAAAGTTGAAAATGCCTTAAAGCACTCAGCTATCACACTCCCTCTAGATTTTTATATTTTTATTCCGTACTTTTCTGATATACATTTTTTAAAATTTCAATAAAGCGTTTTTAATCAAGAGCATTAATAATAAAAAGTATGACTTGAGTCATAGAGTTGGTCGTAGATATGAAAACACGTTCAAAATGAATTTTAATGTACATCTAGCTTTAAAAGAACATACCAAACTAGAAATTGGGCGAAATTAGGAATAGCTGATGTAAAATAATGTGTCACATTAGATTACACGATCCAGTTTTATTGTTATTGCTATTATTATTTAGAAAATATACCATATATATCTTTAAACATTTATATATATATGTTTGTGTATATATTATATATGTATATATTATATATACAGGGTTCGTAAGCAAAATGTGAACTGAAGCAGCAGCTTTAGAAAAATACATATAATCCTATATTTTTAATAATAATAGAAAAAAATAACTATAAATTTATGAACATTACTTTGCAAACTTTTTCACTCAGTATGTTCGCCAATAGCTTCAATTACAGCCTGCACAGGCGTTCGACGTCTTGCCGGAGTTGATGATAAACCCCTCTGACAATTTGTCCCACTCAGCCACGATGGCAGTGTTCAGGGACTCCACATTTGGGTGAGAGGTTGAGTTTGTTTCCTACATTAAAGGGCCCCACACAGCGTAGTCCAGAGGGTTAGATCTGGGGAGGAAGAAGGCCACACATCCTTTGACCAGAAATTGTCCATGTTGATGGCGCAGAACTCTTGGCACTTCAAAGCTGTAGAGAGGGAGCACCATCCTGGGTCCACACGTAGTCGCTCTCTGGGTAATTAGCCTTCTGTCATGACAAGATGGTGTGCCTAAGTACCTTGTAGTAGGCATTCTGGTCGATTTTCTACTCAGCCTTGAACAAGAAGAGAGGCATTTTCTTGCCATCGGAGGTCACGACGCCGAGTATCATGGTCTGGGCTGGATATTTTGTGCGATACACCCTTTAACTTATTCTATTGTTTTCCCCAAGCCAACGATCGTTTCATGTGGTTGTAGACATGATAAACAGTGAAAATAATCCTTGCTACCTTGATTCAGCATCAAGTAGATCTGAGCAGCGCTGTTTTTTTGTTGCATTTTCTCAGTCATGGTTAAGATTTATAGAAATGTTTTATTGTTGAAAAAATATGTAAAACAATCAGACAAACCAGTTTGGCTTAAAAAAAGTATAAAAGATATCAACATAATGAGAATAAGTACTCTAATTACACGTTTTGCGTACGAACTCTGTATGGTATATATATATATATATAT
>CP045907.1:7345655-7361666 GCA_013387185.1 Caligus rogercresseyi
TATAATATTGTATTGTTGTGTTGTGTGCACGCGTGCTCTGTGGCTCCTCCGAGAATATTGAATTTTCTCCGGAATTACTCCGTTTTGAGGATAATTTTGTATATCTGCGGGATTCTTGGAGTCGTGGCAATCGTGGTGAGGTCGGACCGACATGGAGTCGCGATCGTCCTCGCCATCAACTACAAGGCAGACAAAGATTGGGGAGTTTCTGCCCCCCATAACACCGAAACCCAAATTACCTCCGAAGCCACAAAGCCTTCCCTTGAACTCCACTGAAAAAGTGGAAGACAGTCCAAGGGTACAGGTCAAGGAGAAACCCCAATTACCTCCGAAGCCACAAAGCCTTCCCTTGAACTCCACTGAAAAAGTGGAAGACAGTCCAAGGGTACAGGTCAAGGAGAACACAACATCGGGCTTCCGAAACGAAGCTCCAGAAAAAGTATCCTACAACAAAATCGCTGAGATGGGGATCTCAGAGCGGAATCCATTCAAAACAAATAGCTCCTCAACGCTGGAAAGTGATGAGGTAAACAACGAGGAAGGATGGTACATGATACCCCTCTTTCTTAACAAATTAGGAGAAAATAAGACGATATCTCCAAACGAAATGACGTATAATAACGCCGCAAAACTTTGGACCGAAGTCCTGCACCTGAATCCGGAAGATCTCGACTCAATGTGCCTCAGGATCCCTCACCGTCCGCTGTTCACGTCCACCCATAGAATCTTGAAGAAAGACCTTATCACAAAAATAAATTTACCCTGCAACATAGAACTGCACGACAGAGCCGGAAAAAGCTTCAAGGCAAGAGTGGAATCAAGGGAGCTTATGAGGGCCATGAACAGCCCGATCCCTTTTCAGATAAAAATACCCGAAGTCAAGGGTTTGATCGCGCCCTCCGCCGTAAAACACAGCGTTAGCCTCTTCGTCAATGTAAGCTCGATGGAGAGAGCCAAGAAAAGGATAGAAGAAAAATTCGAGACGGAAAAAGCGGAAGTAATGAAGGCCTGGCCGGCAGAGGTCAGATCTCGCATTAGCAACTCTACTCCGCATGTTCTAGTGTCAGTCGTCGGAGATCCCAAAAATCTTCCCACTTACCTACCAATTGACCAGCATATAAGGCCGCTGATTTTCCCTGGTAGAGGCAAGCAGTGCTCTAAGTGCTACGGGTTTGGCCACCTGATAAAAGAATGCCCCAACCGCGCGAAGTCCCCATCCGAGTATAGAAGATGGTTGGCAAGACGGATGCGGAGAACAAATGAGGATGGAACGCCAGTCCCAATTACCAGGAATACCAACATCAGTCCCGAAGAGATGGAAAAAAATAACCACGCCCCTCCTACCCAAACGACAGCGCCCAAAGGCCAAGAAAAACACGACTCCCTAGAGATAGAGGTTGAAGGCATAATTGAGGAGAGACCCAACAGCAAAAAGGAGCCTTCGACCCCCCCAGAGACGATCGAGGATCAAGAAGACAACACGAGTGACGACTCACAGGACCGGGGCATACAAGAGAAAACCACGGAAGAAGGGGAACATCAGCGGGGAAAGGATCGAGGAGAGACGATCGAGGATCAAGAAGACAATACGAGTGACGACCCACAGGACCGGGGCATACAGAGAAAACCACGGAAGAGGGGAACCTCAGCGGGGAAAGGATCGAGGAGAGAAGAAGCGAAAGAAAAGGAATTCCTCGAGCACGAAAGGCGGGGAGGAAGACCTCAAAAAAAAAAATAATCCTTATCGATGTTTTGAGAATAGTCCAATGAATATAAAACGGTCTCTCATCGGACAGAAATAGGGTAGCTTCTCAAATACCTGAATGCCGTAAATTACCACATATTGTACATGTCGGACACCCGAATCACGACATATAAAGAATGGGCTTTTTTAACAAAAAATACAATGTCCTTGCAACGAATGCCATCAAAAAGAGGGGAGTCATGCAGCTCGAGGGTTAGCAGTCCTAGTGTCTGCGGGACTTCAGGCCACAAAAATAAACATCCGACAACGATGGAAACAGCGTATTAATATTTGTAAATGAACGATGATTATTCAATTCCATCTACTAAGTCTTTATATCCCATCGTGACACACAAAATTTTAAATATGGACTAAAAAACTTCAAACGTTAACCCAGAGCAAATGAATGTCATTGTCACGGGGACTTTAATGTGGCCCTGAATGAAGGAGAGACTATACCTCAACGCATGGCTTTAAAAAAAAGAGTGCCTTAGTAACTGGAAAACCAGAAATCAATGAATGAGTGGCCGAGATTACTCGCACGTTCGCACCAACATATGTGAGGAATACCCAAATTGGAATCTCAGCAGAATTGACCAGATATCGTATCCAACGCTATGATCTAAATAGTTTTAACCTCGAAAGACTATCATCCAATGGGCTTTCAGATCACTTCTTCCTTGAAGCAACGCTTCAAGAACTAAACAGTTTTAGAAAGAACCCATTGGAAATTGAATGCGAAACTATTAAAGCTCCCGGAGTCAGGGAGCTTTTAAAAGAAGGAGTCAAAACATAGGAACAGATATAAAAGGAGGTTGGTCAACAAGGCGGCGATAGATCGTTTCTACAAAAGTGCAAGGGCGGTCCTCATGCGGAGCGGCAAATACGAGGCCGCCGAGAGGAGAGAAGAGAAGAGAATTCGAAAAAAACTAAAAGAGGCTGAGGACACATCCTACATATGAGCTGGAGGAACTTTTTGAATACAAGATGGATGGAGCGAGGGTGAGAGCAAGAACCCTAAATCATAACATTAATTCAAAAAATCTAAACCTTCTCAAACCCTTGAGACAAGTTATGGCAAATTAAATTGGACAAAATGAGAATAAACGGCGAGACCAATTCCTCATCAGAACAGATTGCCCAACAGTCCAGAAATTTTTCAAAACTCTTTATAAATCAAAGGGCCCTTGCCTGGCGAGTAATAAAAAAAAGAGTGAGCTTGCCTGAAGAGAAACTAAAAGGTCTATCCAAAATCTTCTCAGTAAAGAAGTAGACACATATATCAGGGAAAAACCATAAAAACCGTGCACCGGGGAAAGTGGAATAACAGCCGAATTTTATAAAGAACTTCCTGAACTATCGGAATATTTAGCTGAGCTGTACAATGACTTCTCTTGGCAATGGACCATCAAGATCCTCAAAGGCCGGGATAATTACACTTCTCCCCAAAAAAATAAAGACAATTAGACATAGAAAACTGGCGTCCATTGACTCTGTTGGAGATTGAATACAAAATATACAGTGGTATTTTAACAGAGAGGCTGAAGCCTGTTCTCGAAGAGATACTTCCGAACACCCAATTCGGTTTCAGGCACGGGAGGCAGACGGTGGATGTTGTCATGTCTATCCAGGCTATGATAGAAGAGTCCAAGAGTGAAGGTCGAGGTTTCGCGGTTCTCCTCCTGGATTTCGCAAAGGCATTTGACACCTTGGGACTCCTTTGTCTTCAAAGAGATGGAGTCGTTGGGGTTCCCAGAGGTCTTCATCAATGCCGTCCGGAATAACATTAGCGGAACGGAGTCTAGGATCGACATTGAGGGTGATCCGAAGATCAGGCCGGAGAGGGGGCACGCCAGGGAGATCCCATGAGCCCCTTATATTCTTGATAGCTGTGAGATCCCTTCAAATTCGTTTGGACCACTGTCTTCGAGGCGTGCAGATTGGGGGATCTCGAGTGACAAATCTCTTCTTCGCAGATGACTGCACGATAGTATTGGGAGAGGAGGACATCGAGGGACAGAGACAAATTCTGCGGGTGCTTCTGAAACAATTCGAAAAGGAGTCCGGTCTGAAAATAAATGAAAAAAAGACGCAAATAATTACGAACATAGAACAAAGAAAACACAGTTTGACCCTACCTATACCGTAGAAGAAGCCTCAGTGCTCGGCAACTGGGTCTCGATAAACGACTGGAGCCGAAAAGGTCGGGTCGTGGCAGATGACATAATCGATAAAGCTATAAGAGAATTAAAAAAGCACAAATTAAGTGTTCTCGATAAAATTAAGGCGTGGAATATGGTTGTTATTCCAAAAATCAACCACATTCTGAGATGCTCACCCTTAGATAGACGGACTGCACAGAGGTGGAAGACTATTAGCATCGACTTCGCTGGAACTCCAAAGTCGATAGGTCACACTAGACTTTTTGCACCGAGATCGGAGGCAGGGCTTGGACTCATAAATATTGAAGTCCATTGGGCCTTGATGACCTTCTCCTGGTACAAGAGGGCGCACCTCGTTGATTTCCCTTGGAGCAAACCTACTGGGCATCTCATAGAGAGGATATTACACGGGGGACGAACGCCGCCATGGAAGGAGATAGCTCCAGGAGCGGAGCTGATATCTGTTTACTGGAGAAAGATGGGAGCCAACGGGCCATTGGTCGGGAACCCGGAGATAAAGGTCTCGCTTCCCAGGGGGATCAGAGAGGAGGCAGGACTCGTAATAATAAACGATGTTTTGAGCGTGTCTCATAGCACAAACACAGGCGTTGTTATGCTTAAAAAGTCGCTCCAGGGAGCTTTTCAACGGATTAGCAGGACTCGCCCGCTAAAGGAAGCAATGAATGTTGGGAACAGACAACTAAGGGAGGGACTGACGAATAACAATAAACCATTTGATCTCATCAAGCGTATAAGACCACAGGAATGCAGAAGAAAAACGAACCCTCGTAAAGCTAATTTTTGACCCCCTTCTTACATCGAACAATGCTACTTAAATATAGACTAGTGAGTGGAGTTTACTTCACAAAAAAGGAAGAAATATGCACGGCATGCGGAATAAACAAGACGCCTGCCCACGAGTTCAGAGATTGCATAGACCTAAAATATTTTGGGAAATATTAACACAGCCTTTAAACATCACATCGGAAGGAACCCCACGAATGAAGAAAAACTTTATGGCTTCAAAGAAACACCATAGTCTTTAGAATAGCCTCCAAGTGTATCGCAAAATTGCAAACGATGGTTGCAGCCTTAAGATATGGAGGAAAGAAATAAAAAAACAATTATCCCAACAGTTCTCAATGAATTCAAATACAATATTTTATGAAGTTATATTACGCTGTGCTATGTTTTTCCTTTTATCGTGTTTTATATATATTTTATAATTTTTTATTACTTTGTGATCGACTGAAAATTTTAACAGTATGATGTTATTGTATTGTTTGATGTGTTAATTTTGAATAAATGAATCATTGGAAAAAAAAAAAAAAAAAAAATATGAGAATATAGTTTTTGTCGGAAAAGCTCTGAAGCAATAGCCAAATATTTATGTGGTGATATAAATGTATCTCTTCGAAAAGTGCAGAGACTAGGTCTATTGAGCATTTTTGGAGTCATGAAGTCAAACCCGACTGCTACAATGAAAGTTATGTATGGGTTCATGCCGCTGCACTTATATTTAATTGTTTATCAAGAAAAAAATGGACAACCTAAAGTGACTCAGTCATACAAACAGTGGACACCTAAATTTTCTGGATGGCTACATAGCCAAATCAGCATCCCTGCAAAGAGTTTTGGTACACTATTCTGGAATACAAAATAGTCAATAGATGGGATATTAGTGACTATGATATCATTGAATATACAATGGTTATAAATAAATGGACATACAGGTGCAGGATGGGCACTTACAAAGTCAGACAAGATAATAGACGAACGTTCCCAAAGCTTGATTAAACGAATACAGTATACCAGGCGAAGGTTGAAACCATCAGAATAATGCAACAGATATGCCCACTGCTAAAACAATTTCAGAAAAATGCTTATTCTTTCACATAGTCTTTCCGCTATAAATAGTTTGGATTTAAGACCAGGCATAACATTAAATACAGACATCATCATCTGTAAAATCGCTCTCAAAAAACTTCAGTGCAACATTACATTGGGATTGATAAAGGGCCACATCGATAGTATAGGCAATGGGTTCGGATGCCGCTGATGCCCTGGAAGAAAGGAGATTTAAGAGATTACCTGCCACTCTCTCAATATGGATGTGCCAATGTAAGAGTGCCCTACGTGAGAGCAGCATGAATGTCTGGGGAAAAACTGGCAAAACCTCAAGACAAATCGGAATTCTAGGTTGTATCGTGAAGAGCCGAATTTAGAAGAATAAATTTATAAAGACACCAAATTAAAACTATTGTGGCTCAAGATAGGAACAGCACAAAGTTCTACATGTCGTCTCTGCAAGGAAAAGACCGCTGTATCCTCTAACTTTTGATTGCACCACAAAAGATATGTACCAGCTCACCGAGTAATCCAAAGCTAAGAAGATGCTAAGGAAAGCTGAATGCATAATTTTTTATTATTTTCTGTAAATTTAACTTATTCAATAATAAAGATCTTACCTCCTAATTAAAATTCTACCGGCAGATACCGGATTTGACTCGTATCTAGGAGTTATATACAAAATGTGTCTCTTATCTTCAAAAAATTCGAAAATATATGATATTTTGTCTAGTTTTTCTTTTGCAGAAGAGAGACGCTTCTCTGGCAGTTGAATAACTATGATCGTACCCCCAAGGTTCCAGACAGCAAGCGATTTTTGAACTATTTTTGTAGGAGGATACCAGCCAGTTTATTATAGTTCATCGTTTTTTTGTGTCAGAGAGTGAATATATTAGTTATGACTTTTTTATTTTTTAGACCTATACATATTAAACGATCCTGTTTGATAGTTATTGCCCCATTAGTTGTTCTTGAAATCTTTAGATATCAAAAAGGAAAGTTTTTCAGTTTTTTAGCTTGAATCACTCCACGCAATCACTTTATTGTATAAGTTGGCAGTAATCTATTTGATATATTTTAAAAGGGCATACACATTTATTACATAAAAATAAACTGTATTCCTTAACGCATTCCTTAACAAATTGTCTCATCTTTTGACACTAAATAAAGTTATAGCTTTGAATCTAAAGACAATGTTTCGTTTCAGAACATATTTAATCTGTGTTCAAAGCTTTTTCTTCGTATTTTAATTGCATGAATTATAAATCAGCTGATTCAGCTTTATAATGTAGTTTATGGGTTTCAACATATTTAAAATACTCAGCCATACAGAGAGTATCCAAGTTTCAAATTCATATGCTTAAATAGAGTGTAATAAGGTTCACCTCATTTTCAGCCTCTATAAATTTACGAACATTTATCAAGTATTCTTAAAAAATGCCCTTCCAGCGAAAATAATGTCCTCTTAAATACTCTGGATGAAAAAGGTAGCAATTTCTCGCAATTTCCTACCCTCGGAAACATTTGACTTCTGCACAAGAGACATTTGATCTACCCCACTCGCTGATCTAATTTTTGTTGCTTTTACCTTTATCTCATTGACGACTTTCGTCCGAAATGTATGAACAATATGGATGTGCTATAAGTTTTCAAAGTCATAAATAGTTATAATCACTTCCTCTGGACATGTTAATTAATTTATAAAATATGTACTAATATCTCTTGGTCAAAATTAAAAAAGTGCCCTATCATCTATTCAATTGCAGTGCAGATTTTGCTGTTGTAAGTCTATACACGTAATATGTTTGCAAGTTCAGGAACAAATTTGATTAAAAAACGAAATTAGTAATTAAAGAAGAACATTCATTTATATATAATTGATTACTGTTTGTAATTAATGGAAGGCTCTCTTAGTCTAATATATGAGGAGGATATTCTAAAAGTTTAATTACTTGCTTAGTTTTCTAAAATTTAACGGAAAATGCATCAGGTATATATATATATATATATATATATATATATATATATATATATATATATATATATATATATATATATATATATATATATATATATATATGTATACATAAACATTTAAATATATAAAGAACGGAGTGGGAAGAATTTATCCACCGGGACATTATGCCCTCGCCGGCCTTATACGGGCCCCAATATGCATTGGGAGGCTGTCAACGGCCGTTTATGTTTTTTGAGGACACCGGGAATAGTCCCGGTACTCCCGCTGGCCACTGTGCCCCTGTATAATATATATATATATATATAATATGTTATTGGTTATTTTTTTAAAGTAAGATCTCTCCAATTGTTATAGATATGTATATTTTTGATCCTATCTTGCACCTTCCGTAGCTTCATATGTCAAATGATAACCAATTAAGATGACATGGGCACAGAAAAATGTATTCCTAAAAGATATTAGATACTAATCCTTTCAGAAAATACGAGTTATCTTATAGTTCGATGCACATAAATAACGAAGCAAATAAATAGTAGGTATACTTAAAAAACAAAGGTTTATTTTATTTCACCTTCTAGTTCCTATTCAAGCAAAATTTATTTCAAACTGATTAGATATATATTGTGAAATAACTCTGCAAGTAGGTGAATAAAATGCCTTTAATGTCATTTGAAATGCAAATCATGTACAGAATGATAAGCAGAGTACATATACATATACATATATATATATATTTGAACCATCATATTTTAATTTATTGATAAGATTCAAATGTTTTTATTGGATAATAATTTCTTATAAAGAGCGATGTAAGAAGTGACGATTTGAAGGTGATCCAAAGAACACTTGTCAGTGATAGTTTGCTTGCTTAGATCCTAAATCCAACGCAGAACACCGGAATTCAAGCCGATATCAACTTGAAAAACTTTCTACAGGGCTATATTTTACAAAGTTAATCAAATTAAAACCTAAAAAAGGATCCTATAATGCTACTGGAATCATTTCTCGCGACTTTTTCTCGAGCAGCTTGTCCATCCTCGTTCGAGGACAAGGTCAAATGAGGCTAAAAGGATTGCAAATAGCACAACAAAGTTACTTTATAAGATGATGTAAGCATGTTACCGTTGATCTAATTGAGATGATTTCTTTGTTATCTATTCTGTAGGAATTATTGTTGTAATTAGTTCCATAGCTAAAATGTATATAGGTAATCCTTTAACATTTATATCTGTGATCTTTTAGAATTTTGCATGAATTAATATACATATATTTGCAACAGATAATACGAGGGGCGTTCCATTAATTCGTTCGCGGCTACTGTAACTCGGAAATGGCTTAAGATACGGGAGGTTTATTTTATCACTTTTCAATCTAGTCACCATTGCAAGCAATCACATCATTCCACCTCTTCACCCACTTCTCTTTGAATGTCTCTTTGGGGATGGCTCTGAAGATGCGGTCGACGGAATTCTTCAAGTCCTCTCCACACGTAAATAACGGTTTCCAAGATCTTTTTTGAGTTGAGAGAAGAGCTAAAAGTCACAAGGCGCAAGGTCTGGACTATAGAGAGGGTGAGGAAATAGCACAACATCTTTGCCCTTCAGGAAGTTGGTCGTGGCATTGGACGTATGCACACGAGCGTTGTCATGATGAAGGCGGAAATTCCATTTCTTCTTCTGAATTGATGGTGTTAGAGGTTACAATCTTCCAAGCTCTTTTTTGAGATGAGAGAGGATCCAAAAGTCACAAGGCGAAAGGTCTAGACTATAGGGAGGGGGAGGAACTAGTGGTGTAGACAACACCTTGGTTGTCAAAGAAGACAGTGGCCATAATCTTCTTGGCCGAGAGAACCACCTTGGCTTTCTTTGGAGGCCTTGAGCCCTTTGGAAGCCACTGCTTTGACTGTTGCTTCATCTCTGGTGTGCTACAATGCACCCATGTCTCGTCAACTGTGATGATTGAGTCCAAGAAGCTGGGGTCTTCATGAACAGCTTCAAGGAAGAGCTTGGCACAACGAACTCTCTCTGCCGTGAGCTTGTCTGACAAAATCCTTGGGACCCACCTTGCTGCAATCTTGCTGAGGCCAAGGACTTGGTTCAGTACCCTGTGCACAGTCCCTTGGGAAAGACCGGTGGCTTCGTGGATCTCCCTCACAGTCACTCGGTTGTCATCGTCAAGAATGCTTTTGACTTCATTGATGTTTTCCTCAGTTCTTTGGAGCCTGGGCTTCCGATTCTGCTTTCTCTTGTCCAGCCCATTTCCGTCATCCTTGAGGTCTTTGAGGACCTTCTGAATGACTCTGCAGAGGCTTGGCTTGTTTCCGTAGATGACTTAGAGAGTCAAAGGCCTCAGAGATGGAAAGGCCTGCATTGAAGGCGTCCACAGTGACGTTTCTTGGAGCCGGCATTTTGAAACAAAATTTCAAGCAACTTTTTCGGCCGGTGATTATTGACATGCTTTATCTTCCCCTCCCTCTCTCCCTTCATGCTGGCAAATAACAACCTTAGATTAAACACTAAACCTTCTTTTTCAGAGGTTTCATATTGGATAAAATAAATTTTCCGTATGTCAAGCCATTTTGGCTGACAATGGCCGCGAACGAATTAATGGAGCGCCCCTCGTATTTAGAAATAAACCTGATAAGACGGGCTTACAAATTTTTATCTTTTTTGCTTCTGAAATACAAACAACCGATTCTTCTTGATTTGAGGTAGCTGAATCCAAATCTGACATTAGTTTTTTTTTCATCACGCCCAATTTTTCCTCTGTCCCATATTTAATCAAAATTTGTGTGATTTAATTCATTTTCCTTCATCAGCCAAATCAATTTAATGCTGTTATTACAAGCAAAGTAACGACAAATATAAAAGGTTGTAACTAATAAGAAATGGAGTAGCAAAATCTATAAACAGATACCTTACTAGTATAGTACTACGAGGGTTGGTCAATAAGTCCGTGACTTTTTGTATTTCCGTCCATATAATTTGGTTGTCAACACTGCTCCTGTCAACAAGCATCTATCAGCTGACTTCTGTTAAAGTTTGAACACGCTGGGTCTTTGATTTTTTGTTTGACAGTCTTTACAGACAAACAACTTCGTGAATTGTGTAGAAAATGGAGAAAAGTGAATTTCGTGTGCTCATCAAGCATTATTTTTTGCGGGAAAAAACCATCGCTGAAACAAAGGCTAAGCTCGATAAATACTATGGAGACTCTGCACCATCGATATCAATGGTAAAAAAGTGGTTTACAGAATTTCGTTGTGGTCGTACAAGCACCATTGATGCCGAACGCTCTGGACGCCCAGTTGAAGTCGCTACACCAGAAACAATTCAAAAAATTCATGATATGGTGTTGGCCGATCGGAGATTGAAAGTGCGGGAGATTGTGGAAGCCATAGGCATATCACATGGGTCAGTGGTTTCGATTTTGAAAGATCACTTGGCTATGAAAAAGCTATCTAGTATATACAAGATGGGTGCCGCGTTTGCTCACAATCGACCATAAACGCAATCGGGTGACAACTTCGATGGAATGTTTGGCTTTATTCAATTGCAATAAGGACGAGTTTTTTCGCCGATTTGTAACAGTGGACGAAACATGGATACACTACAACACACCAGAGACCAAGCAGCAATCAAAACAGTGGGTTTTGAAGGGTGAATCGGCGCCGAAGAAGGCCAAAGTGGGTTTATCAGCCAACAAAGTCATGGCTACTGTTTTCTGGGATGCACGTGGTGTAATCCACATAGATTACCTTCAGAAGGGAAGAACAATGAATGGCGAATATTATACCAGCTAATTGGACCGATTTAATGAGGATTTAAAGATAAAACGACCCCATTTTGCCAAGAAAAAAGTTCTTTTTCATCAAGACAATGCAAGAATCCATACATGTGTTGTTTCCATGGCGAAATTTTACGAATTATGCTATGAATTGCTCCCTCATCCGCCGTATTCTCCAGATTTAGCCCCGAGTGACTATTTCTTGTTTCCGAACCTTAAAAAATGGCTTGTCGGAAAAATATTTTATGCAAAACTGTTGGTTCAAATTGAGTCTAGCAGGTTAAGCAAATAATAAGTATCAATGGTGCTTAATGGAAGGCAGTAAGTTGACCAAAGTTTATTTTCTATATCCTTCAAATTATTTCTATTTAAGAGGCTTTCAGACTATTAACAATATTTCAATGTGTTTCTGCAATAACATGCCTTTTGAGGTAATAGTAACATGTGTACTTCATCTAGACATTTGCCATTCTTATGCGAATATTGACATACACGATCAAATATCTATATGATGAAATATCCCTTAATACAAAGTCTGAACTACGTATTTAAGGTTTTTTTGATAGCTGGTAATCGATGAAACTGCTATGCTGTTGTCGTAAGGTTAGATATTCATATTACCATTTTGAAGTATTCGTCGGTTTTGCACAAATCAGTTTTAATATTGGTATGTTTGTGTCATAAATTTGTGTATTGCCCGATCTGATCAATTTGAGTAAACCTACTGTATATAGTACCAGAAAAATATATTTGTGGTGTTTTCTAAGCGCAAGTAGTATAAAAATATATGATTGCAACTATTGCTTTTGCCTTGTTTCAGTTGCTTTGTGATTTGACCATTAGTGTCTCATGTTTTCGAAGGAAATATAAAATGAACCGGATTCATTGTGCTATATTTGTTGGTCGTATATGAAAGTAAAGCAACATCTCCCCCATCACTTAGTTTGTGAAGAAAGCGTATCTCGCTTACTTCAACAATTAATGATAAGGAAATGCAGTGGGCCCCTTACAAAGTTTTTGGGACATGTATGGCAACTTTTCGTAACTGTTCGAAAGGACAAAAGTGCCAAAGAACATTTGGAGTCCCAATGGCTTGAGCCAAAATTACCATCTTGCTAATCGTAACTGTTTGTATGGTCAACACCAAGTGTTTCTACTTTCAAATATGCTGCAATCTACTGATATTCCATCAGTTCAAAGACCAGTTGAGCAATGTGCAGAAATACCGATTCCTTAGTTTTATGGCTTGCATAGCTTGTAGCCGGAGGCTTAAGCAGTTCATAAGATAAAGACTACATGGTATCAGATCTGTATTAGCATACTTCAACCTCTTTGTAGCTCTCATTGAACTACCGCTCAAATACGGGGTTAAACTCAAATCAACCATTATTATGACTTTCAAATAACTATCTAAGCACAAAAAACTTTGGAGACGAATATTAAGAAAATGTATAAACTATTTATTAGTACCATTTAGTGTCATACACATTAGTATCTATAATTATGAATAAACAAAATAAGTATTCATTTTTTTTGTCTGAGTGTGAGTATAGTGTATGCATTCAGTTAATAATGCTTGGGGACGAATGGGACCCTTGAGCTGTAGATTATCAAGAGACTACATAGAAAAAGGATGCTGTTCTCAGCCCTGAATCCACGAAAACAGCCATGAGCCATACAAAGGAAACCTGCCGGCTTACTTTCACAAAAAAGTTAACTTTATGCATTGCCCTAACGCAAACAATAGTGCTGATAAAGAAAACCAATAATTAATTTACAACTATAAAAAAAAAAATCATTTATGGTTCGTTTATATGTTTTTTGAGTTAGAAGATCCTTTATTTAAAAGTTTAATTAAAAACAACCATTAACTAGAGGCATATATACACTCAGAGAGTGCAAACCTCCGCCGTCACAGGGTCCTTATGAGCCTTCCGAGGCGGATTTTTCACGACTGGGGCGGCGTAGAGGGACGGGGGAGGGTTCCCCTCGACGGAAATTCCGAGAGGAAGACGCTCCCGGCACCCGATTTCACAGCACAGCGACATCTATTGGCAGAGTAGGCTAACTTGAAATATTATTAGTATTTAGCTCATTTTGCATCTTAAAGAAGCACTCAGAGATGCCAAAGTTAAGCACTTGTTCCTTTTGGCATTTTCAACCCCTCCACAAAGTTTCATCCGAATCCGTTCCGTACTTTTTGAGTTATCCTGCTGACAAACCAACCAAACCAACAAACCAACGCCAGTGAAAACAATACCTCCTTCGGCGGAGGTAACAACATATATTATATTTGGATGAATACTCAAGGTAAGACACAAACTAAAAACGGGCATAAGGTGTTTTCATATGATTATGAATAAAGCATTTCAATACAGAAATATTATTAACATCATTTGTTTCAAAAACAAATAAAAAGATGCGCAAAACAATATGATAATATGCGTTATTTAAAAAGCCTGTTACAAATAAATACAACCTGCAAAGTCGTTCCAAGCACTTTGGACTCAAATTATTTTTTTAGACATCCTATTTTTTTGTACTTGAATATTTTCTATCCATCTGGTGGAGGCCTTCTTCTTGCTCATCATTCATAGAACTAAGGTTTCCTGGAAAGAATCCTAATGACTTTTTAAGTAATGGACTTTAATGTTCACAGATTTCCAAGTAGTCTTTGATAATCTACAGCTCAAGGCTCCCATTCGTCCCCTAGCATGATTAATTGAATGCATACACTATTATCACAGTTAGACCAAAAATGAATACTTTTTTTGTTTATTCATCATTGAAGATACTAATGTGTATACATGACACTAAATGGTACTAATAATTAGTTAATCCAATTTCTTAATATTCGTCTCCAAATTTCTTTTTTTTGTGTGCTTAGATGGTTATTTGAAAGTCATAATACTTATTGATTTGAATTTAAATCATATTTTAGGGGAAATTCAATAAAGTATTAAAGTTTGATAAGATAATGTTTGTTACTTCAAATAAAACACAAATATTATTTATTTGTTCTTTTAAATTTTGTGCTGTTCATCCATTTAAAGCTATCAAAAAACAACCTAAATTCAACACAGTCTAAATACATCAATTATGATCTTAATTTTAGATAGTGTCACTTTATTTTCGTAATATTCAATATACAAAATAAGTATGTTTTTCTTTTCACAACCTTTTTTTTAAATATGTTGAGTCTCACTTTCTCATCGATTTTTTCCAATTGAGATAAAATAATCTCAATTCTAATTTAGTTTTTTTCTGTCAGAGTTTGCCTCGTTCATAAGAGTGGCATTGCACTAATTTAAAATATTTTTTTTTCATTTCCAAAGCTCACTTCAAACTTTCATATATTTTCTGCATAGTACAGTTTAGCTCATTTTATTGCAGCTACAAAGAAGAGGGCCCGAAGTCCCCCCCTGTCCTTAACTCTTTATTATGAGCCTGAGTGGTGTATGTCATACATTGACTAAGAAGGAAATTGAGCGTCGTTGTGAGGCCAGGTGATGAAGATGTAATCACTCAGTTCAGCTGCAGGGTTCCATACTCTGCCCTGTATTTTGGACATCTTTATAGACAACGCAAAGACTCTGGGGCAGCCCCAATCACAATGTTTTTCAATCAAATCCTGTCCGAATGGCAGCCGACGAAATTCTTACTTCCCCCTATGTTTCCACGGATATGGAAATTAATCAAAAAACTTTACGTAAATTTTAAGTTTATAAATAAAAATATTATATTTGTTTTAATCTGGCAAGTTGTTGTATTATAATTGTGTTTATTTTGTTTTTGTTCATATGTGAGGTTAGAACTTTTAACTAAAATGTCTCATTTGGTTTTTTTTTAAGCATTAACATAATTTATTATACATTTACTAATTTGTGCTTATATGTTTTATATAGACTGTGAATATATAAAATCCTGTCCCATGGGTATTTCTTCTCTGTGAGTATCTAGTCATTATATAGGCTGGTTGTTGAGTAAGATATTGAGGAGGGAAAACAAACTTTTATAATTGACATACTTTTGCTCTCATTCTATATAACTCAGAGTGATTATTATATTAACTCTGAAGATATGTTCTCATGTGGGTTCTACTATTCAACTCATTCCTTATACTCCTATCTCCCAGCAAGGAAAACTAATTCATTTGTTTATAGTTATCTAAGAGACATGAACGACAATTTGATACATATATATATATATAAAGAATGACACTTATGTGAAGACGACTTGATAACTATATTAATAATTTAGTAGGCGCTTTCTTCTTCTCTTTTTTGAAGAAATAGAAGAAGCTAGTGTGAATGATTCAGATAATATTAACATTGTTCTTCTTTTGATTTCAGAGAGCCTTCCAACGAAATCCAAGGTATCTCTCTGAAGCTCTCTATATTTCCTACACAACTTATTTGATATTGTATCAACTAATCTCCGACAGAGCAAAAGGATGTTGAAGGAAATACTGAAAGAGAGTCTGTGCTCAGACA
>CP045907.1:7361766-7376333 GCA_013387185.1 Caligus rogercresseyi
AGTATAAAACTTATCTCTAAAGATCTCCTCTTGTGCTGCAAATTAGGATAGTCAAGAGCTATGCTCCAGCATAGTCAGCCATCATGTGGCTATTCCATATTCTTGGTACCTCTTCTACATGTCCCTCATGTCTGGTGAAACCTCTCACCCTGCTCATTACTAACATTCCAAGATTTCAGGAAATTTCTCCAGGTGACAGAAAAGGAAATTAAGTTTGATGCTTATATATACATTTAGCTGCTTTTTTGCTTGACTTGTGTTTCCAAGAACAATTATTCACAACCAAGACAAAGGAACTCCAAGCATTATACACAATCTGGTTCATAATAAAAACAAACAGATGATCATTCATTAGCTTTCAGATCTGAGGATCATCACAAATTCCAGCCTTCTTTTTTACTCAGTCCAGGGAAAGCATCACATATGTATTTAAAACAGTCCCATCTTTGTCTAGGGCTTGACAAATTGTTTCATTAATCCTTTAATGTGAAGAGGAGGGAAAATTATCTTTGACTCTCACACAGAGGCTCAACAATAATATTTTTTCTCTCCAACAGTCATATGAGTCCTCTCTGGCCACCCTCCCCTCACCCAGTGTTCCCCCTTGCCCTATATCCCAGTGAAAGAGAAAGTAAAGGATTTCGGTTTCTTTTAGTTTGGTGAAGGCAATGGCAACTGGAAATGGATCCATATTTATATCCATTATGGGGCAGAACAACTTTGAGATGGTATTTATAACTGTCAATGAAAAGTCTCACTCTTGAGAATTGTAGTTACTTATACCTAACTTATCCAGGACACAGGAATGTCATTACAGTAATCTTTCTCAGAGAAGAAAGGAACAAACTCTGAATCTCTTGTTCTGTAGAAGGGAATTGTTGTACTACTTTAAAGCAGAATATTCACTAATCTAGAGGCCATAAGTTCTGCATATTTTTGAGCGAGTTGAAGTCTCGCAAGGTCATTTAATTCACCCTGGTTGAACTGCTTCGGCTAGGAGGCTGTTCCTTCAAAGTGTTATCATCATCATGTGTGAACTATCACATTGCAAAAACTGCTCAGCTGCACTCTCATTATCTGTAAACATTTGGAAGTGACTAGAACACTAGAATTGGAACATCTTCACTGTGGGGCACGGTCTGATAGCAGAATCCAAGTTTGAATTCTTTAAACTCTTTCTGTTTTTTTATTTTTACCTATACGGTTGTAAAAGCAACAATGGCAATCTACGAGGTTTTTTTTGTCTCTCCACACCATAGGTACACACAACAGTTGGTTACATGAACTTGAGTTCTCTTGCCTTTAGACCATTCTCTAAGTTGTGTAATGCAAGTAACACACACAATGGGAAGGGGCCACTTGTTTATCATTCTTCAGGAGACACATAATTTTAAATATTGGAAGCAATTTTGCAAAAAATGTTTAAGACATTTGTTGGTTTATGTTTAATTTATCCTCTCAAAACATATCTCCCGTCCCACTAACATGAGTATGCCATTTCCAAAAGCATTCCATACGAATTTTTCTAGCTCTATAAACAAAAGTTACAAAAACTGCCCGAAATCGGTCAAAATATTTTTGGCTTTTTTTGGCCTCTCTGATAATTTTTTCAACTTAAATAGTCTCTGCCCCCATTATATGCCCATGCCATTTCCAAAACACCCATACCATTTTGTAGCTCAATAAAACCAAAAGTAGGTATTTTGTCTAAAAGTTGAAAATCCCCCAAAAACAAAAACAAAATTTCAAAAAATTTGAACTGATTGAGCAAAATGGTTTTAATTTAGTTATCAGGGACCCATTAGGATTCAAATCAGTGATATATCCCAAGAAACTTTTTTCACTGTTCCCCAGTGTTATTAATCTCTTATTTATGACCTTTTTTCTAAATCTATTACAAAGAATGTAATTATAATACTTGAAAGTAATTCCATTATTAAATCTATAGAATTCTGATGTAATGAAATAATCACATCATAACCAAAGCCCTAAAAAATATAAATAATATTTCTTACCCAATTGACGATATTTGATATAATATAATTACAGCGATAAAATACTTTTGAATATAAGTGAAAGTTAAAGCATGTATATAAGCCTGTTATAAAAATGGCTTCGGATCGTTATCAAAAGTGAATTCCAAACTTCAACGCAAAATATGAATGGTTGGTGCTGTGTTCCCCCTACAAACAAAACTTTTATATTGATTGAAATGATTATTACCAAAATCTTGCATTCATCTAGGTGGCGCAGTCTACAAACAGAGCGATCCATACTGGTGTCGATACTTGGATCGACAGGAGTTCGTCTTTTGAGAAAATTTAGTGTGAAAAAGGACTTTTGTCATTCTAGCACCAAACCTTCTAATTAGACATGCTTTTTTTGCTCACTTCCGTTTCTATATAACTATTAATATAAGGTATGTAATTTATATTTATTAAGCGTTTTTATAAAATTGCTTCATGTCCTTTTAGATGTGTATCTCCCAAATCTCTACGTGATTGTTTTTTACTAGAACAACTGAAAATTTGTTTCCTCTAAGATGCGAGTAATAAAAAGAATAAAAATAATAATATATGAAATAAAGTGAAACGCCACTAAAAGTTAAATGTTTTTTACTCATAATTTTTTACAGTGGTTTTAAAAGCTAATCTATAATATTTTCAAAAAAAGTTTGCAATTTACTTTCTTTGATATAAATAATTGACTAAAAACTTTTTTGACTTGTTGATCTAAATTTAAAAAATTATATCAAATCCGTAAGGTTACATTCCAAAAAGAATCAATCGAATATTGGAGATTCTTAAATTACAAATTTTATGATTTTTGATTAACTGAAAAATCCAAGATTTTTTAAAAAAATAAAATAAAGAAATGGAATGAGTCAATTGATAATATGCTGTTACAGTCATCAGATGCATGAACTGATAAGGTTCATAGTATTAAAAATGCATACTAGGTCAAATTTATCTTTTTTCACATTTGTGGATAGGTCAAAAATACCTTTCTTTGATTCTAAACTTTTGAGATAAAAAACATAAGAGGTTTATCCCATAAACCAATAATTTTTGAGAATCGGATCAGCTTCCATGAAGGCCTATAACAAAACAATCTATAGTCTTCCTAATTGATGGACTGTAGCCATTGAAATATAAATATTAGAAAGCTGATTCCCTTCAATAGCGAGAAACAGCGTTCTATTGTTTCGGTGTGTCCACTATAAACAAAGTAATTAATACTACGTCATGGTAAGCTGATCATAGAGCTATAAACAAACACACAATGACGTATTTCTCTTCCCCCAATAGCAGAGAAACATCGTTCAGCTATATTCTTGACACAATGACGTATTTCTCTGACGCGTCCAATAAGCTCTCTATATCTTTAATCTCTATGGCGAGTAGCAGGTCTTTATGTCTCTTGCTCCTATTGTTCATCATCTACTAGTTATAGCCTAATGTATATAAATATTCCAGTTGTATGAAATACATATCTCAGTTGTTGGCAATAAATTGAAGTGGTAGTTTGTTACTCCTATATATATATATTATATATATATATATATATTATATATATTATATATATATATACATATATATTATAATATATATATATATATATATATTATATATAATATATATATATATATATACAGGGCTTTGCCGGTAAATTGGGACTGTTTTCAGGGTTAAATTTAAGTAACATTTGGTTTGAATTTTGCGCCAATTCCTACACCATTGGAATCAACTGACAATTCTCTTTCGTTTGACACTACTTGAATTACTGTGGTGTGAGTGAGAGCCATGAAGCAAGAGAAAAGGTCCGCCATCATCATTCTCGCCCGCGCCGGACGCACAGCTTCAGAGATCATCAAGGCCACCAAGCTCCCCAGGTCGAAAGTTTTCAGGGTCTTAAAGGCCTTCAAGGAGAGGGCAAGACGTAGGGGAAAGACCACAAGCAAAGAAGTGATGCCAAGAGGTCTCCCAGATTTTGGCTGGCCTGAAAATGTCAATTACGGCAAAATCCGACAATTCCGATCACCACCCTCGCTAAAACCGTGGTGTGCATGTCTCCACCATCTCAAAAGCCATTAACAACAACCTGGGGATGAAGTCGTATGTCCGGAGGACCAGAAATCTCCTCACATACAAGACCAAGGCCATCAGGGCTGAAGGGTGCCCCAAGTTGTTGAACCACCTCAAACATCAAGGTGCTTCTAAAGTGGTTATTTTTGTGGAAGAGAAGAAGTTCGTTGTTGACGCCAAATCAACAGGCAGAACTCCAGAGTGATTGCCTTTGAACCCTTTGCTGTCCCTCCTGTCCTCAAGACGAAAAATCCGGCCAGTGTGATGGTCTTTTTTGCTGTGGCCAGCAACAGCAGCATCATGCCCCCCATTTCGTGAGGCCGGCCTCAAAATCAACACTGTGGAGTACGCACACATTTTGGAGGAGGTTCTTTTCCCTTGGATGGATGAGAAGTTTTGTCTGGACAATGTAGTACTCAACCAGGACTCTACACCATGTCATGGGTCCAAGACCACATAGACCTTGTTGGCCAGGAAAGTTCCCAATTTCGTGAAGGCTCAAAACTGGCCTAGTAATAACCCAGATTGGAACCTTCTTGATTTTTTTGCTGGGGCGCCCTTCAATAAAGGGTCACCGAACACTCTTCATGGCAGCGTTGACCAGCTGAAGGCCTCCATCATCAAAAATGCAAGAAAATCCCTGCCAGTGATGTGGTGCTAATGCTTGGAGGTTCAGAGCCAGAATTGAGGCTGTTATTGAGGCCAAAGGGGGGCATATATAATAATATCAATGTATGTTACCTTATTAAACTTCTGTTAAAATTTCATCCAAATAAATAAATTATAACCTAATTAAGTAATTTTCGTTTTTCATTGAAACAGTCCCAATTTACCGCAAAGCCCTGTATATAATCTATATATAATTCACATAGTTAAACAATAAGAACATGATAGAACAAAAAATGAGATTTATTTTTAGGAAGAAAAGCTAAACCTCACCTAAAACTTTTCTAAATTATTATAACCTTCCTTAGAGTGGCACGCCTAAAAAAACTTCTTTATTGCTATAAATTTTCAGAAATAATTCTTTGTATACTTCGAATTAGACCTGAAAAAAAATTGTTCTATTATATTATGACATATTTTCTCTTTCAGTTTTCTTAATAATTTATTACAACCCTCTGTCTTGATTAAACAAAAGATCCCAATAAGCTTCTGTCATAGAAACACCAGTTAATTACGTTCAAGGTAAAAACATCCACCAAGGAGTGTATAAGATAATTATAAAAAAAAACAACTTCCAAAAATCATTTTCAATCTAGAGATGCACCTAATTTTAATTATTATTATGAGGAGAGGTCCTCTTCAAGACAGGGATTATTTTTGTAATTTATAGTCTTTTAGTGCCCTTGTATTCGATTATATGAAAGAGCCTTGCACTAAAGTCAACAAAGAGGATCTACCAATCCTCCCCATTTCTTCTTTGTCAATATTTGCACTGTGGGATTTGATTCATTTGAAGCTTTATAAAAAAAATATTTATTTAAATGGCCACTCATTGTTATGGAAAAATCCTTTTTCTCTGCTCAAAAAGTGCACCTTGAGTAGATTAATCAAGATATCATTTTTATTTAAAGAATTGTTAAATTATTTTATAAAGTTTTGGAAAGAGACACTTTTGTTCACTTATTCAAATATTATGTTTTATACTTTACAGATACTTGTCATGAATATATTCTGTTTTATTATTATCCTATTAAAATATTTCACAAAGAATAAATTATATTTTCGCAAGATTTCCCATCCAAATATATTTTGTCGTTTTAGATACCTTTGTTATATCAATCAAAATCAAACTTATTGGACTATTAAATAAATTTAGTGTCATCATTTATCAAATTTTTGAAATTTTTATTATGGCCATGGACTTTTTAACGGCTCAAAATTACAATTTGAAGCCAGGAAACAACCGGGACACCTTTTTTGGCCGGGAACCTAAGGGCTGGGACTTAAATGTTTCATGCCGGGCCGTGCCAAAACCGGGCCGGGACTTTATATTTATTTTCGTTTCTTCGACAATCTGAAGTGACGAATTTCCAAAAAAAAGTGACGGACGGTTTTTTTTAGAAAAGAATCTCAAAAAAAGTTACAACAATTTTTTAGAAAAGAATCTCCAAAAAGAGTGACGACGCTTTTTTAAGAAAATAATCTAAAAATTATCAGAAAACCTGATGACTTTTTTTTTAAAAGAAAATAATATTTAGAAAATTCTTTCTAAAAAACTTAATGAATGACAAACGAAAGAAATATTTAAGTCCCGACCCGGTGTCTAAAAAACGGGACACCGGGCAGGGCCGGTACGCTCAAAAAACAGCCGGACCCGGGCCGGGTACCGGTCGTTTCCTGTTTGAAACCTTAGGGATCTTGTCTCTGTCGTCATTTTTTACTTCTACAAACAGATTATGAAAAAAATGTAGGATTTTTAAAAAGTATTTGATAGTTTTAATTATCTTATTAGAGATTCGAAGTATTTTAAACTTATTAGTATGAAGATATCCATTATAATTTGCCTTTATTTAGGTGTATTGAGGTCCCCTGAGATTTTGGTAAATGTATGCTACAAAAATATTATCAGTTGTTGTGATGCTCCCTAATGTAGCTTTGGGATACATAGATCCAAAATTTAAAGAGGATTTCTTGGTCAACATCCATCATATTTTGGGGAGTAGTATAAACGTCAAGACGCATACTTTTCTAAATATTGCAACGATTAAGCGACGAGTGACATTAAGTGATTGCAACGATTAAGTTATAAATAACTTTGTATATCAATGTTTGGATAGAAGGAACTGAATTGTAGTTAAATACAAGTTCATTAAATATTTTATTTAGTTTCATACTTGAAAGTATTTTAATTTATGTAGCAATATAGTGCATTTAATTGTATGATAATGTAACTAATTATCTACTATGGTTTTACGTTCAATGTTTACATCAGCAGGTGAAGTAATGTCATCTTATAATATGTATTTTACCTTTTACACACGATTGCCGAAATATATTCTCTAATTTGTGATATATTGTGGACAGAAACTAAACATTGAACTGCTTTGATGCTCAAAATAGTCGCGAAAGTAAAAATAATAATCAATTTATAGGCATTTAAATTTTGTTTCATTTTTAAATAACCATATCATGGAAAATAAGATATATGCTGGATTTTACAGCTGTAGAGCCACATCATAAGAATTATGCAGAATGCTTGATTGAGCCAAAATATCTTAACTATATCAAAAAGCAAAAGTATTTGCCTGTTTATAACTTCAATAAATAAAAATTAAGATAAAAATATCTTAAAGTTTTAGTAGATTTTTGGAAATATTTGGGACTCCAACAAGTAAATTTATACAGATAACTGTTTTAAAAATTTAATTTTAATTGTTAGTTCGTCATGTATTTCTGTTCACTAAAGATGTACATAAAAAACAATTAATCCATACCCATATGTGGGTATCTTTGCTGCAACAATATATTAGTATATTGATATAATGAACTCTGTTTTAATAACTTTTTGCATTTTAATACATCCAAATCTCGCCCTCTTTTTTTGTAAGACAAAGCGAGGAATCTTTCAAATCGAATTCAGTCTACACTATTTTTTAGCTGTGGAAAAAGTGACCATATTCGTCCCTCGTGTCCTTTCAGAATCAATACGTGTGTGACTTGTCTAAGAAATGGCTATATTCATTCAATTTACCACCGTTTCAAAACCAACAATCCCGAGCCCAACCAACAAACTAATACAGGAAATACTCCCCTCAATACGAATATCAGGCATCAACGTGAATAGTACCTTATCTTTAAATCATTCGACTCCTCGGGTGTCACATAAGATTTATCCAAATGAGGGAATAGCTCTTTACATGATTGCATTATCAGATACAGGAGCATCCCTCATCTCGAAGGACTTGGTTGATCGCAGATGATTTAGTTAATATACAAGCTGGTAATAAAACTGGACTTGCCTACTTTGGTTCACCTCAATTCATCATCTCCTAGAAGAAAAATTGGAAAGAAGACGACTGTTCTGGCCTATGTCACTCCAGACCTTGAAGACTTAATATTTGTGTCATGACATGACTTAGTTCGACTTGAGATAATCTCTAAGACTTTCCAAGACTTCCAAATATCAAGTCAATTAAAGCAAGATAGGTATAAAATACTCTTTTAATATATATATCAGATAATGTCCTAATCTATTGATGGAATGAAAAACGATCATTTTCTCAGGCCACAATATAAAAACTAGAGATGGGACAAAGTTCCATAAAGTGAAATGTTAATAAGACAACTTTAACAGTTTTATTTCTTTTTATTTAATAATTCAGAATGTAATTATCTTTTTTGATGAGAAGTTGAAATGTCAAAAAATGTAACTCATTTTATAACATAAAAAGAAAAAAGCTTGTTTTTTCTTCAGTACCAAGGTACATGAGTCACGGATTTGTTTATTAATAGCTGTAAAGCTTATAATAGCCTGTATTATTATTAGTTTTTTTCATAAATGTAAACTTCTTCACATAGAAATATCTTTAAAATAATTATTGAATCTTGATGGTGTACTCACTTTTATAGTTATATCCTCATTAGAATTATTTTAAACAATTCATTTCATATTTATAATCAAAGAAACAATTTTAAACAGCCAGGTATTCCTTAACCTCGCTTTACCCCGATTTATTACATATGTTTTGCTTAACATATCTACAATAATACCTATGAAATATGGGTCACCTTCGTATTGTTTGCTAAAATCCATACAATGTATAAATATAACAATACACTAGAAAGTACATAGGAGATTAAAAAACACAATCTTAGGACAGTTACGTTAAAAACAAAACATTAATGAACATTATAATTCAAAATTACTCTCTAAAGATAAAACCATAATATAAAATGACTTATTAAAAATTATTTCTTATTCAATATAAAACGTTGATGTCGTCTTATTGTCGATTTGATGAGTTTGAGGTATTCGAGAGAATTTGAAGGAATAAACTTAATCCAATCTCCGGCCCATGTCCATGACGTCGCAGATGTATTTTTTTTGTAATTTTAGATTTTGTTAGACCTCCCAATACAATAGTCTTATAACATTAAATAACACATACCCATATATATATATATTATATATATATATATATATATAATCTATATATATATATATATATATATATAGATATATATATATATATATAATGATGATGATATTTGGCAACGAAACAAATAAAGAATAAAGAGATAACTTTGTAACAAAAGATTCTTGCCATACTTTTATCACCGTCAGCATCTTCCTTATTTTTTTGCACTGAATTTATCAAACCCGGTTCTTTAATTGAGTTTTGCCATAATTTTCTTTATTATGATAATCTATATCATTTTCTTGGCAGAGGCACAATGAAGCATGATAAAATAAATTATGTTTGATAGATCACTTTCATGATGCATTATTATTTCATTTATGGGGTGTTCTATTTTTTACAATTTGGCCACACGGATATTATAAGCATTATTTTTGGCTTACAATTTTCTTCTTATTAAAACTTGTTGCCCTGAGCACTTGATCAACTTTCAAATTATTTATTAAAAGTCTAGCCTCATTTATTTATACAAAATGATATTCTGTTATCATTGTACCAACAATTCTATATACATTTTACAAGTAAAATTCCTCCCTTTTAATTAGTTTGTGCAATTGAAGGAACTGCGTAGTCAAATAAAAAAAGTAAGTAGTTATAAGTAACATATTCAGCTCTTTCCAATTTATTTGTTTATTTCATTTTAGAATATTAATATTCCGTTATCTTTGTTGAAAGTGTTCACTTTAAATAGCAATATCTATTTATGTATAGTAATATAAAATCACTTCATATAAATAAACATTCGATCATTTAAAAAATTCAAACAGGTTATTAATATCAATTCTCAAATATTCAAAGTTTGTTGACCAATTATATGTTATAAATCGTAAATAATATATACATCTAAAAACAGGATTGCATTATGTATCAAAGACAAAGCTATACATCATAGAAAATAGTGCAATATTTGACCGGGAAGAATTATGTCACAACGTCATTCAAATAGAAACCTTATTGATTATTTTTAAGTGATGTCTGGTCGGGGCAAAATTGAAGGAAAAGATTATATGAAATGCATATTGTTAGGGTTAATCATTTAAATAAAAGAGTGTTATTTTACTTCGTGCATATAAAACATATATTTTATTTGTTTACATTTATGGCAAATGAATAAAAAGGTTTTAATAATAAAAGGTATAAAAGATAGCATATTTAAACGATGGTTTATGTATGAGCTTTAGAAACAAGTACCTTTGTTACTGAACGTGACTCCTCAACAGAGAGACAGTCATGTGGTCTGAATTAGTAAAGTAGTCTTCTCTTTTTATTGAATTTCAAGATATATATATATATTTATTTGTATGTATATATATATATATTAGAGTGTGTCTTAATTTTTTTTTTGCTCCAATCCAAATCCGATCCTATCATGAGTTGTGGTTTTATAGAACAAGATTACCTGCAATATTTTTTTCATCATCACAAATTCGTAGGGCTACTTTCGGTACTTATAAAACTCCTCCAAAAAAGTTTTCATGCACGAGAAAAAAAATCGTTATATAATATGGGTACAAAAAATTTTTTAATTTGAAAAAATCGATTTGTTTATAAAAAAATGGTGTTTTGCAACATGGTTGTTGGACTTAGTAAAGAAATACGTACATAGAGTGTAAATTAATAAAAATCTATTATTTCTTCTTTGGTTTATTTTTTAAATATGAGTATTAAAAAATTGTTCGTTAAACATAAATTGACATTTTTCTATACAAATACTTTATTATTTTAACTTTTTTACAATACATACAGATAAATATTTTTAGTTTATAAAATAATAAAGAAAAAGGTGGCAAGAATAACAATTATAATTATTTATCATTTTCGAAAGCTATAAAATCTGAATTTTGGAAATCCTTTGAAATTTTCTAAATTTGAAATATATAAGTATATATATATATGAATATACATATATATATATATATATACCTATATATATATATATATATGATACACCCTCACAGATAAATAAATTCATAATATGGTATATATATTATATAATGTGATACCAGATTACATTTAAATATTTTTTCTAACGTCGTCATCAGGATTAGTTTATGTTATTATTTTATATAGAATGATGGAGAGATCTCTATTAAATTTTTCTTGAGCTATTCCTTAGGCCCATAAAAAGCTATATGGGATTAACCGACTACATTTATTTGCGGGAGTAGAGTCTGTAGCCATAAAAATATAATGATATTCAGACTTTTCAGCACTCTCAAGTAAATATAAGCAATATATGGCTAAGAAAGACATTACTTAGATTAAAACTATATCATTATTACGAAATAAAGGATGGGGATTTAAGTGATATATATATATTTTGGCTTTTCTATGAACCCATTGAGGTTATAATTTTATGTATATCCCTCATCCATATTACGAAAGTATCCTTCCATTAATTTTTTTAAATAAAACCAGATTAAAAAATGAATACATTTTTGTTTATAAACCTATAAGATATTCTTATTAAGTTTTTTTTTTTTCAAAAGCCGCTTCAATAGGGTCCATCTCATGTCAAATTTCCATTAGAAGCTTATATTTAAAGATCATCATACTTTTTGATCTCAAATCATTAATAAGTACAAATAACAATTATTACTTAACTTTTTATTTTAAAAACGTAAAATTTCACTTTTGCGCTGTAGAGCTATATCACACATAGGCTAACAAGTGATAACTTTGTTTGCAATGAGGATTTGCGAGCCATCTTGATTTCAACCACTGCACATACTCGGCTCTTACATTAAAATTCATAACTAAAACAAACCTCCGCCGTCACGGGGTCCTTATGAGCCTTCCGAGGCGGATTTTTACGACTGGGGCGGCGTAGAGGGACGGGGGAGGGTTTGCCTCGACGGAAATTTCGAGAGGAAGACGCTCCGGCACCCAATTTCACAGCACAGCGACATCTATTGGCAGAGTAGGCTAACTTGAAATATTTATTAGTATTTAGCTCATTTGGCATCTTTAAGAAGCACTCAGAGATGCCAAAATTGAATCACTTGTTCCTTTTGGCATTTCCAACAACTCCACAAAGTTTCATTCGAATCCGTTCAGTACTTTTTGAGTTATCCTGCTGGACAAACCAACAAACGCCAGTGAAAAAAACAATACCTCCTTCGGCGGAGGTAATAAAGACACTTGGAATTATACTGGTCAATTAGTTCATTTTTATCCTTCTTGACCGTCGAACGCATGAAATTTTTAAAACATATAATAAAATGTCATCAAAATTTAGATTTTTTTTCCTATTTCGCTTTTTAAGGATGGGGATTTATTCAGAACTATCTGGTCCCTGGGTTGTAATTAAATTAAGAATGTCCTTTATATTTATCATGTATATTGTCGATATATAATGTTTTGACAATTTTTTTTGTTAAATGTATTTTAATCAGATGGGTTTTTGTTTATTACAAGAGTATGTCCTTTTTGTTGTAAGCTATGTTTTATATTATTCAGTTTTTTTGCCTTTTAAATTTGGTTTAGAGATCTAATTTTAAAATATAATGGTTATTTATATATATTTTGATATACTATGTAATTTCTCTAAATGTATAAAGTTTCTTATGAAAAAAGTTAAATTATTAGCTCAGTGAATCATAACTATACAATGAAGAGTGATGCTAAGGCTCATTTAATATATTTAAATGTTTGGCTTCTCTTATATTATATTTTATTCCTTAGCTATTTTGATTTACGCCGTATTTTATATACACATATTTATTTTATTATTATATTTCAGACAAGCAATTGCTTAAAAATTTACATAAATATACATTATTGTTTAAAATTATTGCCTGTTGAAAATCAACAATAGTGGTCTTTATCAAACTATGCATAGCAATCAGCAAGTAAATACATAGGTTATACATTGTACTCCTATCCAGCAATAATAAAAATTCACTATAAAGGATAATAAGAAGAAACAAAGAAACGTATGAGAATAAGTCTTTTTATAATTTTTTCTCGAGACTTAATTAATATAGAGATATTACATATACAAATATATATAATTAAACATTTCAGTTTAAAATTAAATCTAAAATCTAGCAGCACTATATACATAAAAATTTTATTAAAAAACAGTGAGGAAGCGATATTGTAAACGAACATAAAGATATAATACATAAAGTCGCAAATAATAATAAAATACTAAATATTGAATAAATTATTTTGGTTGGCTTTTAGCAAATTTTCTGCTCTGTCTCAATATCCGTTGCAGAAATTGGAGATATCCAGCGGAAGAAGACGGATAAAATCTTACCAGATCTCCCACATATTTCCACGGAATGGTATTTCAAGTAAATACTTTTGTTGTTGCAGCGGCGTTTTAGGGAGATATTTGATTTGGTTGTTGGCCAGAGTCACATTAACATTATCTTCCTGCGATATCTTCAATTTAAAAGCCGTATATATGGCAGCTGCAGCATGTATCCTAGCACTAATTTCATATGTTTTTATTTCTGTGTCACACAAATCTTTAGGCAATCAGAGCTTTTGAATTTTAGACAACAAATTTTGCCTTTTTCATCCAGTCAAACCAAAGAAAAGAATGGCTTGAGTTATACATTTTGGACCGTTTCCATTCCATGAAAACACAATTTTTTATATATTGATTATAGTGAAAATTCAAATTTTCCAATGGGATTCACTTTAAACTCTAAGGTTTTTATAAATATTTCTCTTTACTCAAATACAGTAGTTCAATGTAATAAAAATATATATCCATAAATCACTTATTCAAGAGTATATTGTCATATTTATTATTATATTACAGATACATAGCGACAAATAATATAAATATTTGGATCACATTAGTGTATTGGATTAAATTATGATAATTTGATAAAAAATCTGTTAATTCAAATATAAAGTAGGAAAAATAAGAGGAGGAAAAAGATCTACTCATTGAATCCTCACCTTGCCTTATTATATTATCGTGAGTAACAAATTATCTCGAAGACAATGGATGAGGCTTCATAGCTGCCAATATTTCTGTACAGCATAAATTTGCATATATGTAGATATACATATTTTTTACCATTGTGTGAACATATATATGAGTAGAATTATAAGATTGAATTATTGCTTTAAAAGCCTTCACGCATAGTTAAGTGCATGAATAGATCAAGTATTTGCAATTCCTTATTGAATAATAATAATAATAATCATAAATACAAATGAAGAGTTGGTTAAATCCTCAGTATAATATATAAGTATACTTGTTTAAATATATATCTTTTTGTCACATATGTAAGGACGTTGCTTCTGAACAGTGAAATTAAACTTTAATATGCATTTTTCTTTGGTTTACATGAGTTTAAAAATAGTTTTTTTT
>CP045907.1:7376433-7395485 GCA_013387185.1 Caligus rogercresseyi
AACTACTGAAACATATCATAAGATGACGGTTACGGGACCTTTCTTGCTGGATTTCTTTTTTTTGTTGTCTATACTCAGAACTACTTCATTGTTTCATCCCTAAGTGGGTAGCCATCTTAACTCCCTTGTATTATGTATTCAAACAGCTCTTTAAGAGGACTTAATTTTCCTACTCTGTATCCAGTTGTGTTGTAAAGGCCGGTGGATCAACCTCAATGAAAATATTGATGGATTGATTCATTAAGTAAAGGTTGAAATAATTTAGAATTAAATGAAGGCAACTCAATAAAACCGTGTAGCCCCAAAAATATATGGATATTTGAGATACCTTCAGATAAGATCTTAAGTTAAGCCTAAATTCTAAATACTTCTATTTATAAACATGTTTACTCTATGTGTGAATAACTTATGAATTCTTATTTTCATACCTTGTTAACGAAGAAGTAAAGATCAATAACTCTTGTTAACGTCCCTTGCTTAGGAAAGGTTAAAAGTTCTATTACGGAGGCTACAAATGTTAACAACTTATTGGGTGGTAAATGTGTACAATGGGTGGTAAATATGTACTTTGCCTTAGGTCGTCTTATTAAGGCTTTGATATTCTTGGACATAAAATCTTTCCTTTTTCTAAAAGGGGGGACCCTTCCTCTCAAATATAAGAAATATGAGCTTTTCAAAATCCTCCAATGTTGCTAGAATTATATAAAAGGGTTAAAGATAAAGTGTAGAAATAAATCCATAATTCCTGACTTTAAGATTTGACTGCTGTAATTGAATATTGAGCTAGGAATTCATACGTCATAAGGTTCTTCTTGTCGTCTTTATTGTTGCTCAAAATATACAAGCTAATAAACGAAACATAAAACAAATTTATTGACAAATAATTATATCTTTACAATATAAAATAAAATAACACATGACTATTAATAATGCATTAGACGAGAAATCTCAAAGGCCAACCTTTTTCTAGAGTCTTCACCTCTCGAAACTCGCAAAAAGGTATGGGACTTTCAGTAGCAGGCTTGCTAGCAGTCAGTAAAAAATGCGATTTAATAGAAAAAAAATGCAATCCCATTTTTTTTTCAATATACAAATTTAAAATACCTTTTAGTAACGAGGGATTCAATCAATAAAATTGTGATAATAAGAAAAAGAGAAGCGTTATAAAATGTAGAATTATACTTTTAAATACAATTGCACTATACAACAAACCAAAAAACTTTAAACGAGGAGTCAATATAGATCGATTGTATTGTTTTAGCATACTGACAAAAATTATAGTGAACCTGTCAATAGTGACTGCTCAAGGGACCATAAAAACGGTTTATAATAATACTCTCATTTTTAATGTAAGAAATTTTGTTGGCTCCTAATACAGGCTTGACCGTATATTCCATTGGAATGTTTTTTTTTGCCTATATGGTTCGATAGAATTGCATCCGACAGGATATAAATAAGCATTATAGCATTAAATTTAGTCTATCGAACCTAGGATCTTATCAATGTGGTAGACCAAAAATGGCCATCCCCTCTCGGGATTCGAACCTGCGCCCCAACATTGAGAGGTGAACACGCCTTAACACGCCCTGCCACCGAGCTCCCTTTGGAATGTTTTATTTCGTTTTCTTTATTGTTGGTTGTCTGTTTATTGATAAATCATTTTACAACAAACAATGGAACATGGGGGTTTACCCCGTTACCATTATCATATTGTATATATGATATATATATATATATATATATATATATATATACAATATATATATATAAAATATATAAGGCCGTCTAGAAAGCTTCCATTGAAACCAGAAGTAATTGGATGGTAAATATAAGTATGTACTTCTAAATAATAAATCACATGATTTTGAATGAGGAAAAACTCATAATAAACTGCAAGTATAAACATACTTTGGTGACGCATTTTCTATTTATTTATGAAAGCTTCCCTCGTACTATCCCTGTGTTTCCTCGGACATCCAACCATACATAAACATATGTGGATGTAAATAACATTAGATAGAAAGCAGGGCATTTTAGATTTATTTAATTGAGATCATATATCCTATTCGTTTTTTGTTGACTTAGCATGGAGTAGCATCTGTTTGGGTATGAAGAAGTATGAGGACAGTAAAATTACTTCATCGAACATTTGATTTCTTTAATCAAAATTGAGAGTTAACCACGCTTTCAAATAATAATAATGTGTATCAGATCAAAGATATTTTTGAATGTTGTTTTATCAAATTAATATTTTATGCAAATATAAATTTACTTTTTCTATAGAATTGCATTCTTGGGAATATGCATTATAGCATTGTTGAATATGCTGAAGCAATGGTTTTTCGGGTTTACTTACACTATTCTTTTATCTCTTTCACCCCTGAAAATTTATTCTTGCTCCGATTTCTCTGAATTTGGGCAGTATCTTGTATATGTGAAAATAATATGTACAAAATTTCATCAGCATGCCATATTTGTTCACAAGATATGAGGCCTTAAAAGTTTGGGTGTTGTAACACCCACCAGGAATGAAAGGACAAAAATATACCAAGTTTTATCTTGTATTGTTTATTTTCTAAGCTATAAATGTAAAAAATAATGTATTAAGATGTAATTTACTAGTTCTTCTAAGTGTTCAGTCAAGAGCAGAGATGTTGCTGTGGTAGTTATTCATGTAAATGTGGCCCTTCACAAGGTGGAGGAACTTTTCACAAGTCAAGCATTTGATACTTGTTTTGCGGTCCATCTTCGCTGTGTTGTAGCACCAGTGACATCTTCCAGCTTTGTCCATCATGCGGATATCATGACAGTTAGTTTGAGGTTTCCTACTGAGTTTGATCTTGAAGCTTTCTTTCTTGACGAGAAGCCTTCAATCAATGAATTGGCAACAGATCTTCTAAATTCAAGCAGTGTTTTTAGTCGTCCTTCTCCATGGCCACATTCGGAAGCCAGTTTCTCTTGAACGATGAAGGCATTGCTAGGAAAGTTCAAGGTAGTCATGAAACGGTTGGAGATAATTTTGTAGGACTGCTATGGTCAAACGAATATGTTTTAGAAATCTGGTCTATGATGTCCGTGCCCCGCATACCTTTATTACAATGGCATACCATTTTGGACATGAAACTGGCACTTTGCCGCTCTGACCTTTTATCCATCTCTTTATAGTGGTGGTCTCGAGTGGGTTGTCAATAGTCGATAAGACCATGACAGAGCGGTTGTCAAACCACTTGACAAAGAATAATCCATTCACTGTCGCGACAGTCTATATCACCTCTTTTCATTGATTTATCAGGAATAAGATTTTTTGGAAGGCCCTTCCTATTATTCCTGACAATGCCTGTTGCAAAGATGTTTAGAGCTTTTAGTTTGAGAAGATGAGAGGGGGAAGTATAGAAATTGTCCATGAATATTCTTATATTCATATTTTCAAGTCAGCGGCTCAAGTTGAGGACAACACCCTCACTCAATCCGTGTTCCGTGTTTTTCTTCTGTCCCACGTATATATCAAACTGGAACAGGTATCTGTAGCTGAGTCATTCCTACACCAATGCTAAAGTCCCTTTGAATCGGTTTATCTTTCCTGTACTATTTCATGGAGTTATTTCCACGAAACTTTACCATTCTTTCATCAATCGCTTGGTCGGAGGTAGGTGATAAGGCATTCATGAAGGCATTGTTGAAATGTTTGATAAGATGACGAAGCTCCATCATGCTGTTGTCAGCTTTGTTAGGCGCTTTAGTATTGTCAAAGAAGGGGAGGTGCCGCCGAATTTCGAAAAACCGGTCCCTAGTCATGATATTAGCAATTTTCTTTAGATACAAGTCATCATCTTTGCTCCAGTAGTGTCGTAGCTCTGGCGGTGGTTATAAGACATAATAAATGTTATACCAAAGAAAGCTTTCATTTCTTTAAATGAAATTGTGAAGGCGTGTCCCTGCTGATTTCCATAAAGAACATATTGAGGCACAACCACTGTTTTTAGTAATTTAGAGAACTCACAAGCTCTATCAAAATTGTAAGGGGCTCGGGAAAATCCAACACATCCAAAAAATAGAGCAAAACTTTTCCACAAGCACTATGCACAGGATCAGGAATGTTTGGAGCTTCAGAATATTGATCTTGTTCCACTTCAGATCTTTAATCGACTTCTCAAAGTTTGAACCACCATCTCGTTTGTCATCAGGATCAGAGGTCTGCGCACAAGCATCCTCTATGATGAACTCTCCTTCCTCTTCGTCATGATCTTCCAGAATTAAAAGATCATCGTCACTGTGATCTGCATCAGTATTTGTCCAATCTGCTTCTTGGTAATAATAAAATGCCTCTCTCAGTGCTTGTTCGGCATCCTGTAAAATGTAACATTTTAGGATGAAATACTACCCTTCAAACCGAATGGGTGTTATAATACCCAATTTATAAGTTCATATAATACAACCTCAACTTAAATTATGACAGAAATGAGTGACGAGTGCATAATTTGAACATAAATCTACCATTGATACTATGGACTATTGGATAATTGCATAACTACTATATAATTAATTGTTTAATTATTACTTACCTGATTTTTACGCCGACTTCCCTTTATTGTCGTCTATCATCACTCTGTTAGTCTGAAAGCTTATCATCAACTAAACAAAGACAATGACTTACTTTGTCTTAACACGATAAAACAAGATCTACACCAAAAATAACTAGTATACTTTTGCCGCAGTATTTTAAAAATTGATGAGCGCATGGGCGGTACAGCACCCAAAAGGAGTGAAAGAGTTAATTAACAAAACAAATGGCATAGAAGTAACAAATACGCAAGCTAGAACGCCACAAATGGTATCCTCGATTCATTTGAAGTATGGTAGGAAAATATATGTTCTGGTGATTGATAAGAAATTCCAAAATTTGAAGATTAGTTAGCTACATTACTCTAGATGCAAAAAGTTAACCGACTAACGATTAATAATCGACAAGATCTAAAAGGATTCAAGTCTGTTAGTTGCAATTAATCGACAAAATCGCTCCCCTCTATATATGTTAATAAAACTTCCAATATCTTTACCAGTTTTTAAATCCATTCTTGTATTCAATCTTCCTATAAGCTCACGTTTTGGATGTATAAAAAATAGTGCGAGACTTCATTAGTTTAAGATTTAGTATTGAAAGTCCAGTGCCTTAGAGTGGAGAGTCTGGACCAAGGAGAATATAAATAAGGTGAGGCAATGGGATTGACGTAGGCCATTGCAGGGCGACAGCTGACTATTTTGTTGTGATATCACAAGTGCTACGCTTGAATTCTAGTTCAGTTTGTATTGTAAAGCGAAAATGCGATATTCTCGAGGAAGTAATGGTGTTTGTGCGTCTCCTCTTGCTCTAATCCTCGAGATGCATAATATTTTGCACTTCCGACGAGGGATCCCAATATCCAACATCTGTGGATTGCACGATGCAGAAGATCCGACAGGATTGGCCTAAAGAATGCGAAGATCTGCGATCGTCATTTTACTCCTGATGACTTCCAAATGAATATTCAGGCTGGAAAAATAGGAAGAAGCTTTAGTCTCAAGTTGTTCCTTCACTCTTCATCCCTGGATCACCCTCCTCAAGTGTGTCCAAGTCCTTCAGACAGGTTCGTCAAGAATCCGTGAACGAAAAAAATTGTGAGTTGACTAGAGAGAAGGAATAAGGAACTCTCAGTCACGAAAATGAAGCTGTCCTGCTACAAAGCTAAGTGCCTCAAACTTAGCTCATAACACTTTAAGGAAACTTTAATTAGAACCTCATTGGAAAAAAATTACACAGCGATTCAAACAAAAAGCTTAATGAATTATTTGACAAAGTTCATTCGTGGCTACTCAAAAGAAGATGTAACTACCGCCCTCATTCTACGGAGCATATGTACCCGGGCCTTTGAGTACTTGCGCTCACGGAAACTCCTTCCTCTGCCTAGTCGGCAAACACAGGAAAAATTCCAATGACTGTTCCAACGAGGGTCTCTCCTATATTGCTGGATACTCAGGAAGTTTAAAGACCTCCACCCACATTTGGGGAAACAGACGAGTAACATTGAAGGATTTGAAGAAACACAAAGTCCTTGGATTGAGTTACTACCGCCCCTTCTCCCGATTTTTGAAATTCTGCCACCTCTTAGAAAATCATTTCCATTTTTTTCATAATAACCATCAAGACGCAATGATAAAGACCCCATGTTTTTCTAAGATTTTTAAGCCACTTATCAATTTATATCCAAATTGGTCAAAAGAAATTATTATTGCTTTTGTAATAATAAAAAAAGAACACGGATTCGAGTCAATTTTCTTAATAAGCTATTTAAACTCAAAAATGCTTAAACACATAGGCCAGGTTATTAGTTAGCGTAATTCTATTCATATTCTTATGTTCCCCTTTTTATATGTACATATGTAGAATTCTATTATTGTGATTTATAAATTTCTTGAAATAAATGAAAATCGTGAATTTTTTTTTATTGTTTGAAATTATTATTTGTTAATTACTTAAAATAATGAATACTAATGATAAATCATTTACTCAACAAATTTTTCATGCAACATAGGTTCTGTACACTAGCACAGAACAATATTGTAATGAAATATTTTCAATTGAAAGATAAAGTTGAGAAATAATTACTAATCATAGCACAAAAAAATAAAAATTTTTCATTGTAGCATTCGTGACGTCACATAATTCTTCCTTTTGATCAAGAGCATAAGTCAAAGATTTCCTCTTTGACTCACCTTATTTATATTCTCCTTGGTCTGGACGAAAGACTGATGAGTCATAACATAAAGCTGACAAAAAACCCATAACAAACAAATTGCATATCATAAATTAATAAGTGTTTGGATTTAATAGCAAATTTAATGTTATTTTATAAATCAAAGGGGATATATTTCAATGTAAAAAGATGGCAATTGAGTTGAATTTGCTATGAATTGCATTATTTTTATGATTTTGCTACTATTTTAAGCAGAAATAAAAAATAATGCTATTTATAGCTAATTCAACTTAATTGCCATCTTTTTACATTAATATATCCCCTTTGATTTAAACAAATAACATTAAATTTGCTATTATATCCAAACACCTATTAATTTAATATATGAAATTTGTTTGTCATGGGTTTTTGTCAGCTTACGTTATGACTCATCAGTCTTTCGTCCAGACTCTAAGGCACTGTGAAAGTCGACAAATTAGAATAACTCTTTAAAGAATTATAACCCAATGACGTAATTTTTTCAAAGTTTTGATTTTTCATAAAAATGCACTTACCTATCCCAAATCCACAACTTACACCCGTCCCTTAATCTTGGCGCTGTTATCGATCAGTCGATTAAAAGTCGACTAAATGCAGCAACGAACGCTTAATCTATTAATCGTTAACTTGCATCTCTATTCTACATATTGGTGGTTTTATTCAAATTGTCCGTTATAAGGACGACGTCTTGATTATTTTCATTAGTATATAAGTGGCTTTTATCGAGCATTCAATATAATCTAAATGTGTCGTATGAACACCTTCCCTTTAAAGGCAGGAATGGGTCTTAATAAAAGGGGACTATATCTAGTTGTTATTTTGGGAGAAATATTAGTCCCCTTTATATATTCCAAGACGTTCTTCAGTGAACTATGTACACCTAAAGCGTTAAAGTAAAGTAGCGCATGCATAACATAAAATTCTTCCTTTTTTCCCCAAAAAATTGGACTTAATATTAGTTCTTCTTAAGTCCGTAACGGGCGCTTTTATGCTAGAGCTCTTTGAAAATAATAACAAAGTCCTTTTATTATTTATATTTGGAGACGTTTTTTATCTTGTAGTTATTTGATATATTTAAAATCATCAAATTTAATCCCTTTAAACCGGTTTTAAATAGGATTGTGACGTAATTTCATGGACAACGACATCTAACGTTAAAGGAAATTACAAAATTTTGGCTATTTTTTTTTTACTTTTTCCTTGCATGCGCTACTTTACTTTAACGCTTTATGTACACCAATAACAATAAAAAAGAAAAACAGAGCACATGTAAATCAAATAATAGTATCGGAAACTTAAAATAGAATAAACAATTATAAGAAGACGCTGATAAATATAATTAACAAATTATATTTACATACTCTTATTATAATTTCCAATAATAAATAGTTTGATGAGCTTAAAATAATAACTTCATATTATATAATATATGGTTGGGAATTCAGCAGATAAATATTGCTACGTCTTGCTGCTGTTGGATATATTCAGTTAAATGTTGGGAATATCAAAGCAAAAGCCGTGATGGCAGAAAGGGTCTCAATATATAAATCTGTCTAAACCTTTGCCTTGAGGCCAATTGGATTATCGACTTGGCAAATACCTTGCCTCCTCAAATAATTCGTAATCAACTGTGCATTCAAAAAATAACTGCACTTCAATATTTTTTTATTAACGGCGTGAGGATTTTTCATAAGTTTATATTAAAGTACTGATTTTACCCTTTTTACAAAAATATTATTTGTTCCCTTGGATAATATTAATCTTTTTGTTCACTTTTGAGGTAAAACTATAAATAATAGTAATAATGTCTTTTTATCCTTTGTCTTCTCCGACTAACTTTCTTTTTCAGTATTCACTAAGATGTTTATAGCCTTATAAATTGGGATATTTGAATACCCATCCATGTGATTGGAGGTAGTTTAAATATAGTTTGTTCTTTTCTGTAATAAAAATTAAGTATATATATATATAAAGTATCTCACTTATTAAAAACTAGAATTATATTATTTTCTTTTTTCGAACTTATGTTGAACCGTTGATTTGGCGAATTAAAATAATGTTTAAAGATAGCTTAGCATTATCACATGTCATTTTCTTTGTATATATATTGTAGAATATTAAAAATATTCATAATTAAACATCTTCTTTTATTCTTAGATTTGGAGATGAAGCTTCAAGAGAGTGAAGCCGCTCGATCTCGTCTCATTGTCACGGACGGCGTGTTTTCCATGGACGGCAACGTGGCACCTTTACCTGAGATTGTGGAGCTAGCTGAAAAGTAAGAAGCTATTCTGTTTTTTTAATAACCTATATTATACACTCAGGAATGAGCATGGTTATATACACTTGATTATTATTGTTGCGTTATTGGTTTTCTTAGCAAGAAGGCCAGAGACACCGACCTCTATAATAAATGGATATCCGATAGACTATATAAGAAGGGAAAACATCATCATATGTGATTGGTTTATAGCAATAATGGTATTCTTATAGGTGATGAATCATCCAAGAGCAGGAAGGAAGTATTGTTGTCCTTTGAGCAGTCAAGACTGAAGTCCAAGGCTTTAAGGAATAAAAGAAAGGGGATAAATGACAACTAACATCCAGTGACGTCATTTTTAAGGGTCTAGTTTTAATGGAACATAACATAGGATGACATCATTGGATATTTCCTTTTTTCTATTACTCCCAAGCCTGCTTCATTTTTCCACTCAGTGTGGTAGCCATTTTAAGTCGCTCTACGTCATCAAAGAATTCTTCAAGTAAAGTGAATGTTTCTACTCAGTTGAGTGTCGAGTCCTTTTATGGACCGGTTGCCCAAATGCCTTATTTTATTATCCCAAAATGTCTTCAATGAATATAAAAATATATAAAACAATTCGTCTTAATCAGACTTGAAATATGGACTGGCATACGAACAATTCGAGTTAAGACGTGAATAATGAACCTAATGCTTGTTTTTATACAAGCAACCACATGTCTCTTCATATTTGTAAAGAAACAAAGTGCAAATAAAATGAATGGATAGCTTTTAAAAAGATAAAGAAGATTTATATACCAAAAAAAAAAATTAACACTTCTGGTGCTGGATGGCAATATGCGGCAGATTATTTAAGTTCTACCCCAAAGTTTCGGCAAAGTATTTTACAATGTTAAAAAATGAAATTAAATGTTATGAAACTTTTAAAAGAATTTAATTTATTTGAATGATTTATTATGGTTTTAACATTTGTGTGTGTTTGAGTTTTAAATTTGTATTCCTTTGATGTTTTGACATTGTTTTTGAACATTTTGTTGTTGTATTTTATGTTTTAAAAGGCAACTCAGGCGAGGAATAATTTTAAACTACAATGTTTATTAATGTTATACACATAATTCCTTCCCTAAATATTTTATTATATTTTGTTGTATCTTATATTATAAAATATTTGAAGCCTCAATAAAAAAAAATTTTGAGTGTCTTAAGTTACACCAAAACTTTAAAAATTTAATGTCAATAAACACTTACATTTAGTTACGACATGTTTTTAAATTATCATGTCTAAGCATGGGACTTGTTTCCTCGAACGTGATAAAAGAAGAAGAAAATAGATTTATATTGGAAGAAAAACGGTAGTTATAGAGACATTAGGCATTAGTTTACTCGTTACTGTACGGATTAGGAAGATACACTCGGAGGTACGAATGTACTCCTTTAAAACACAATTGTCTTTTCTCATTACAATTATAAGTCTCAATAATTCCTAGTGTCCTTAGTAATCAGCCACTGATATTTGAAGGAAGCAACTGAGTCCCTGGACACACAATATCGATGAATAAATATTTGGGACCGTCTAGATAATTAATCTATTGTTACTGTGTTTTTTCCATTCCTTCAATAATCCCCTTATTGATCTCGTATTGATGATCATATCACAATCTAGTAACCGAACAATATATTACATTTGTTCAATACGTTGTAAGACTTTGATGCAGACTTGTTGACGTTCGCGAAAAAAATGTCGTTCGTCATTCGTTTGACGTTCACCAATGTTATCGTTCGTTGTTTCATCGTTATTTTAAATTGAATCGTTCGTCGTTCATCGTTCGTCATTTTGAAAAAAAACAAGAAAGGAATTTTTTTCGCCATTCTGATAAAAAGTGATGAGGGTTTTTTTTAGAAATGATTTTTTCCCATGAAAGTGAAAAATCTTTGTCTTCTTTGGCGCCAAAAACGAACGACGAAAGGAATTTTCCTTATCGTTGGTCAAAACTTTGTCGTTCATCTTTCGCGAACGACAACAAATGAACGATAAATCAACAAGTCTGCTTGATGGTTTCATAGAGTAGATCAACAAAAATATATTTGGCACAGTTTCTATAAATTAACCCTTTCAAATCCTCAGGTACAAGGCCTTGATATTCATGGACGAATGTCACGCCACGGGTTTCTTTGGGAAAACGGGTCGAGGCACGGAGGAGTTCTTTGGTCTGGAGGGTAAAGTAGACATTATTAATTCCACGCTGGGTAAGGCCCTTGGAGGAGCCTCAGGAGGCTATACCACGGCCTCCAAGCAAGTCGTGGATCTCTTGAGACAGCGCTCCCCCGCCCTATCTCTTCTCCAACTCCATTCCCCGGCTGTTGTGGCCTCAGCGAGCGAGGTCTTTGACATTCTCATGACGGATTCTTCCCTGGTGGAGAGGATTCAGAGCAACACGTCCCGGTTCCGGAGTAAAATGACCCAGGCAGGCTTCAATCTGAGCGGGGAGGATCATCCTATTTGTCCCGTGATGCTGGGGGATGCCAAGCTGGCCTCTGACTTTGCTGATATGATGCTAGGTATGATATTTGATCCGGGAATTATATATAGATAGGATACACAATATTAATAGCCTTGTCTGTTGGAACCGAAGAATATTTTATTAATTATTTTATAACAAAAAAACAGTATCTTTGCTCGGAGAAGTACAAAATGTAACGATATTTCGGGCATTTATCAAATGTTTAGTTTATTCACTTTTTTCAAATACGATTTTCTTGAGAGTTACTCTTAATGATCAGTTTTATTGTAAATTTATAAAGAAAGGACAAAGAAGTACAAGTAGGAATTTCGAAAATGACAACTTACAATTTCAATTGACTGCTATATTTGGATTATATTGATTAAGTGTGTTGCTTTCATAATGTTTATGTTTGACTTGTTAAATCAAGAGACTTGACCAAAAATTTATTGACGAGTTGGAACTTATGGATGATATTAATTGTTTGTTGTATAAAAAATATCAAATTTCCCTTGATTTATTGAAAGTTATAGCAGCTCATAAATCTGCCATTCCCTTATAAGGACTATTTTCACTATAATAGTTTATTGAAATACATATATGTATGACTTAGGCAATAATGCATAATTTATTATTATTAATATACAATCCATAACTATCAAATATTTGCTATCGGAAATCTTGATTAACTTATATACTTTTATTTTATGATTTATTATCCTAGTATTCGGTATTCCTACTTTAAAATAACAAATGCATGACTATCTCAGTCTATATCATCCCATGATTGCTACCTGTATTCACTACTTATCCAACTCATTGAAATACAAGTATATCCATATTGATAAGAGAGCAGATTTTTCGCCGTGCCGCATGTGCACGTCATTAAACACCAGAAAGCGGAAAGAATAACATACCATAGTTTTTGATGGCGTGATACAAACTATTATATAGAGTTACTGACGCTTAACTATCCAGGAAAACATGAAATAATATATATATTATATATACATTAGGGAACGACCGTGACTTCTATATATAATATAATTATATACTCATATACTAAATATAGTATATATATAATATATATATATTAATTATATATGATATATAATATATTAGTATATACATATATTATTCGTTCTTCCTTCGTCATTCTGAAAGTGACAACGTATTTTAGAAATAATTTTTCCTACTATTTTTTTTAATTTAAAGATTATTTTCTAAAAAGAAGTGATGACGGTTTTTTTTTTGATTTTTGAAAATATTACAATTCTTTTCTCTTAAAAGAGCGTCGTCACGTTTAGAATGACGAACGATAAAATTATAAAGTCACGGCCAAGGATTTTTGGACACTGGGCCGAGATTTTTAAAAAACAGTCGTTTTCCCTGATATATAATATGATATTATATATATATTTATATCCAAATTATTAATATATATTATGATAGATATATATGATATATTATTATATATAATATTATATATATCTCTATATCTATAATATGTTATTATAATATATCTATATATATAATATACCTGTATATATATATATACTTGTTTTTTTTCTCAGCAATTTAAACAAAAATTCCTAATAAAAAATAATTATTTTTTACCTCAGATACCTGTATGTTGTCTATCTCATTATTAAGGTTAAAACAATGAAAATAAAGTTTTGATAACCATTAAAGATATACTTTGATAGATCTATAAAACTATGTTTGTCTTAGGTTTCAAAACAACAATAAATCTGGTAGCGTAGTTTAGTGCTCTAAAAAGGTCCAGCGCGTCTTTTATGAACAAAAATGAGGTCACTTCTCATCTGTTTGCTTTTTTTTTGCCTACTTTGTATCATTTAAATGCAGTATCCGACTGGATATAAATACATTATAGCATGTAATTTAGTCTATCAAACGAGGATCTTATCAATGAGGTAGACCAAAAATGACCTTCCTCTCCTCGAAAGGAATTTAATCTGTGTCTCTAACATTGAAGAGTATGCAACACGTCGTTACGCACATGCCTATTGAACTCCTTATTATCATCCGATTGATTAAATAAAATACACGTATTCAACTTGCTAAGAAGAATCGGCCCACCTTGCAAAGAAGAATACTCCTTCAATATCACCGTTTTTATAACCCTTATGATTTTTTTTGTTTGTATAGTTTTTTTATATGCGCTATTAGTTCTGGGTAATTGAGCTTTGGATCTTTTTAGGATAGTTAATTTTCAACTATAATGTTTATTTATGTATTTTTACGCAATTCTACCTTCTATTTTATAATTGTATTTATGAATATTCTATGTACTCCAATTTTAACAAAGAAACCTTAAAAACTTACACATTGGTGGTAGAGCCACAATCCATTTTAATTAATCTTTTTGTGAAAAGTGTTTTACCATCACAATAATATAAATTTTCCTTCGTTTGTATTGTTACAATATTTCGATTAGTTGGCAAAATCGATATAAGGTCGAACCTCCATTCTGCAGTATGATTATTTACAAATTGTCAAATTGCTGATTTTAAAAACTAGAAATGAAAAATATTTTAATTATAAAAAACACTAAAAGATCCCTCACAATTCTCATGATACGATTTTCGTCTCTTTTTAAGATTCAGGGATCTATGTGATCGCCGTCAGCTTTCCCGTCGTTCCCAGGGAAAGGCCCGCATCCTGTTCAAATCTCTGCTGCTCACTCCGAAGAAAACTCGACAAGACCGTGGATGCCTTCATCACCATCGGAAAGGAACTCAAAGTCATACCTTAAAGAGGAAACATAGCATTTCTTGATGATAGATTCATGTTTTTTATGATATTACTCTTTTCTATTTTTATACCAATGAACTCAGTTTTTACATTCATTTTAGCTCAAATAAGATTTGATCATTTTTATAAAGTATTCATCATTGATTAAAAATATTAAGGTTGTTCGTCTAGACCAGAATGTGTAAAATCCATATTTTCATGAATAAAATCATATTATGATTATGACATACTCGAAATGATATGACGAAACATACCCCAATTATCTCTTTAATAACTGGATACTCAAACCAGCATAAAAATTATTCTTTTCCTTTAATAAACGTCTACAGCTTAAAAAGGCTGCCACATTTGGCGAAATAATTTATCTTGGAATATAATGTCCAGTGATATCATCTTATGTTATGGTTATAAAAAAATGGTCACTTAAAAATGACGTCATTGAATTTTACTTATGTTATTTCTCCCTTTTTATTTTTATTTCCCAGTCCATAATAAATATACAAGCACAAAAATAAAATGTTATAAAATGATGTTAATGCGTAAAAACATAAACATTTTAGGTTTAAATTTTAACATCACATATTATGACTTTAAATGATCTAAACAGTCCCACAATTATCTTAATTGTCACAGTTCTGTACAAGTCACAATCCTGTGTACAAGTCACAATCCTGTTCAAGTCACAATCCTGTGGTCGCAATCATGTATAGTCCTCTGGGAACCGCAAGAGCTGATTAATGAATATATATGATATAGTTTTCATATAAAAACATTAACAATATAAAGAAGTGATTGTTAATTAGAGCATGCGTCACAAAACTTCTAATGGTCTGTAATAATACGGTGATCGTAAGAAATGATCTGAGAACTAATGCTCAAGGTAGAAGAGGAAAATATTTGGTGGGTAATTATTTGAGTGGAATACACCAAAATATTGAACCAAAAATATTTTTCATCAAAATTGAGCTATGCGAAAACCATTTCCCTCAAAAGCTTGCCTATTCATTTATTTTATCCTTTTGTCGTATTTTAATATTTTTCTTTTTCTTATCAACTTTTTATGAACTTTTTAATGACGTTTTTTTTCCTTATAATATATATAGGAATGGAATTCTGAAATGTGTTAAGGCGTGTTCAACTCTCAATGTGAGGGCAGCACAGGTTCGAATCCCGAGAGGGATGGTCATTTTTGTCTACCTCATTGATAAGATCCTAGGTTCGATAGACTATTTTAATGCTAGTATGCTTATTTATATCCTGTCGTTGCAATTCTGTCGAACCAATAGGCAAAAAATAATCTTGGGCTTAGCCTTGGTGCTTACAGATTCTATGACTGTTTTTTGGCCGTGAAAAGAGAGAGAGAGGGGGGTAAAGAGATGAATAAGAGAGAGAGAGAGAAGTTATCTCTCACTTTTTCTTTCTCCCTCTCTTTCCCCCTCTTTCTCTCTCTCCCCTCTCTCTCTTTCCTTCTATCCCTCTCTTTACCCCTTTCTCTTTTTCACAGCCAAAACAGTCATAGAATCTTAAGCACCAAGGCTAAGCTCAAGATTTCCATTCCTAGTAATTAATCTGTAGTTTGTAGCGGCCATCAAGTGAACTCAAAAAGTAGCAATGCTAGACAGGTGGCTACCATATGTACACAGAAGGTTTAAAATAGTTTATTTTTCTTGTGCAGGGGAAAATTTGGGTCGTCTCTAATGGCAAGTGACCATTATAAACAGATGGACACTAACACAGGTTTGATTATATTTTTATAAATGAATATTATTAAGGATAAATCGATTAGCTCTAATCAACATATACAAATAGCAAGCTTTAGTGTCATAGTATCAAATTTTTCCTACAGCACGTGGAAAATATCCAGTGAAACCCCCACTTGCTGACTGTCATCATATATAGAAGTCTAGGAAAGTTTTAGATCTATTCTAGCTCCACCTGGTGGTTCACATTTAAGTTATCTTTTCCTCTACAGTGGGGGTACCCAATCAGTCAATTTATTGGTCAATCGTATACTAGTTCCAACTCAATCGAAAAGGATTCCTATTAAAATAATATAAGAAAAGACGAAGCATTCTACATGGTTCTTGTTGTGTCCATGGGATTAACAAGTTTTCAGCAGTTATGTGGCAGGAACGGATTGGACATCGAGCTGGAATCGATGCCCGGTTATTTTTGGACTGCCAACTTCGACCCAGCCTCTAAAAATGCCCAGGCAGCGCGTGTATAGTACCATGGATGGGGAATCATCCATTTCTCCATCAATTGCACTCTGTTTAGTTCCTGTGAATTGGTTATGTTAGTTGATTTATTTGTATCCATGCTATTTGAAAAGTAGATCGCAATTTCAAAAAGGTTCGGCATCCCCACTCTGATTTTAAAGTCTTGAAAAATAACTTAAACATATTTATCTGTAATGCTTAAAACTCAAATAAAAAGATGGATACTCCCCCCAGGGCTTCAAGATGAAGAGATTCACATTAAAATGATTTAATGATTCTACTTTAGATTACCCAAACTTTCCTTCCTGCTTCAAACTTTTCCCTCGAGTTTGATGATATGCTAGATTGTAAACAGAGTACATGATAAGAATTTTTAAAGCCTTCCTCATCTTAATAGATTAGGAAATTAGAAACTTTATAATTAAGTTTTTAGGGAGGGCGTCCTTAATTTGATTTGTTATATTACTTATTTTATGTCGCTTAAAGTTTCTGAAAAGAAGCCAGTGGAAGATAATATTAAATTTGTCAAGATAGAAGATAAAATTGTGAAGAAAACACTATAAACACCAACCAATATTTATTTTTGTACACAAAGGCACAAATTATTTTTTATTAAGAAATATAAAGTATATCATATCATATACGCATCACAAAGCTGCACTCTCCATGCATATCATTTGTTAAAATAGTGTCAAAATGGTGCCAAGATCTTGATGAATAATACATTTTATTCGAAATGACCGCTCTTGTCCTTCACTACGGCCTTGGTTCGCTAGCTGCAGGCCTTTGTCTTCAACATGGACCATAACTTTATTGAATTTGATTTAAATATAAGGAGAGAGGAGGCTGTTAATGTTTAATAGTAAAGCAAAGCCAATTTGCCTCCATATAATGTTGCGGGATTCTGGAAGCATAGTAACTCCATCTTGTTGGAACGTCCACACCTCATTTCCAACCTCCTACCCTTAGTTGGGCTTCACAACCTGGTCAAGATATCCCTGATGTATTGCTGACCTCAACTTTATTTCTAGGATCCAGGAATAACAAAAGGACATTTCCACATCTCACATAACTGCCCATTTTTTAATGCTTTACAGAGCTTCCTGACTTCCTGTGTACCATCCTTGCTCCAAATAGGGCCATTCGGAACATTAAATACCCTCTAGAGGGGGAACAACTTATCATCTATGAACACAACTCGGGTCAGTGTGCCAGTCCGTGCCACAGACATTGCTTTCCAACGAGGCTTTAGTCTGTAGTTAATGTGGAAGGCGACCTTTTTTGATGAAATTTATTACTTAAAATATACTTTTACTTATAACTCTTAAAGGAAATATCTTATTATATTTTAAATGTTTAAACATATGTTACTGTAAGTCTTATCTTAGAAACCTTCGAGTTATTAGGGTTTTTATTCAATTAACTTATTTTCTGTACACCCTTGCCATGTATATTGGGCATTATTAGAACATTACAAACCTCAAAAAAAGACAATCCGCTAAGAATTAGGTCTAACTATACGCTATTTATAATCCTTTGATCACACTGAGGTGATATATATTTCGCCCGAATGTGAATGATAAGTTTCTTTCATTTAATTACCGATTTATTAGCATGGCTCGGATGGAAAATCTCCGGGCTTTCTTCGTCAACATTTTCCCTAATGGTAATTTACATATTAAGCAAAAAACAACCTAAGCGAAAAAATATCTCTTAGGGATTCCCCATCAAAAGTATTCTGAGGAGACATATGTAATGTGGGTTGGTTACCTGATGTTTTATCAAATTATTGTTTGCATAAATAAGTGTAAAGTAAATAATTTATTTGTCGAATGCTTTGGCTTTTTGCTCATTACGGTGATTCTAGGACAACACCCCCCAACAATCACCCCCCGGGCATTTTACCCCCCGTTGTAGCAATTACAAATGTGATGTATGGCTAGCACGAAGTCACAGTTCTTTAGATTGAATTCTCTATAAATTAAACGTGGATAAATTAAGCGAATTTATGTCTTAGACCTATATCTGACCAGGGGTGAGTGGCCAGCGGGAGTACCGGGACTAATCCCGGGGGGCCGCTGGCCTCAAGAAACATAAACGGCCGTTGACAGCCTCCAAATGGGCATATTGGGGCCTGTGTATAGGGCCGGCGAGGGCATAATTGTCCGGTGGATAAATTCTTCCACTCCGTTCCTGATCTGAGCTATCTATGTACATGTAGACAATCATACAGTTTGTAACCATCAACTCAAGATCTCTTGATGAAACTTTGATAGCTTAAAGCTATAAAAGATTACATAAGAGATTTGAGTTGATAGGTACAAATTGTATGATTGTCTACTTGTACATAGATAGCAGAATATAAGGTCTAAGACACGAAATTCGCAAAATTATGCCCGTTTAATTTTTAGAGATTCCAATTCTAAAGAACTGGACTTCGTACTAGCAGTAACGTTCACTTTGTTAATTGCTAGAAAACATAGGTTAATTTCATAAGTGGACTTTAAGAGATAAGAAATATTACTAA
>CP045907.1:7395585-7418225 GCA_013387185.1 Caligus rogercresseyi
CGACTCGAAACACAACTTTGAATCAAGGCAATACTTTCTCTGAATAAGCATTCTTGCACTTCGGCGTCGAAAGAAAAATAATTTTTCATTTGTATGTGTTTTTTTTAATTAATCTATCTAAAAGATATTGTTATAAAATGCATAGACAATAAGAGAGAGAGAAATCTTAACACAGTAACATAAAACTAATTGAACATTTTAGAAAAAACGTGTTTTTCTGTCCAAATGGAGTTTTCTACATTCATTGCTTTCTTATTTTATATGAATTCCTCGTTGTTTAAAATATTCCATTCAGCTTAGCCCCAAATATATATAGTTAAAATTATTTCATTTATTCATTCAAAAAATAGCATATCATCTTAGGCTTTTAAGTATTAGTAAATTATCAATATTTTTTGTTAAGATATTTTATAAAAAACATTTTTATGTCGTGATGACTTCGTTTTATAATATTAAACTATTATGATATAGTGTAGGTAAAGTATTATTGTTCTATTGACCAGGAATTATATAAATTAAATCGTGAAGATTTCATCAACTCGAGCTTATTTGGGATAAATTACTAAATTTACTAAAATACTAAAATGTGTTTTCCTCATAATGTTAATGATTGAAAAGTGTAATTAATAAGTGTATTTATATATACATTATACAACAACTATATCAAATCACAATATTATAATCCACAATACAACTTACCTTTCATATCCTTGTGTGCATATCTGTACTTCTTGGCCTTACAGAGTCGAATCCCATCAATGATGGAAGCATGGTTCAGGGAATCTGATAGAACGGCGTCTTCTGGACCCAGAAGCTGCTCAAAAGCCCGGCATTGGCATCAAAGCAACTCGCATACAAATGGTGTCCTCACGACCATGAAATCGGGATATTTTGTCCTCCAGTTCCTGAAAAGTATCATAAGAGTTATTTGAGTTTTTATCTCTCTTTACATTTTGATAAGCAATTAGGACCAAGTTTTGATACATCGGAATTAAGGGTATCACGCAACCCCTTACGTATAACAGCTCATATCATTATGTTATATTTATACTGATATAAAATGCATGGTGTGTTAATTTGTTTTCATGGATAGTGAAGCATTACTAATCTGGGTACGGTTACTTTGATCTCCTACCTGAGCTAGAAACAAAGAGAAACCACACTACAACACGGCCATCGTGCTAACATTCCTCACAACCTCTCTATTATTGTACTTATTATAGAAGGATCTGGATCTGCGAGTCCCGTTGAACATATTCATGAGCCGAGTCAGTGCTAGGAGCGACCACATTGATGAAGGAGCTCCCAAACGTCTCGTCTCCTCCTCTGATCATTGAGGAGGAGGATGAGACGAGACGGGGTAAATAATGACTGGAATTATGCCACCCGTCCACTTCCATTCGAGAAATTTGATCCCAAGCAATGATGAATCAATGTAAACAATAACAATAATAAGAACAAGACAGGAGCACTCTGGATGACGAATACTTTTTTCCTTCTTCTTCTATAATAAGTACAATAATAGAGAGGTTTGTGAGGAATGTTAGCACGATGGCCGTGTTGAAGTGTGGTTTCTCTTGTTTCTAGCTCAGGTAGGAGATTCAAGTAACCGTACCCACTAATCTTATAATTATGTTTCACGTCATGAAAAATATATTGTAATAATACATTTTTTATGCCGTGGGCAGAAATAATAAGATTACAAATTTTAGTCTTCCCGCTTAACGGTGTGACGTCATTAAAACCACAGGTAAGCAAGTAGGCAACTCTCTTAGCAGAATGAACAGCCCTTGTCTTCCAATATGCCTTCATTAGAAGGACTTAAAAATTATTCTTCGTTCGTATTTAGATAAAAATTAAATGCCTTCGCGGACGTTTATTGAAAATACTAAACTACTTTCGAAAATTAACATGCCTGAAGGAATATATGCCTTGGTACTCTCTTAAAATAATGATATTTATTCAGTAGGAGAACATGCTTCAAGACATTAATATAATTCATAAGACCCTCTAGGCCCTATGATGTCTTTACAGAGAGTGAATGTTATTTTATGTAGTATAAAAATATTGCAGAGTACATTATGAGCTCAAAACATTATTTAGAAAGTTATCAACCTTATCATCCCGCTATGCTATTTATTTGATGAAAAGAATATTAAAAATATCATAGATACTTTGGTGGGGAAAGAAATGTATGTTTGGCAATTGCACTACCTTATTTACTATTATATAGCTGTAAAGCAGAGAAGGTTTTAGTCAATCCAAGCTCATCGGTCAAAGAGTGCTTTAAAATGTAGTATAAACTTAGAAAGTAAAAAGCTTTTAAGGTTTTAGGATAAACAAAAAAGTAGCTAAAGTTTTTTTTTGGTAAAAAAAAACTTGATACATTTCTTTCAACAAAATAAGAGTTTTTGATAAATAATATAACTTTTTCTTACATTAACTAAAGCCATTAATTGTTAGGATTAAGCGAAGAATTGAAATTGATGTTTCTTTTTGAAGGATACAAATGTATTAACATTGATTAAAAAGTTTTAACTTTTTAAGAAGTTTAGAAGTAAAAAATATTTTATTTTTTCTACAAAATCTTATCTCTAAGGCGTTGATTTGTCAAAAGTCGCCCTTTTACGAAGCCCCTGCATGCTTTCGAGCTAAGAAACATACTTTTATCTGCGGCGGCAGCATTATCTTCGAAAATCCCCTCCTAGACGATAGAGTAACATGGATCTCCGCTGAAAGGATCATCAAATATTTACCTAGCCTCTCCCTCCCTCCAACACCAAAGACTGAGTAAAATTATTTCACATAAATATCATCATTGCTATTATTTTGCATCATTTAAAAAATATATTCATTATGTTCAGAGGTTCTGAATGTTTAATTATGTGTTTATCAAGCATTTCCTTAGGTTTTTTATATATTTATTTTATAAACATAATAAAAAATAAGTCGAGGAAAAAATAATCATTATTTTTTTTTGCAAAATCTGACCTAAAACTAAATATGTATTATTATATCCTAAAGCTTCCTTACTATTCAATATTCTATTAATGTTATACCTTCTTTGGTTTGTCTTGGAATATTAGGGCTGAATCAGGAGAAATTAAACAATAAATTTACAGTCAGATAAACTATAATCTAGTGTCATTTGTCAGGAAAGAAGGAGGACTTTGATTCAATGGTTGTGATCATTATTTAATCAGGGAAAATATATTGCACCAAAAGTTTTAAACAAGTTTAATTGAAAAAATTCCTTCAGAAAATATAATTAAAATGTCAAATTTGATATATCGCGATTAGACATGCAATGATGGTGCATTACGAGATTTTACTTTAACATCAATCGACTATTTCTAATAGAAATTGCTTATATGAATGAACAAATTGTCGGATAAGTTCGTCGAAGTTTACTTATCCAATTTAAAAAGTGGATGTTTTATTAATATGCAATATTTAAATACTCAATAAGTTAGATATCTTATATATTTACTGCTATGTGATTAGATCGAAGATCAAGGGATAAATTAGTGATAAGTATTTTGACATTTTACTAATAGTCAGAAATATACGAATAAAATGGAATTAAAGTTGAAATAAATATGAACCCAAATTAAAACAGAATATCCAAGTTATAAAAAATGGCCGATGTTAATCATCGGAATAATGAGGTCATTTGACGTATCATTTACAAATATATATTATACCTCCCAAAAACCCCACTTTTTAAGTTCTTTTTTAGTTCTTTTTAAGAATTGGTATCAATACTGATGAGAGGGATTCAGAGGGAGTAAATTGGGATTCGATGGGGGAAATCTACTACCATTAGTCGTTCTAAATCGTATTTAAAAGATAACTTAAAACATCAAATGAGTACCCTCTTTTTCTTTTTCCTTCTGAAACTATAAGAACCCTAGTAGGAGCTGTAATTAAAAAAATGGTTGGTGCGTCAGCACTTATGTTCATTTATTATTACTAAATATTATTTGATGAAAATTTGCAAAAAAATCCAAAGTCATAAATTGATCATAGCTAAATTTGGTAAAACTATTTTTTTTTCAAAATAAGTAATACCAAAAAAGTTTTGCTTCATAACGAAACCTTTGAACCCAGTGACGTCCGATTTCTAACAACGCTAGAAATTTTTAATTTAAATATTCGTTTTCAGCATCAAAAAATGAACCAGAATCGCTGGGTATATGTAAAGAACTAAAAAAGTGGTTTTATTTTGGGAGGTCTAATATATATTTATTTATTTTCTGTACTGTGACCAGAGAGATATACAGATAAAGAGAGCTTATTCTCTTCAATAGCAGAGAAACAGTTATCAACAATCGCCTGTGCCCCATATAAACAAAATAATTTATACTATGTCATCGTAAGTTGATAATAAAAATAGAAAGATTTTGTTTATAGTGGGTACAATGACGTTTTTCTCTGAAGAATTCAATAAGCACTCTATGTCTTAAAGTCTCCATTACTGTGACCAAAAACATATTGATTATTTTTTTCGTTTTTGATTTAACTAAAACTAGATATTTTTTATTGAACAGTTCATTTTTATGATATGTACAACAAAATACATAAAAACCTAAGATATTGTATGAAAACTCACATAAGTAAATATTTTAATTTACAATTAAAACTGGATTGCAAAGTTGAATAATATTATCTGCAAGGATAGGCTTTAATTCAGGTTTACAAAAACATTATATTACTAATAATACATAAAAACGTTCACTTCTAATAGAACATCATTGTACTACTGCAAAACTTTTTGCTTCGTTACAAAAAGACAAACGATACAACTCGCGGACATTTTATATCCGTAAAAGCTTCACATAATTAAATCAAATGACCGAAAATAAATGGTTTTTGAGGGATTCACTTCAAGTTATTTTGTATAACTATTTGTTTCTCCATTTAAAAAAAAGAGAGAACTAAGTTGGATATAACTAAGAATTAACTTTTTAACATCATATTAGGACAAAGCGTATCCCCATATATATGAATATAAAGAAATACCCCATTAACTTATTCATTAGTAATAAAGTATATAAGAAAAAGTGCTTGTTATTTAATATTCAATTTATACTACTTTAGAATTTGTACTTTTTATTCCATAAAATCTAATTTTTTGTGCTTGAAAATATATTCACATCTCAACAAATTAATCGTTTTAAACGCAATTATATTCATGGCTTTAATAGAGATAGAAGGATAAAACAATACATAAAATGCAAATAAAAAATTAACTTGATTTTGTACATACAGTCAACTTCGCCTAAGTCGAAATTGCATAAGTCGAAAAGTCGCCTAACTCGAATATAATCAAAAGTTCCATTTTTTCTCCATTGACATGTGTGTAATAAGTTCGTACAAGTCGATTTTTGTATGTCGATATTTCGCCTGAGTCGCACAACAGATGGTTGAACAAGTTGCTTTGACAAGATAATTTTTCATGTCCCAATATTATTTTGTTGAAAGGTAATCAAATGTGATAATTAACCTTCGGAAGGGGCCTCGATAATTCTTTTACACCTACCACGTGTGTGAATGATCATTCCCAATTGAGAATATAAAATTTGAGAATATAAAATGTATGTTCCTCCCTCCAAGCGAGGTAAAATTAAAAAAGAAAATTGGGTCCTCGCCCACCTGCTGCCTCGCCGATGATTTGTGACTGCATGTGAGCGAGTGCACACACACACGCCTACCTGTATATATAATTTTTCTTCGACTTAGCAATCAAAATTTGTAACTCGAATTTCGCCTTAGTCGATTGTTTTTGCACAGTCCCAAGAGAATCGACTTAAGCGAAGTTGACTGTATATATATATATATATATATATATATATATATATATTCTTACTGTCTGACGATTAGATGTTGAAAATAAATAGATTGGAGTTGCCCACTGCAAAAAAATATGTTCATATGTGAATTGTCACATGTAAAAACATTCTTACTCATATAAATCATATCCTTTTCTCTTGACAGAGGAAAGTATTTATTCTTAATACGCAACCAAAAATAAAGGATATTCCCCAATTTGCATAGAATAAATTCCTTATGCATATAAGATAATAATCAATAAAATGAATGGGATATTTCCCAGCTGCTGCGCAGAGCGGTGCATATCACTCAAAACGGCAAGGGGATTCATGTATATAGGCCACCTTTGCAATAGGCATATATAAAATGTATACCTTCTCCCCAATCTGTCTTCCCAATCCACGGACCAAAATGACATATGCATATATAATTATAGATGTGATCCGTCAACAAAAATGACATTGTTTCTTTTTTTTGCAGGGAAAAAGGAAGCTTAATCTTTCGTGGTTATTATCATTAAATTTGTGAAATCTTTTATTATTTTTATCATTTTGCAAGAGCTTAAGAGAATAACGTCAAAATGTCAAAAGTAAAAAATATATGAAGTGCATAAGCAAGCTTAGTAATTAGGCATGAAATATAAGGCAGTTTTAATGAATATCGACCTTATGTTGAGAGGAGGCTTAAGCCAATGGGCAGCGTTCATGATTACATGCTCCGAGCCCACTTCGACGATTTTTTTGGCGAGAGAGATGGATAAAGAGCGTGGAGCATGCAAATTGCTTAAAAACCCAAAAGATAACACGATAAAGCAAAATGATCTTCCAATATTAATTAATATTTGAGGTAATAATTATTTTATTCATTTATTTTTAAATATATGCCTTATTCTAAATAAATTAAGTAATACCTATTTTTGCCGTATTTCTTACTTAATGCTTTCATATTTTTTAAACCAAGAATACATGTTAAAAAGTTCATTTGAAAGCTATTCGACCATACTATCCTTGAATGACTGTCAAGACCTCCACCTTTTGATCAAAAGTATGTCAAGTGTCTTTTCTTTGTATTCGAGAGCATTTGATGTCCTTGGTAAAAAGATCAAAAGCTCAAATTGTTAAATATAACGACTATTGCAAGATAAACTTTTTTCATTAAGAATGTGATATGTGGACATCCAATATTTATACCATAGTCTTGGTTCTTTGTAATTGAAGAATAAAATTATATATATATATATATATGTTCTTTCAAATGTTTATAACGTTTAATATCGAATGGTGCACGTTAAAAAATAACGTCATTTTAAGAAACATATAAAGTTTCAACAAAAAAATATGAATAATAATTGCAATTTATCCTTACAAAATAGATACTTTAAATTGTATACTTATAGTATGGCGGTATTAAACACCAAACTTTGAGGGAGGAAAGGAATATAATTCATATTTTGTATAAATATATGCAAACACAAATAAAATATTTTTTGTATCTGCAGAAAAAATCTGCATTTCATGTCTATATCACCTAAAACATAAACTAACCCATTATATCCTAGTGTTGCGCTCATGCAACGCTAATGTGAAAATACACTTTTATTCATAAATCCCATTATTGATGACAGACAGGTCACAACTGGTTCAGACGTACTCATATGACGCTAATGCAAGTTATTACGTCATATTTTCATTTGTGGTGCAGTGTTGTGGGTGTAGGGACACGTTTATCAGTTTCTCTGTACAGCATAATGGAGGCTCGTCAGAAGTAAGTCTTGATATCTAAATAAAATTATTTTTGACAAGAATGTTATCAAATATTATATTACTGGGATATTTTGAAACTATGTATACCTTTTATAACGATTTTGAACGTGCTTGTAAAAAATTATTGATGTTTCTTTTGTGTTACGTGAGCGCAACGCTAGGATAATATGTTATGTTTTTACAGAGGGCTATGCTTGAATGAAATTGTGGATTTGATCGAAGATTTGGAAGATAATCAGGACTATGATGTATTTACTGAACCTCCTGATACTCATATACTAACTGATGAGGATTCCAATGATGAAAACGATCGAAACGCCAATTCTTTAACCAATTTATCGGGCCCCTAACTAAGAGCTCCGGCTCACACTGGCAAGGGTCATAGAGTATCAGACACAGACTCCGACTGTGAATATGAGAATAAGTCTACACCCGTAAAAAACATGTTCATTTAGAGTGGCGAAAATCCACAAACCAAGGTATCACAGAGGATTTGTTTCCTGAAGACAACTACTCACAATTTGCAAATCTAACTCCTGAGCAGTTATTCGAACTATTCTTTGATGATCAATTGATATTTTTATTAGTAGAACAGACAAATATATATGCCCACGAAAAGAACGCAATGTCATTCACAGTTTCTAAGGAAGAAATGAAAGTTTTTCTGGCGATTCTGATCTGTTCCGGATACAATCCACTACCAAGTAAACGACATTACTGGGAAAATGGCGATGACTTGAAGAACCAACCATCTATAATTCAATGAGAAGGAACACGTTTGAAGATATCATGCGTTATATCCACTTCATCTCCAACGATCACATAGATCCCAAAGACAAGTATTGGAAGGTACGCCCCTTAGTAAAACATCTGCATAATAAATTCATGGATAATTTTGTACCAACACGTGCCATCTCGCATGATGAATCCATGATTCAATACTTCGGGAAGCATGGGTGCAAGCAGGCTATCAGGAATAAACCTATACCCTTCGGATATAAAGTGTGGTCGCAATGTTCGAAATCAGGATACCTCGTAGCTTGTGATTTGTTCCAAGGCAAATCAATTGGTGGAGTGGAAGAGGAGGAAAAAAAGTTTGGAAAATGTTCTGCAACTGTATTGAACCTTTTGAACAAATACGATGAACAGAGGAGAAATCTTCCCTACACCTTGTATTTCGATAATTTATTCACGTCTGTACCACTTTTAGTTGAACTCTAAACTAAATATAGTGTATGTATATAGAATAAGTGTACAATATATGTATGTTCTAAATAAATAAGAAATAATACATTTTTATCGCTTATTGTCCTAGCGTTGCGTGTACGCAACAGCTAATAAATGCTAAACTATTGATTTGTGAAATCTCAAATTTTGCAAATCAATTTTTATATCTCAAAGTAATCATTTTGCCAAGTTTCATGAAAATCAAAGAAAAAAAATTGTTAAAATTAATCCAGGACATAATGGGTTAAGTCGGAGAGTCGTAGCGTTTCATTTAGACATAATTAACTATATATAAAACCGTCTATTGGAGGAAGAAACAAATTAGGTTAAGCTCATAAATATCTGTTTTGCAGTTGATTTTTTATTCAAATAACATCAAAGATACGATCACAGAAGTCTGCAGCATGCTTTTTATTCTAGTAAATAATTTCTATGACTTTTCTTTTTGTTGGAAAACATAGCTTTGTATTAGATCCAACAAATGAGTTTTTGAATGCATAGTTGAACTATAATTACTTATATACATAAAAATTACATGGGGTATTAATTTTATAGCAATACATAGTTCTTTATTAGTTTTACTCCTAGATATACCCCACTACACCAGAACATAATATGCTTTCGGCCGATAGAGGTTTACCTAAGAGTAAGCATCTTTATTATCATATATTTTAAATTTTTCATACAAAAGTTATTTATCTTCATACGCAGTTAGTTAAAAGATAGTAATAGAGTATTCATATTATCGTGAAAAGCTTTTAATATATTGTGATTAATTGTATGAGTTGATTATTAAATATGGATGTGGTTATGAACGTTCTTGCAAAGTCAGGATATGAAACTGTTTTTTTGTTATTTTACAAACTCTTATTTCAAGCTTTTTGTATATCTTATTCAAGAAATGAGGATCTGTTCGTTAATAATGAGAATAAAAGCATTCAGGATTTACTAAGTTTGAGGTGTTTGAGTCATATTTAATATAAGTTATAGATAGTAGATAGAATATATGTACGTCTATATGCATATATGTATTGATATAAGTATAATATAAATATATATATATATCTATATATATATATATATATATATATATATAGGGTTGTTCTTATTTTTCAATGTTTGAAATGTTAGCAACATTGTGGATTTTATGTTTCTTGGTGATAAAAGAAGACGATATACAAAGTTTGAACAAAATCGGTCAACATTACGAGGTCGCGCAACGAGTCAAGTTTTAAAATTTAGTAAAAATATAGTTTTCCGCAAATTTCTTCAAAATGGTGGACGTTACAGACTTCAATAATAATTATTAATTTAAAGGAAATCTAATTTACTACCAGACGTATGTTTGATGTTTTTTAATAAAACAAAGTTTTCAGTAAAACAAAGCAAGAAGGGAGTGTGTATTGTTAGCTTATTTCATGGCATTTTTGTATCAATTAACTTCACTCGCCTGTAGAAGATGATTTGTTCGCTTCAGAGTAAAATAGTATTTTTAAGTTTAGTAAAACTTTAGATGATAAATCCAAAAATGGCCTTGGTTGCATTCTATCATTCAGAATTCAGTACAATCTGAGTTTACATCATATGATTCAGAGCCTGTATTGACCTATAAAAATCGATTATGAAAAAATAAATCATAATGTGTTTCTTAGATGTGCGTCAAGGTATCCTCTCAAATTTTACTTTGTCTCTGACGCATACATAATCATTATATGCGTGATAGGCTTTTTTTAATGTGCATATAACTCTCTATATTAAATTGACATGATCTAGTATACCAAAATATTAAAGCTGGTTAACCAAGCTTTCATTTGATATGTTTGGTGTTCTAAAAATCGCTATATTCTAAGAGATATAAGCAAATACATTTTTGCACGTACTCACCCCAAAAATTGATCTCTGATATGAGAATATACAATTACCATTTGGTAATAGCTGTTAGTGTTACCTGGATAGAAAGAGAAGGGAGAGAGTATTTTGCCTCACTTCTCTTCTTTTTTTCTTCTTCTATCCAGGTAACACAAAGCAGTTACCAAATGATAATCGTATATTCTCATATCAAAAGATCAATTTTTTGGGAGAGTACGTATTTGCTTATATCTCTTAAAGTATAGCGATTTTTAGAACACCAAACATATCAAATGAAAGCTGGTTAACCAGCTTTAATATTTTAATATATATTTAGTATACCAAAATATTAAAGCTGGTTAACCAAGCTTTCATTTGATATATTTTGTGTTCTAAAATCGCTATACTTTAAGAGATATAAGCAATACGTACTCTCCCCCAAAAATTGATCTTTTGATATGAGAATATACAATTACCATTTGGTAACGGCAGTTAGTGTAACCTGGATAGGAAAAAAAAACAAGTCATCTTCTACAGGTGAGTGAAGTTAATTGATACAAAAAAGCTATGAAATAAGCTAACAATACACACTCCATTTTTTTCTTTGTTTTTTTTTTTCAATTGAAATTGTGTTAATTTACCCATATGAGATGGAGAACGTGTGATAAAAGGATCCTCCGTTCTTACTTTAACATAAGTGATAATTTGATCTTGTACAATTGTTTTTAATATTGAAGCTTTCCATTTATTTCTCTTGTTGTACCGAAAAGTAAATCCAGTTCTCATCTATTTAGCATTTCGACACATATCTTAAAAGTCATTGATCATCGAATGAAGAAGAGGGATCTTTGTTTATTTAAAAAAGATGAATAGACAAGAGGATGTTCCTGGTAACCCCCACCATCATTCGAATAATATTTGGGACAAGCCGTCACAGTAGCGGCTTGAATTGAATGGAATAATACTCATTTAAATACACATGATTGCAAGTCAATCAAACTATATAGGCAAATACTATTATAACATGTTATTTGTGTAACACTTATGGCTATAAATCTTTATGATCTTATTACGATACCATAGGTATAATCGAACCATAAAGGCAAAAAATACACTTTGTAAAAACTTATTTTCCTATTAAGTTAATCTTTGAAATAAATATGCAATGACAATAAATAAAGGAAATCCTTGATATATATCTAAACACATAAAAGGGAATTTGCTTGAAAGGCTATGTTTTATTTTTCCAAAGAACTAATGAAAAAAGTACATGAGTTAATAGGCTTTTATAATCAGTCGGTCGGGATGGATAGATAAACGGTATATACAATTTAATTTATTAAAAACTGTTGAGGACCAAATCCTTCACTTTTTTATTTATGTCTTGCCTTAATGGTTCCAGATGCATTCATTTGAATACAAAAGAATCATTTTATAATTATATTTAATCAACTCTTTCAAAAACGCTTATCATTAAAACCTTCTTCTCCTCGCGGAGGCGAACTCAAAGTCTGTATAATGAGGTCTGGGCAATACAAATACAAACATGTAGCAGTGTGACTACTCGAAAACGTCACTGGAGAACGATTATATCTATCTATCTCTCTCTCTCTCTCTATATATATATATATATATATATATATATATATATATATATATATATATATATATATATATATATATATATATATCAATCTCTCTAGCTATCTATAATGTATGTGTGTGTGTATAAATAATGAATAAATATAAATATTAATTATATAAATATATATATTCGTTCTCCAGTGACGTCATTGAGTAATTATACTGGTAGGATTACATGTTTTTTTTGTATTGCCCAGACCATATTATACAGACCTTGGACGAACTTGTCCTCTCAGCATTGAGAGACTGAGCTAACGTTTCCTACTTTCGCTAATTGTCGTATCAACGTACAACGTGCTTTTGAGAAGTGCTCTCTTCATTATAAAAGTTTTTATGTCCCTAACATTTCTTTTTAACTCATTGTGAACCACATTAAACACATGGAGTTAACATTTATTTCACTAAAAAGAAGTTTCATTTTGTTACTGTTGTTGTTATCTATAAGGCTTCACAATGCTTTCTTACACACCTTGAAAGAATTTCATACTTTTTTTAAACAATATGTTTACAAATTGCTCAAACTTAGGAAGACTTTTCCTGAGTAAGTTTGAGTGGTGTTTATATTATTTCCTCTCATAACTTTGGACGTTTTTGAGGGGTGCTTTCTAAATTTGTGTGTGTGTTTTCTTTGGAGTGTTTTGGAAGGCTTTCTATTTTGCCTCATGTTGTTTATTACGACTTCATGGCTATCAGTGTAAACAACTCAAAGTGTATGCAATATTAATGCCTTCAGCTTCACAAAATAATATATATATACGTATGATCGATCAATATCCTTCCTATTAAGTGAGATTCATTCACACTAGATACTTTATTATTTCGATATATTTTTTTCGTCAAAATGTCTGCATCCAAAAATAATACTTCAATAACTTATACAATCAAAATGCTGCAGTTTGAGGGACTAGGGATACAACTGATCAATACAATTGAGTATATCAAAATTTATTTTTGCAATTAATTAGTGAATAATAGTTTACGATGGCCAAACATGTTATTTTTGTAATAAGTTATAAATCAAACATACTACGTCCTTAACTATTATATATTCATGAGGTTCCTATATATTTTTATAATATATGTCTCAATCAGTAGGCCCACACTAGACTACATAATAAATAAAGAAGAAGAGGAATGTCGGAGTGGGCAGCTGATGAAACAAAAAAGAGAAGGAAGGAAGTCTTATTATAATCCCTGGAGCAGTCGTCAAAGTCGAAAGTCCAAGTTGTAACAAATGAAAAAAGAGGGAGTATGACAAAAAGCACCCCCTGACGGCATTTCAAGGCATTACTTTTTTTGGTTGAAACATAATATAGGGGGACAAATTCCCTGGATATTTATTACAGGATGTCCTTTTTCTATTAGATTTTTAAATTGTTTCATCACCACGTGAGGCAGCCATTTTAAGTCCCTAAATGTAACCAAGGAGGTTTTAAGTGAGCTTATTTTTTCTTCTCTGTTGAGTATGCTGTAAATATATAAGTCGGAGGTCCTAGCAAAGTACATAAACAATTACACTCCCGCCCACTTTGTATATATATATATACAGAGTGGCTAGGCAAAAATGTCCGGTTGATAAGTTTGTTTCTTGTGCGCAGAGCGTACGTAAAAATTCAAAACAAGTAAATCAGCTACGCTTTTGAAACAAATAGCTACAATTTATAACTATAAAAAATATCTCTCAGACCAGAAATGAGTGTTCAGCAAGCGAAAAGACAACGGATTCACGATTTGGAAGATTTGGGCTTGCAATTATTCGTTCGGACCCACAGACAGCTATTGACAGCAGCAGCGATGGAGAAGAGGCTCGATAGATGCAAGATCATCCTAAATTGTTGAAAAAGAAGCCGTGTCTCATCAAAATATTTTAAGACGAAAAGATCTTCACGGTGGACCAAGTTTACAATCGCAGAAATGATCGATGGCTTGCTAAGCAACGTGAGGATGTCCAAGGAGTCTTCAGGACCAAGAATCCCCAGCAAGTGATTGTCCTTGGTGTATTCAGGTCCGACGGAAAGAAGATGCCTCCATTCTTCTTTCGGCCGGACGAGAAGATCGACACCGAGGCCTACTACAAAGTCCTGAGGTATACTGTTCTGCCATGGTAAAAAAAAAACTACCCCACCGGAAACTATGTGAGGCAGCAGGATGGTGCACCATTTCATATGGCGGCTAAGAACCAAAAGTTCTGCAAGGACAATATGGCCCATTTCTGGCCGAAGAACTTCTGGCCACCGGATCTAAATCCGCTGGATTTTTTCTGGTGGGGCGCAATTGAGAGCAAGACCAGCCGGACCCCTCACCTCAATCTTGACTCTCTGAAGGCCACCATCATCAAGGAGTGGGACAACTACCCTGAGAAGCCATTATAAATGCCTGCAAACGCTTCCGGCCCCGCCTCGAAGCCGTCGTGAAGGCCAATGGAGGCCATATTGAATAATTTAGATCTTTTATATACTACTTACAGCCAAATAAATTTCAGTTCCATAGAAGCAACCAATTAAAGTTAATTAAGTTCACAAAATCAAAATATCAAACCGGACATTTTTGCCTAGCCACTCTATATATATATATATATATATATATATATATATATATATATATATATATATATATATATATATATATATATATATATGCATTGCCTGTAACTGGGAGTCGAATGTGTCCTGTAATTTGAAATGAGTTGGACACTCTTTGCTGGATTAAATGAGTGAGATGTAGACTTTTTACGGGGCAATCATGAGTAAAAAGAGTAATTTACAATGAAACATGTTTTTTGTAATGTATAACATTGTAAATCGTCAATTTTTATAATAATGTATGTACCAGACTTGTTGATGGTCGCGAAAAATTGTCGTTCGTTTATCGATCACCAAAAGTTATCATTTGTCGTTCATCGTTAATTTTAAATTGAATCCTTCGTCGTTTATCGTTCGTTGGTCATTCGTCATTCTAAAAACAATTGACGATGTTTTTTAAGGATTTTTTTTCTTGCCATTCTGAAAAAAGTGATGACGGGTTTTTTAAAGGAATTTTTTCCTATGAAAAGAAAAAACATTTGTCTATTTTTCGGAGCCAAAAACGAACGATGAACGATAGGAATTTTATGTTGTCGTTCATCGTTCGCAATGACGAACGATTACAAATGAACGACAAGTCTGGTATGTACCTATATATTTTGAAACTGAGGAACTTCCCCTTGATAATGTTTTTTCGTCGTTAATTTATACAGATGTGGACACTGTGCAATAATATCAAGTGTATGGAATATGTATTTATACGACTGGTTGATTCAGTCCATAGAGTAGTGTTGTCCATCGGGCGCGATTTTCGAGCCCGAGCCCGCCCTAAAACTAATAATTGAGCCCGACCCAAGCCCGATTAGATTGATATGCGCCCGACTTGCGCCCGCCCGACCATAGGAAAATATATTAATAGAAGAAAGAAATTCAATTCAATAGATCCGAGAAAAAGTGAGGACGTTTTTTTAGAAAGAGGTCTGAGGGAAAAAGTGAAGACGTTTTTTTTAGAAAGAGGTCCGAGGAAAAAAGTGAAGACGTTTTTTTAGAAAGAAATTTAATTAAATATGTAAAAAATGAAAAAAAACCGCCCGCATAGCCCGCCCGACCATCATATTTATGGCGCCACGGCGCATGCCCGCCGATGGACAACACTACCATAGAGGCATTACGTGTGCTCAGAATTTTAATATGGGCACTAAATAGGTTTTGATTTTTTGCAAATGGTATTTGCAATAATGGAAATGGTTTTGATCAGTAAAAAAGTAAGTCATAATAAAAATATTTTGTGAATGTTATGAACATCATCTTAACGCAGATCTACTTAAGCTGTCAAAAAGATACTTCTATTTGAAATATGAAGGTATTTAGATATTGTACTATTTACATACTTCTTTATGCACAGAAATGAGGTTCATTTGAACTTAGAGGGAATTGCCCCATTTTGGTCTGTGATAAAACACAAAAATATAAATACTTATGTCCTTGAAAACAAATACAATTTCCCAAAAAATATATAGATATTATATTTATATACAATTTCTCTATTTTATAAATAATTATAGTTATTGTATATGTAACAACTAAATAAAACATTCTATCAAGTGAAAAAGTTCAGATTTTGTGACTTCAACAAGTTCGGCTTTCAAAATGTGGTGTATTTTATGTAGCAGATCAGTTTTATTTACTCTGTCGGTGATTGTTTTACCGAATAACTTTTATTATAATTAAAAGAAAATTATCATAAATTTGTATTCTTGAAAAAAATATTATATTATAAAATATATAAATATAAGGAAATGCGATGGCTCATTGCGTAATAGGGTGTTCAACTCTCAATGTTGAGGGTGATTGTTCGATTCCCGAGAGGGGAAGGTCAATTTTTGTCAACCTCATTGGTAGTGTCCTAGGTTTGATACTAATTTTAAACGCCTATGTATGCTTATTTATATTCAGGTGAATACAATTCTATCGAATCAAATAGGCAAGAAAAAATAATATTACTCATATTTAAAAGAATATTAAAAGTTTGTTTGTTTAGCCAGGGTTTGAAAGTGAGCCGCCCAGAACGCCGTTCCAAAAAAAGCTTCAAGAACAGTATTACTACATTACAAGAGGAGGACATAAGCGGGACGGAACTACGAGAAACCATGATATTCATAACAAAACAATACACTTCAACCAACTTCTTGTAGCATATTTGCATATGTAGATATCACTTGCAATGAAGGTCATTCTAAAGTACAGAGTATCGGTAAGAACGCTAAACCACTATCCCCCCTGATCCTAGAAAGCTCCAACTGACAGCCTCTCCAAGATCTTGGGCCTGTCAAAGCAACTGAGTGAGAGACACTGACCATATCAAGTCCTCGTAGAGGAGAAAATACTCTTGCAGGATATTCTAGAGCCTTCTAATTCTTAAAGATCACGTCATTAAGAGACTTTCTAAATATATATTCAATTCTATAATAGACAAGTCTTAAAAAAATATCCCTGTTTTTAATTTTATGTTTCATACTTAATTTATTTATATTCTGTCAACTCGCAAATTAAGCCATACAACTATTAAAATATAGTTGAGACGAGAGAAGAGATGGGTGGCTGTGATAAAAGAGACGATTTAATAAGTTTACTACTCTTTCTTCACGTGTGTACATATATTTTAATATTGGAAAAGTAATTAATCAACACGTCTTTATCCCAGAGTATGCATCAATTAGTGTGAAGGCTTTCACACTGCTTTCTTCCCCCCCCCCCCCTTGGAAGGCCCGTAGAGAGCTCCCTTAAGAGTATAAGGTGATATAAATTTGGTTCTACCAATACAATTAATCCATACATTAATAAAATAGAATAACAACTATCATATATAAGAGATGAGAAGTGGATACATTAGTATTTAAAGGAAAAAAAGGTTGACACCTGTCCTCTTTAACACTATTAGTTGAAAGAAAAAGAGAGGTAAAATTTGAAAAAAGAACTTCACTTTACGAATATCATTCTTATCAACACTAAGTCTCTTCTCATGGGCCTCAGTCATTCTCGAATCCTCTAATGGGATTCCTTTAATAATAAACTATTATTACTGATAAAATAAAACAACTTCTGAAATGTAAAGCTTTTTATTATATTTTTACCTGAATAGACGTAGAATAATCAAGAAAGAAAATTGAGTTGTCAAACGGAAAATATAAAGTCTATTGTTGAGTTAGGAAGAACTTTCGTAAAAGCCTTTTTATTTATACATAAATATGGTGGGTTTTATTCAAAGAATGGGTCAGTGTATTTACATAACTACACATATTATAATATATTTTTTACTTTTCAATATGTTGATAATAACGAAAGAAAATTGAGTCATCAAACGAAAATATAAAGGTTATTGTTGAGTTATTAAGAACTTTCATTAAGGCATTTTTATTTTTACATAAATATGGTGGGTTTTATTCAAAGAATGCGTCACTGCTTTGACATATCTATGTATTTAAACATATTATAATATAATTTCTACTTTTAAATATGTTGATAATCATGAAGGAAAATTGAGCTACCAATTGAAAAAATAAATTTATTGTTGAGTTAGTAAGAACGTCCATAAAGACCTTCTTATTTATACATAAATATGGTGGGTTTTATTCAAAGAATGTGTCACTGTTTTGATATATCCTCGTATTTAAACCTATTATAATATAATTTCTACTTGTAGAAATATTAAGATCGTAGTCCCATTTCAATTGGCCTGAAGGGTTTTGGGGAGAAATTAGGAGGAAGCAGAAATTCGTACCTAATAATAATAATAAAATGTTTTATATAACGCCTATAAGTGGCGTTACATCCTTTGGATTACAAGTTGAACCAAGGTATATTGAAATACAAGGTAGTCCTATATTGCCAAAAGAGCTGACTTTTCGCTTGCCGGTGGTTTTTAATGACGTCACACCGGCAAGCGGGAGACTAAGATTTGTAACAATATTTTCCCCGCCCATGTCATCAAAAAAATATTTGCTTGGAGCTGCAGGAAGATACGCGGCTGTTTCACTCAAAATTTCATAGTAACATTCGATGCTAAATTTATACAAAAATACTACCTGATGTTATAACCAAATTTTGTAAAAAAATGATCAACAAAAGGATTAGTATTTTCTAGATTTGATGTATCAATTTGAACGCTACTAATGCTTATCATATCCTCGCGCTTGGTATTCCTTCGAAACAAATAGGCAAAAATACTGCCTTTAACTTTTCAAAGTATTAAAAAAACATATTATTACTTCTCTGAAAGTACATAATATAACAATTCCACTCAAAGGCTTGAATTTCAGCGATATGGGATCAATATTTCCATAACCATTTAACACTTGTGTGGTGTTCGGGTCTGTGGGACCCGTTTTCATTTCGTCTCAAAGAAAAGTAATACGATTTTTTTTATTTCAAACTCAGATTCATTGGCCTTGGCTCATTTTCTGTGAAGAACATATATCACAACACGTTTTCAGTGACCACACACCATACACCACTACATTTACATTACATAGAGGGTGTTCGGTCTGCTGGACCCGGGGTCAATGAAAGTGGAAATTTTAGTTCTTGTGCACCATCCACCCACCTACAGAACCACCACCTGCAAAGCCTGAAGTAAGTGTGATGCTATTGCAGTTGATCTGGCACTCATATCTTGTGTGTGAGAGAGAGAGAGTTAGAAAATTTCTTATATTTTCATTATTCTAGGTAGCCAGCAACAACAAAAAGAAGTGATGTTTTATTTATAAATGTGACCTAATAAAGGTATAAGACTATTATTTTTCATTTATGTTGTTTATATTGCTTGTAATTGAGATAAGGAAAAGATCATTTGAGTATTTTAACATAAAATAGTTTTATTGTGTTTAGCTGAGGACCCCAAAATGCAGCGGGTCCACCAGACCCGCGAACAGTGGCTGAGTTACAAAATATGAACACCACACAAGGTTAATCTTATGTAAGCATAGAAGTCACACTTTTTGGTGGGTAATAAATAAGTATAACATACTTGTAAAAAGCTTTCATACTTGGAGGATACTTGAGCATTGAGTTAAGGCCTACGTACACTGAGAAAAAAATCAAAGAGGGCTTTTAAGTAGGCATGCTTAATAATATATATAGAACTCAAATAATACCAAATGATTTGAAGGTTTCTATTTATTAAATTAAAAATTGACTTACCTTATGAATATTTTGAGTGCCGCAAATGAATCGAACTGAACTGAGGCCAGCTCCATGTGTATCCAAAGCTTTTTCCCAGAGGCTACGACTCGTGGATGTCCCTTCGAAAAGAATGATATATATTAGTATCTTTTAATTTTTTTTTTATTTTTTTTATTTTTTTAAGAGACTTTATTGATTTAGAGATATTACATATAAAATTATATATAAATAAAACATTTTAGTTTAAAATTAAATCTCTAATCTAAAATCTAGCTGCACTATATACAAAAATTTATAATTAAAAACATTTAGGAAACAATATTGTATTCAAACATAAAATAATAATAAACAAAGGTGCAAATAATAAATAAAATGCTAAAGATTGAATATATTATTTTGTTTGTCTTTTAACAAATTTTCTGTATTGCCTCATAATCCGTTGCAGAAATTGGAGATGTCCAGCGGAGCAAGACGGATAATATCTTACAAGATCCCCCACATATTTCCACGGAATGGTATTGACTGTAGGGATCTTCACACTAAAGGCCAGGTATCGCGCTGCCGTCGAGATCATGATGGCCGAATGTCTCAATAACAATTACTCTGTCAAGAGTTAATTTCTCCGCCAAATAGCTGCGAATACTCGATAAAATAAGCTCCATAGCTCGTGTTTTCGCAGGAGCCTTTATGGGATTCGAACTTAGCCCGAATAGAATTATGGCCGTGACAATTCTTTTTCCACTCCTTTAACGTTGACCCTGACAAATTCCCGTATGAAGAGGAGTGCAGGACAGTTGGCAAACGCATGGACCACTGAATTATATAGTTGTCCACAGTCTTTACATGGCTTATTAAAAAAATAAACATTTAGTAGAAATTTGAAGTTGGGAGGTAAATATTTTTTCATCTATCGTTTTGGAGATAGAACTCATAATTCGTTTCTTCCACGACGCTTGGAGGCCTAGCTTCTATTATATATCGCCACAATTTCTCGGCTTCCTCTTTTGTTTTTGTGAAAAGGACATCCTAAGTGCCAAGGTATCGGTGGAAGATGATTCCTTGCTGCTCTATTTAATGGAAAGAAGAATTTTCCACACTTAAATAGAGGCTCCCTGTCTAAATCGTGAACAGACAAAATTTCTTCTGATAAAGCCTTCCATTCTAGTTCTTTGGCCCGGGAGGTTTTTGAAATAAAACCTTAGGCTTGTTAATGGTTTGTCGAACTATGTCAATGGTAAATGAGGATGAGAAAAGCGGCGTGCCTTTCCAAATTATTCTTTGAATGGATGCTATTATAGAGGAAAAATTCCATTAATTTTCGTCGTAGTAGCATCCGTCCCAAACATGAGTAAATAGTATGCTGAACTTGAAGAAAACACAGCTCGCCACTCCTGGTTCGGATTAACGGATAAATCCACAACCACTTTCTGAAAGATTTTAGGAATTATTTTATAAAGCAGTGATAGCCCTCCTCCGATATGAGACCTCGGGTCTCTTCAAAGAGGGCAGATAACTCTTATGAAACAGCTCATTTAGCCATGAGCTTTCTTGAGAGATTGCTTTTTCTGCAAGCCACGGAAGAGATGATGCTTTGTACAGGACATAAGGAACAATGGAATAGTTTGTATAAGTCAATTCTTTTTGGAGACTGAATTTTCTCCAACGTTGAATGTTGTGTACCACATGTTTTTGCATATTCAACAATTGCATTCCGAAGCTCCCTGGGAAGTCCAAGAAATTCCTAGAATTTCACTTTTCCCTCTACTGAGCATCCTGCAATTACTTTATTTTGTCCTGGATTCCAGACACCAATGGGAAGAATCACCGTTTTTTTTGTGTTTATTCTCAGACCAGACCTCTTTTCATATTTCTTAATGAAGTTGAGTATAACTTCAATCCGCTTGACCAGCTGTTTTTCTGATTTTGCCTCTAACATAAGTGTAACGTCGTCGGCGTACAAATCTATAATATGTTTTTTGGGTCCAAAAATCTACTCCAAAACTCTATACTTCTAGATATTGTTATTAAGATCAATAGTGCTCCCAACAAATAAAAGAGGTGACATAGGGCATCCTGACGGCAACTCCCTTTTAAATAATAGGGTTACTTTCTAGGACTCCCATCTTTTTAATTATCAAACTTATTTGAAAGAATTAGTTAAATACGTAGTATATATAAACATAGTTTCAATCTAAAATAGTAAAAAGTCCAAAGGAATTTGGATAATTAGTGTTCGGAATTTCACATCAAAATTCCAAACGTGGATTTCTTATCGTGGAAATATATAAGAAATATTATAATACTTTCTCTTTTGCGAAATTAAGACTTTTAAACTGTGGTTCCAATGAAAACATTTAAAAAAAATAATCTGAAAACTCACAATTCTGAAATGTTTTTAAGCTTAAATCTATTTTGTAATATTTATTCATGTTCAACATTATTTTTAAAGAGTAAGTGGTAAATTGATATCACTTTGTGCTTTTGAAATTCTGGTTTGTGTATATATGGATTAATTGGATCAAATGAAAGGAATTCTCCTTGGACTTGTGTTTGAAAGGGATTATGATTAGAAGGTATTTGAAATTATTAAAATTAATTTAGTGCATAGTATTTTTTTAAAACT
>CP045907.1:7423954-7435113 GCA_013387185.1 Caligus rogercresseyi
ATCATATACTAGCAATGTGCCCGGCGTTGCTCGGGCAAGGTCGGCACATGCAATTTGCCGATTTCAAGAGTTTGTAGGCGGTTTCAAAGCAGCTATGTCCTTCCCCAGATGATCTGGTTTGCTGACAATAGGAAGAGAGAGAAGAAACCTGTTTGTTTAACTTGAGCGCTCTCTGTGAAAACTCTGCCTTGCTCGGGTTAATGTCTACCTGGATTCATTTATTCTTTCTCCCTTTTTATTTCGACAATTCATCAATTTTGAAGATACATACCAACATGCAGCGAGAAAAGTTCTTAGAAAAAAAAGTTCTTCAAAACATATTTTATGAAAAAAATCGCTTTAGTTTAGTCAAAAAATGAAAAAGGCCATTTCTAGCCCAGTGTGGCCTTAAAGGCCTTTTATTTTTTTCTCATGTCCTTCCCCGATGATAAGCGACGTGCATGCAAATTTTGAGCTGAATTGGCCAGGCATGTGACGCCCCTACTTGTAACGGAAAGACAGACAGACAGACAACTTCTACTTATTATAGAGATGACTAACTAAAGTTCATCGATAATTATCCATATTATGCTTTAAGTTAATGTTTGAAAAAATATTATATTTGTTAGAATCCATCGATAAGAGATTGTTGCTTATAACACAAAGGAAATATGTTTTTAATAGAAATGGTTTTTTTTTTTGGAAAACTTCTTATATTTACAAAACATAACCTTTGGTATATTTTATCATATGTAAGTACAATTAGTTTCTATAAGGACTTTGTCAATCAGAAAAAAGTATACATCTCTCTGCAACTTCTCTTCTATTATGTGAATACAAGTATCTTTGTCAAATTCAATAACGAACATGTATATAAAATAATTTACAACACCATAAAGGACTTATCTGCTAACAAACCGTATTATACATGTATCAATAAAAATGACTACGGCCTCCCATTTCATACTCAATTAGCGGACTAAATCATAACATTTCAACGTCTTATTATATAATAAGTGCGCAGTAGAGGATGAAGATCCAGTAGAGTCGTTGTATCTCTTAGTAAGATCACGATCGTATCCTCTCCTAGGATGACTACGATCGGGAGTTATATCAAAGAAATCAACGACTCTGCAAGAGGAGATGAAGATGTTATATAGGAGGGAGAACGACTTAAATATGGAGATGGTATGACCGGTATATTATTATCAAAACTTTTTTTTATCATGCCTGATTTCTTCTCCAATAGTATCAATTATTATTATTATATAAAAGGTCGGTGATGATACAATTTAATAAAAATTTTCTTCGCATCGAATGAATAGATATTGAGTTTGTGCAACATCGTAAATTATTCTCTCCATAACTAAGTCGTCATCTCTCCTAAAGAGATAAGATCGTAATCTCTACCAGGAGAGTCAACGATTCTACTGGATCTCCATCTCTGCTGCGACTTACTTTAAGTTTGTTGTTTTTCTTTACCAATGTACTTTTCGAACTTCATCCTTAAAAACCATCAGTGGATATAAAACAAAGAGATAAAGACCCAGATTTTGAGCCTATATCAAAATCACATTCTTAAGTCCTAAACGATAGTTTAAAGCTTCACCATGTTTTCAACTCTAAAATATAGTTGTAGACGTACCTATTATTGTACATAATGAAGTTATATACACTCAGAAGTATGAAGTAATGGAGGCTGTGGAAACTAAGGCTCTAAAGAGGTTAATTATCCGTGTATTTGACAGAGTTTGTAGTGATTATTTTATTGCCCTCAGAGTATGCTTGAGGAGGATCCACGTTAGGATTACGTACTATATATGTAGCATATATATATATAATCGCGTATTTCATGCATACAGGGGCGGAAGTGTCTAACCACGGATAAATTTTTTATATATACACACTCACCATTGTATGTATAAGTAACTTGCTTTATTTTGATTAACATTATTATCCTTTTTAATAATTGACTATATTAGTAACTAAATCCACTGTGTGAGAAGAACCAACTTTCTTAAGTACGGTTCAGTTCTTCAGTTCTGAAAAAAGTAAAAAAAATGTTCTGACGTGCAATTTTTTCAACTAAATGATATTTTGTCTGGTATGAACATAAATACATAACAAAAAAAACTTATACGATGTAATGAAACAAAGATAACGATTAAAATATTTATTATCGGGGATGAACTAACAAAAAAAATTACCACATAATATTAAAAATATATACTTCATCATAGTGCTTTATTTCAAACATCCCCAAACATATTGTTTAAAAAAGTACTCTATTATATTTGTTTAAAACTATATCTTCGATTGGTTAACGATAACAGCAGTAAGGGAGTAAGAACTTATAATAAATATTTTTTCTCTAGTTCCAGTAACTTAGTACATAAGTATTCAAATTTCAAAGAGATAGAAAAACAGATGTCCAGACTTACAAATATTTTTCTCCTTCTTGATTCGGCTCTGCATCTCTTTAACAAATGTTTGTTGCTTCCTTCGGACATAACTGGACTGAATTGGGAAATATTATGATCTACATATCTCTGGAGAATGCCTGTATAATTATATTATACTCAGGGGTTCACTTAATTGAGACACATATTACAACTACAATCTTTGTATTAAATTTTACATAAATATTTTTAAACAAAAATGATAGCACAATGTGTAATTTACAAATGTATTTTCAATAAATTTTCACATATCCTCCTTTGGACTTCACTACAGCTTTGAACCTCCTCAGGTGGAGGCAACCAGGCAGGAAATCTCCTCAGCTCAGACCAGATTTTCGTGGTCCGGCCCCCACAAAGAGTCGAATGCACGGGGTGTCTTATCTTGAAAAAGGAAGAACCCCGTGCATTTCTGACTCTCTTCAGAAGGCCAAGCCACCTCAGTCATGTCTGAGCTGAGAAGAGATTCCTGCCTGTGTTGCCTCCACCGTGAGGAGGTTCAAAGCTGTAGTGAAGGCCAAAGAAGGATATGTGAAAATTTAATGAAATACATTTTGTAAATACACATTGTGCTATCATTTTTGTTAAAAATTATTTGTGTCAAATTTAATACAAGATTGTATGTAGTTTGTAATATGTGAGTCTCAATTAAGTGAATCACCCTGTATATATATACCGCGAGCAAAGATGGAGATCAAGTATAATTAAAGTATAGTAGAATCAAGTAGTATATATATATCAGGAAACGACCGGGACACTTTTCACCGGGACCTGAGCCGGACTAAATTTTTCAATACAAATATATATATATTTCTAAAATCGCCGGGCCGGGTCTTTATATATTTTTGTTCCTTCGTCATTCTGTAAGTGACGACTCTTTTTTAGAAAATATTTAAAAAAAATATATTTTTCTAATTTTAAAAATTATTTTCTAAAAAAACAGTCATCAATTACAGAATGACAAACGAACGAAAGTATTAAAAGTCCCGGCCTGGTGATTTTTAGACACCGGCGCATGGCTGGACGTTAAAATATAGCCGGGACCCGGGCCGGGTACTCGGTCGTTTCCTTATATATACATATACAATATATATATATATATATATATGAATGTTGTTTTATGAGTGCCAATGAAAATAATGTTGATTTTGTTGGAAACTGCAGCATAATGCTTGGATTCAATTTTGTCAAGAGTTCATTAAAAAACTCTATGAAAAGATAGATAAATAAAATGAGCTAAAATAAATAAATAATTCAATATACAATTTCCCAAATAATTCTGGGATTCAGTTTTGCCAAGAGTTCATTAAAAAAAACTATATTAAAGAAATTAAATGTGCAAAAATAAATAAATATTTTAAAATATAATTTCTTTAATTTATTGATAAATATTACAAATAATATGTATAAATAAGCACTGTAATAAAAAAAAATATAAAATTAAATGACCTGAAAAACGGTGGATTTTATTTCTAATTACCTGTATTAAAATCAACAACTGATAACACATGTAAATAATTCCTAATAATACATACAAACTAATTTGTAATAATACTATTAAATTATATTCAAATAATGCAAAATAATTAATTTTGAAATAATATTAAATCATTATTTTCAAATAATACAAGATAATTATTTTCAAATAATACAAGATAATTATTTTCAAATAATACAAGATAATTATTTTAAAATAGTACAAGATAATTATTTCGAATAATACAAGATAATTATTTTCAAATTATTTAATAAACAAATTTCAAATCAAACTAAAATAAATAAGAAAATATCCACAACGAACGATGCATTTTATAAGAAAATCTATAGACAATCCCTTGCAAGAAAGGGTATATAATAATCTAATTCATACATGGCTTCTTAAGCTTTTTGTTTACATTTATCCTATGAATGTTACAATACTGTTCAGAGAAAAACCCATACAACTGACTAAGTCATTTGTATCAACTCAAGAAAAAACCTTTACATAAGGGATTTTTATTAAAAAAGTTGAGATATCGAAATGACTCTTGATGCTAACCTTGACAATGTAATGCTAAATAATATTTATATTTTATTTATTATTATAGACTTCTCAAGAGATAATCTGATCAAAATTTCCACCCTATATAAGACACAGATACCACATAACATACCATCTTGCTAAAACCGAACTAAATCTAAAATCTATTTTTCTAATTTTAATATTAGGCTTTATCCATCGAACGTAGCGTATTTTAATGAACATTGGTTTTTCTTTACTGTCATAGCATAAAAAATTTGGTCGGATAGGAAAGTGTTTAAATTATTATCAAATATATGTATGAACTTCATATAATTGCATCTTTATTCCTAGTTTGTTGCTGTACCTACTAAACAATCGTCTCACATACATAAATCTAAAAACTCCTATAAATGGTAAGAATTTATATTAAATTTAAAGCAATGATTAATAAAATAAAAATTTCTATGTTTCGTCCTTGCTTCCATTTCTTCCATGGTGCAGATTTTCTTGCGGAATCAAAATACTTTCTTTTAATCAAAAAAATGTTGCGATGGATGCAAAGAATGGAACTTAATACTTAGCTATAAAAACTAAATAAAATAATATTAAATTGAGAACATTCAAATAGCATATTCTTGGTGAATCTCCTAACCATAGGCCATAATTATAAATATTATTCTTTGATATTCTTCTATTATCAATTTCACTGAGTCATTGTATTAACGATTTTTTTTTCTTCAAAAAATAACCTTATTTCATAATTACAGCCATATTTTATTGATAAGAAATATTTAAATACGAATAAAAGTGTAAAGCCACGATTAATGAAATAGACAAAATATTACAGACACTTTAAACGGAAAAGGAGCCCATTGACCTACAAAAAGAAGGATTTCGGGGGATGCATGATCAATTTTGATTAAAAAAATATATCATATAAGTCAAATGATATAATAACCCATAAGTAAGATAAGACTATCATAAGTTAAATCTTGCACATTTTTGACTGTCTTCAGAGGATAGATGTTTATTCTTGTCCATTGAACATTGTTTAATATATTTTATAGGACAAGCTAAAAAAGTAACGTTGAAAGCAATATGGTTTGAATGGTATAATAGTAGCGCGATAGCTGTTGCCTTAAGGCGTGTTCAACTTCATGTTGTGTCGAATCCTCCCGAGAGGGGATGGCCATTTTTGGTCTACCTCATTGATAAGATCCTAGGTTTGAGTGACTAATTTTAATGCTATAATACTTATTTATTCCTATTGATGCAAATCGAACCAAAAAAAAATTGTATGGGCTTTTGGGCTAAGATTAGTCCTTTATTTGACCCGTTTTTTGACCTAAGATTAGATCTCAATTCGCATTACTCTGAGATCATTCCGTCAAGCAAAAAACAATATCACTGATATGATATGTAATTGGTCTTTTTTAGCTTTTGTTTGATTCCTGTTTTAACTGTCTCGTTATAATGTTTCTGTTATGTCTATTTACATCTTTATAGAAATCAATAAAGTGTCGACCCTTCTCAAAAAATCCCATTATCACTGAAGTATCGAATCAAGTAGCGATGAGGTACGTCTTTAAATAAGCGCGGGCGGGCACCCATGGATACTGAGTATTCAAGAGTGTAAGCCAGAGAAAAGATATGCGTTGGGAAATCAAAGGATAATAGATTAATGGATTTTGCGACCTATGGGGTTCTTTACTGAATGTCAAATTATTTTTGGATGAAAAACATACAAAGCAAGATAAACTAAGAAGATTACTTTTAATTTTATACAAAATAATTAACCGTTCTTTTGTTGCATTGGCAAGTGAAGGTAACGCAAATTGCACATAGTAATTTTTGTTTTCTTCTTGTACAAATAATCCTCTTTATTTAATTTATGTCAATATTCCGCTTTAAATTATCGTTTTCTTGATTATTCTACAAATTAAACTTTTGCTTTTTTATTATATAAGTAATGCTTTTTAAAGGCCTTATTTAATATTTTACTATATAAAATACAATTAGACAAAAGTATGTAGAGTTGTGTAAAAATATATTAATAAACATTATATTTTAAATCAATCTACCTAAAAAGACCCAAACTCAAATTTACAGAAAGATTTAGCAATATAAAAATATATCACGAGGTTAAAAAACGGAGATATTGAAGGACTTGAGGAGAGTGAGGTGACGGCTCGAAGAAGGTACCATGTAGATACCAAGTCGATTGCATATTTCCATGAATCCGGCTTAACTCCGGGTATCTTTAATTTAAGTGCGGCATACCGAGCTGCAGCAGATAATAAAATTGGACGCAAGTCTTGCTTTGTCAGTGGTTCCTTCCTGGACAGTTTTGATCCAATAAGGCCTTTCGCACTCGATAGTGCAAAGTTAGTCCTTAGTTTTTTTATACTCTATAAAATTGGGCCTGACACTTTGTAAGAAAACCCCCGTTTAATTTGATTAATTCGCTTAAAATAGATGTTTAAGGGCATTTTTAGAAAAAAATGTTTGATATCATTAATGCATATATTTAAATAATAATAAAAATCAGTAGAATCAGTGGAAAACTGACAAATATTTATTTTGTAATATGGAAAATCCAGTTCTTTTATACGTGGTTTTAGGTCTTATTTATCAATCGGTAATGTATAAAGTTGTATGTACTTTTATTTCCTACTACTTAAGAATTGTGAAAAGATATATCCTATTACCATTGAGCTATATTTAACCATAATAGGAACAATCCTAAAGTTGAGCTCCAATTATAATTCACAACTCAAAGTAATCCTTCTTTCGATCTGTATAGAATCGATCAATAATTAATAATTGATGCAAGCTGATGGACTATATAAGCAACAAGGCATCTTTTTTTAATTGAATTTGTTAACTTCCATTTCCCCCATCCTCATCCAGTTCATGAATACGAAGAATATGCATTTCAGGGCCTATTTATTAACTTAGTAATAGCATTTTCTTTTTTTTTCTTTGTGTCTTAGAGTCAGCCTAAAGATTCATTTATTGTGGGATATCATGATCAAAGATTTAGTAATTTCTTGCCTGAATGAGATGCGTTGATTATATGTATATATATATATATATATTATATATATATATATATATATATATATATATATAAATATTTTATTGCTTTTTATCTTTTTCGGATTTGAGAGTCGGGCTCCCCCTAGGATTTTACTTTAGTGCATAGAGATCATCTTGTGAAAGTTTTGAACGAAATCGAATAATGGAAGCGTCCGCTCAACGGGCCCAAATGTGATTTAGTAAACTTATGTAGTATTTTTTTTTCCACCATTCGATTGCCTCTAATGTCCTTAATTTCAATGCTATTTTAAATGTAGGTATGCTCGCAAGGATTCTAAGTCAGTTTTTATTTTTATGTACATCATCCAAAATCAAACGAGATAATAAGGTTTCAAAATGGTCATTTTTGGGGTATTTTCAATAAAAATGACTTTTTCAAAACTTAAATTTCTCGTTGAATTTTGGATGTATATAAAAATAAAACTGATTTGGAAATCTTACAATCATACCTACATTTTGCGGCAAATTGTTTGAAAATCGCATTGAAATTAAGGACATTAGAGGCGATCGAACGACGAAAAAAAACTATATAAGTTTACTAAATAACTTTATATACATATATGTATATATATATATTTATATATACAAATAGGAAAGGACCAAGAAACGACCGGGTACAATGCCCGGACAGGGTCCCGGCTGCTTTTGAACGTCCCGACCCGGTCTCTAAAAATCACCGGGCCGGGACTTTAAGAATTTTAAAAATATATATATATAAATTTAGGAATTTATTTTCTAAAAACATCATTTTTGGAATTTATTTTCTAAAAAAACGTCGCCACTTTTTTGGAATTTTTTTTTCGAAAACGTCTTCATTTTTAGAATGACAAAGGAACGAAAATATACTGAAGTCCTGGCCCGGTTTGAAAAATTTAAGTCCCGGCCCGGTCCCGGCGAAAAAGAGTGTCCAGTCGTTTCCTGATATATTTATATATATATATAAATATATATATGTATATATTATTGATGATATGTATATTTTATTCTTTATCGTATGAATGTGTCATATAATCAAATGAATAATACTTGGCACACCTCCATCCTTTATTTTTTTTTGTTATCTTTCACAAACAAGACCTTATTTTATATCCTAATCCTTTGAAAAATTCCTTGTAATAATTATCCTGCTAGCTTTAAAAGAAGGGAAGGAAATGTTGCCTTACTCACAAAGCCAGGGAACCATATTTATTTCACCATCTTTTAAAAAGAATTAGTTAATGCTTCAAGCATGTTAATGTTTGTATTGTGACATATAGGACTGTTTTTTAAAATATGTAATAGACACAGTCGACCTGGTGATGGTTACGCCTAGTGTTTCGACGAATGAGGTACTCTTTGTTCTTTTTATAAATTACATATGCAAGAACTTAATTGTACCCATTGTTTTCAAGCTTTTTTAAATGACCTCGTTCACCTTTATTAAAATTTGCTTCATTCTTTTTGGTATTAAATAAAAACTTTTTTTGAGGGTAGAAGACTTGAAGCAAAGGTTCATCTCAATCCTTCATTCATATATATTATATACACAAAAAACATACATAATTATATATATATATAATATCTGGAGTCATTGCGTAATATATATATATATATATATATAACAGGTCCCCTGATGAAATTGGCGCGAAAACTCTTTCTCACAAAAAAATCATAACTATGTTATTAATAGAGACATTTATTCCAAATAGAGTGCATTTGAAAGGTGAGGATGTCATCTATAGGATTATTTAAAATAATCTCCCTCAGCGTCAATAACTTCTGTATGCGGCCCTGAAAACGGCGCAGGCCCTCTTCCACATCTCACTGTCCATAGACACCATCTGCTTCTTGATGGAGGTGATGAGGGAGGCCTTTTTGTGGTGAGCATGTCTAATGTCCGTCCTTTAAGATAGCCCCAGACAAAATAGTCCATGGGATTAAGGTTTGGGCTGCTGGGAGGTCACATCTCCTTCCTTGTTCTTGTTTGCAGGGGTTGAGATCTGACCCTTTGCATCCTATACCATCTGCGACGCAAATCTTCTTTTCACAAAATTCTTCCAGCTCCTCAGCAATTGACGATAAAGAGGTCTTCAACGATGATCTCCTGGACCTTGTTCACAATGTCCATGCTCCTGCCTTTTTGTGGACAATTCCGGCCTAAGCTCCCTCTAATCTCTTTACATGGATCCTTGCAGTCCTCCAGAGATTTCCACAGTCTTTGGACGCTTCGTAGAGGCATAGAAGTGAGCCATGACAGCTCAGAGTTGGATATCATGCCCCTCATGCTAACCAAGGTTGTCACCACGGCGCATCTCCGTTCCTCCTCGCTGAAAACAATCTCCTCTAGATTGCTGTATACGTCCCTCATATGCTTAAATCAACTGGCTGTATAGCTTAAACAAGTAGCTTTCTACTGGTATAACTACTGGCCTCCTATCTATCTAAATGACAAAGTTACACAAATTTTAATTTCGCGCCAATTTCATCGGGGACCCTGTATATATATATATGGCCTCAGCTCGGAAGCTTGCTAGATAATTATTCCACAATTCATGAAAAAACAATCGTAAAAAATAATCGATAAGAAATGCGCCAATAACTAATAATTCAACATTTTAATCAAATTATACTTTTTCGTGAAGTTTTACAATAAATATATATAATATATAATATATACATAAATATTAGATATAATATATCTTAAATATATTATATGATTATATATATATGATATATATATATATGAATTATATTATATTTATAGTACACAATTTCTCTCATCATTATAATGAGACCGTTGGTATTCATAAACGTATGTGATGTCTCTGAGTCTTCTATATAATTGATCGGTTCAAATTAAATGCTTAGATTGATTCATTCTCATTTTCTTTCTTTGTTTCTTCTTCGTTTAAGGAGTTACTACTCAACATATGTTTTTTAGGGATTGATCGGAGAGCTTTACCATCTTATAATGTATTTTTAAGTATACATACATGATTGATTTGTGTTATGTATACAATTTATGGTCCTATCATTGTCATTGTCTTTCTCTTTCTTTTGCTGTCGTCTTTCCCTTCTGCTCATTCAGACCTCTTAATATAAACTTCATTATAAAGTCATGCAAGTCTAATCGGAGTATATCTTCCTTAACCTTGGGTTCCTGTGATCCTAGCCAGAGCCATAAGTAAGAGCTGTCTGTCTGAGCTGCTGACTGAAGTCAGGCTCAAAACATTCATAATTTATCGAGGGAGTTGTATATAAATAGTTTTTTGAGATAATTTATTCTAAGTATAAAAACAATATAAACTTTTAAGATCTATTTAAAAAACACACTGTACTGCTTGTAGTGTTGTGGATCGTACAAATCGCTCTGTTTTATTTTCCTATAGAACAATCTCCCGATAAATGAAAGGTTTTATAGACACATGCTTGTCATAGATTCCGATATATTTATCCTTACAATAATATAGGAACAATAATCTTAATTTAATTCCTGCTTTTTTTGAGCCCAAATGCTCTTTCACCAGGTGACGATCCAATCTATTGTCGTAACCTTCTATAATAGGCTCTGATCTTAGCCTGGTTGGCTAGATCCTATATATTAATATATTTATAATAATTTATTTATCATGTGTATTGTGTCT
>CP045907.1:7446680-7457253 GCA_013387185.1 Caligus rogercresseyi
TTATCTTGAAAATATTTTAAAACATACCCCAATTTCCAGGGTCTGATCCTTGTTTGATTAATCTTGTAGTAGGTGCCACAGGGCATTTGAGCAATATTTAATATTTCTCCATCACATATATTTTATTTGTACTATATATACTATGTAATGATCAAGGAATGTCACTGGTAAAATGAAGGAATGTAATTCTTATAATATGTTTCAATAATTAAGTTTATTTAACTGAAAAATATAATTAAAAATATTTTATTGATTTATTGACGAAAGCCGGCTCCAGATGAAACCGAAACGGATTCCAAATTCCTTCGTGTTATACCTAACACGAGATTGTATGAAGAGTGAACTCAAGATTGGAAACTAGGGAAAAGTTGCAAGTAAACCAAACCTTTTTGCAAAATCTAGAAGCAAATATTGAGAGACCATATATACCAATAGATATATATATATATAAATATATTGCTAATACTAATTTACACCACAATATCCAACAGTAAAATCAACATCCCCCCTCATATTGATGTAAAAACTTCACCATGTACTTTCCAATATGGCCCCATTTCTTCGTTTTGCAATTTCCCTCTTTGCTTAAATATACTTTTTTCCTCCGTATGCTTGCAAACTTATATATGCATTTGCACTAATTTGATTTCTAGGGCAAAGCCGTATTTTTATATATTTAGATTTATTTCTTGTATAAGTGAAGCAATATAAAGAAAGAGTTTCTTCTTGTCGTGTATTGTATGTATTGAATCAATTAATATATGTCTTTTAGTGAGTGATCAAGTTAAATGCACTTTAGAGAAGAGTAATTGATATTATAAAGAGTTCATGAATCATTTGTTGTGTTTTTATGTTAATTAGTTATAAATTTATTGCGATTACAATAGTACATACAAACAATAGACACTAAGGTAAAGAACACAACCACACAATGGGGTATCTGTGTACAACGGTTTTTATGTTATAATTGTACGATTAATTGAATAGGATAAAGCTCTTTTATTCTTTTAAGATATTACATTCAGGGCATTTTAAATGTATTTCTACATTATAGATTATAATTGATACATTCCAAAGAAGTTAACACTAGATGTTCCAAGGTATAGTTAACGGAATTAAGCAATATTAATAAATAACATGAAAGGAACGGCCAATTGGATACCGGTTAATTAATTATAGGATTTATGAAAACAAGCACATACGTTTTATATTACTACCAAACGACATAAAAAACAAGTATTTAACACAAATTACGAGACATAGGAATAAAATTGGTGAAATCGCCCTCATCGAGTCAATAATAAAGGACTTGAAACCCCTTTGTTTGATCCTTCTTATATTGGTTTCGGTTACATGATCATAACAAATACCTTAAACACAAGTTATACCCATGGTAAACTGGTGAATTATGAGAGTTGTTTCTTCTGCTAGAAATACAAAGAGACAGCATATCCCTTTTTATTCGAGTGTGAAGCGATCAGAGATGTCTGGAAAATAATTGCGTTAGAGGTATATAGTGATTTGAATATTGTTTTAACTAAAACTCCTTTAATGATTTGGGCCCTATTAAAAACAAACTAAATTACATTTTAACTAATTTTTTAATCACCATTTAGAAATTCCGAAGTACACACACAATTATTTCTGACAATTATAACAAATTTAGATACAGTGTTAAGCGGCTCTTACAATAATAATTTTCCATTATACAGTAAACTTTTATTTTACGTTTAGCTCCCCCCTCCCAAGAGATCAATCCGTTGTCCCTTTTATATGTGTTTATATACGTTTTTTCGTTTTGACGTGTGATATTGTGAGTATGTACACGTATGAAATAAAGCTATGTTGTACTAAGGTATACAAAATAAATTTTAGTAACAAACATTTGTAGTTAAGGCGATAGATCCCTCCTGAACAAGAAGTATATGGACACTAAGTGTGAAATGAAAAAAAGATCCATCGAACGTCTAAGAAAACATCAATTTCCAGAACTAAAGCCCCCCAGGAGATCCATGAACTACGACCCCGTTGAGGTAATACAATATTATAAACATCTATATAAGTGCCGTGACTGTATTTCTCATCAGAAATGTGTCAAATGTAAAATTAAAAATGCTGATTTTGCAGATAATGTTTATGCCAATATTGTAGAGGATGTACCTTCTTCAGTGAAAGATACTGAGAGACACCTATCTGAAGAAGAAATTATAAAAGTAATTAAAAAAAGTAGCAAACGAGGAAAAGCACCCGGACTGTCCGGTTTCGGTTTTGAAATTTATTGTCACTTCGCAGTGGAACTTGCTCCGATCCTCAAAGATCTTTTTGAATGGATTCTGATGGTTGGATATTTTCCTCAGTACATAAGTGATGGTCTCCTTGTAACCATACCCAAAAAAGGAAAAGACACAAACTGTGTTAAAAATCTAAGACCGATTACTTTACAAAACACACTCTATAAAATCTTTTCACAAGTCGTGGCTGAAAGAATAAAACAGACTCTTCCCGAAATCATTCACTTTTCTCAAAGAGGCTTCATGACAGGTCATAGGATGGAAGATATAACAGCAAACCTGCAGACGGCGTATGAAAATTGTTTTAACTGTACCATAATGACCATAGACTTTGAGAAAGCATTCGATTCAGTGTCTCACCTACATATAATAGGGACCTTAAAGAATAAAGGATTTGGAAGTTTTATGATACGAGCTGTTGCAACACTTTTAGCTGACTCCCGTACATTTTATGGCTCTAAAAAAAGATTTAATTATTTTAACGTAGAACGAGGATGCAAACAAGGTGACCCTATAGCCTCTATTTTATTTATAATTTCAACGGACCCGTTGTTCAGGAAAGCGAACAAGAACATCTTATTGAAGAAAACAAGAGTTAACAAAGGGGAATCCTTATACGCTTATGCCGACGACACCTCTGCCATAATTGTTGCTGGGCGTGTTCTTACAATAGCATCAATAATTGAAATTGAACGTCTCCTAGAATGGTTTAAAAATATATCCGGACTAAATATAAACGTTGATAAATCAGAGTTTTTGTCCACAAACCTATATATAAAATCAATACTAAAATCTGCAGTAAAACATCAAGTTAAAATTCTCGGAACAACTATTGGAGATAACGCTATGGCTTCCAACACAGAAGACTTTCAACTCCGAATAAAAATGGGTGTCAAACACATCAAAAGCCTAGGGTTCCACAGATGGGAGAGAGTTCAGTTATGGAACTCACATGTTGTTCCGAAAGTGACTCACCTTTTACGAGTTTGCAAATTTGACTCCGGAATTGCATCATCATTTGATGACATTTTAATGGAGTTTTTGGACTTAAAGACAAAACGGAACATTTCTATAAAAAGAGTTGTCACACCCAAAAACTTTGGTGGACTTGGAGCCGTGGACTTAAAGAGTTTCTGGAAGTCGCTTTTAGCAGAATGGGTTCTTAAATGTTTTAGAAGACCAGACTATTGGAATTTTACAGTTTCAAGTGATTGTTTTAACGATCAGTATTCAAACTACGGCGTGCGTTTTATAATAAATCAGCTCTCAGAATTAAATTTCTGGAAACCTCTTCTGAAAAATGTTTTAGATACTTTTTATTTGGTGGAATTGAGTTTTGGAGACTATACTCCTCTCAAGGGATCCACAATTGAGGTTCACACTTCTCTACAGAGGATGAATTCCTCATATTTCCTAAAAGACCTCTTACAACATAAGGACAACTTACTGGCTACAATGACATTCAAAAAAATCAAGAAGATGCAAAAAATTGAATTCGTTTTCCACAACAACTTTAATCCATCGCAATCCTTTAGGGAACAATTGGCATCCATTAAACTCTGTGACCTCAGACGGATATGGAATTCCTCATCACTTCCTCTTATAAATAATGTTTTAAAAAGAAGAAGTCTCAAGATAAAGGATAAACAAGCTTGCCAAAGTTATCAAAACCCATTCTTGACCCCTCCGGAAAAATGGTTCGTTTATCGCGTGGTCACCGGGACCCTTGAAGTTTCCTCAATCTTAAGCAGTGACACTCAATGTATATTCTGCCAAGAAGCTAAGGAGACAACGGTACATCTTCTACTCGAGTGCAAGATTCTTCATCCCATTTATGAAACCTTGAAAATGGAACTAGAGGAGAGGTTCGGGACCTCCTTGGGTAGAGAGGACTTTTTTACACTTTCGGCCAAGGACAAACTTCTTCAGCATGCAGTGATTGTTAAGCTCCAATATTGTATATACGCCGTCAAAGCAAAAGAGAAAGAGATTCGCGGATCCATACTAAACATAGCAAGAAAATATTTAGAAATTTTAATACGACAATGACTGTTTTAACTTATTCTTTTGTTTGTATACTTATATTTTTACCATATTTTATGCCTAATTAACGTCTTTCTTTCGTTATAATTTTATTTCTTTGTTTGAGTTGTACATTATTACTATTTTACATGTAAGATGTCGGGATAAATCAAATGAAATATATGAATGCCCATGGGCCAAAAAAAAAAAAAACATTGTAATTAAGAGAAAAATATTTGTTATGATCAATAGTCATATTGAACTGTATTCTAACAAGAAACCTATCATATAAAAGCCTTGAAAAGTCTTTAGGAGCCTCAAAAATTAATTTTGTTGAGCTACTAATAAAAATGTTGGCACAATATTGGGTCAAAATTTATAACTAATGCTTAACTTATATGTGGTATAGTAATAACATCGAGTATACATAATGAGTGGACAATCAAAGTAAAATAAATTTGTTAAACCGTTTAGTTGTTCTTTATATGCATAAACTAATTAGGAAAATCGCTACTCATGGGTGAATTAGGTCAATAATACAATCTGGGAAAAGGAATAGATATGTAAATCCTTTAGTATGCTTATGCTTTAGAAAATAATACTTAATACATACAATGACGTCACAGGAGATTTTTTAAAATCATTTTGACAACAACAAATAATGCATAACATGGGCTTTGGAAATGATGGACTATCTTTGAGGATGAGATCGGTTCTAGATGGAGTCTGACCTTTCTTGTGTTTTAAAAGAAACATAATACCATTTATGAAAAGGGCCCAAAAAACAACTAAAAATGGCATATTAAATATTTAATTGTTGTTTAACTTCGGACAGAAACATCAGTTTTGTATTAAAGAATTGCAAGAACTGATTTTTAAGCCACACACTCATCAGAACAGCACTCTTCTTTTAAATTTAATCTTAGTTCGTAGAAGAATTATATCTTAAGATCCAATGAAATTCGTCGAAAATGTAGTGCGGCTATCAAATCTCTTTGATCGCTGCCTGATAGAATGTCCTATAATGGGATTAAGTATTTAAGAACAACTGATTGGTATTGAGGAATCTATGTTTCAAAGATGAACTTGGAACTCATAATGCTGTTGTTAAGGAGAAAAGGGTATCCTAGACAATTTGTGGCCCTGTGCAAAAAAAAAAAGAAATGGCCCACTTGACTCCAATTCATATTAATAATAATTATGCGAAGTAATGAGTCATGTGACCCCTCATTGTCAAGTAGGTTGGACCAAGGTAGTATATAGATTACTTGATACTTTTATTTAGGGTTTTCATGGAACGTGAAACGTCATACACTTTATTATTATTACCTCCGCCGAAGGAGGTATTGTTTTCACTGGCGTTGGTTTGTTGGTTGGTTGGTTTGTTTCTCAGCAGGATAACTCAAAAAGTACGAAACGGATTCGAATGAAACTTTGTGGAGTTGTTGGAAATGCCAAAAAGGAACAAGTGATTAAATTTTGGCACCTCTGAGTGCAGAATTAAGATGCAAAATGAGCTAAATACTAACAAATATGTCAAGTTAGCCTACTCTGCCAATAGATGTCGCTGTGCTGTGAAATCGGGTGCCGGGAGCGTCTTCCTCTCGGAATTTCCGTCGAGGGGAACCCTCCCCCGTCCCTCTACGCGCCCCAGTCGTAAAAAATCCGCCTCGGAAGGCTCATAAGGACCCAGTGACGGTGGAGGTTTGCACTCTCTGAGTGTATATATGCCTCTAGTTATTATTTGGAACCTATCTAAATATAATGTAGCAATATATTTTGATGACGTAAGCGGGAAGAAACACATTGCTCATGCCATTCTCCCTGCTTGCCGGTGTGCAGACTAAGAATCAGCCCTCTTGACAATATGGAAGTACCTTTTTTTGCCTATATGGTTCGATAAAATTGCAGCCTCCGACAGGATATAAATAAGCATTATAGGATAAAATTAGTCTATTGAGCCTAGGATCATATCAATGAGTAGACCAAAAATGACCATCCCCTCTCGGGATTCAAACCTGGTTCTCCAACATTGAGAGTTGAACACGCCTTAACACACACGGCTACCGCACTCCCTTGGAAGTAGCTTATTTTTGTATATGCCTTGAGTAGAACATCCATGGTTGTTGTGACATAAATAGAAACCACTAAAAAGCGAGGGACCAACAGTTAAATACTCATCCAACCAAAGAATCTCCTACATTTCATTTTGTTTTGAAGTGTATTCATGGATTTTGAATAAACTAATGAATTAATATAAATATTACATGTTGGCAAAGATCATTATTGAATGGATAAAATAATACGCTATTTCCATAATATACTTATTACCATATCTATGACAAATACACAATTTTCTTATTAAAAAAACTATTCTCATCTTATTTCATATAAGAACACGCCTTACTGATAAAATCTTAGAGTCTTTCATTGCCTTCAATGAAATTTATAAAGTGCTACAAGATATCCTTATACAGTTTTATTTTTGAAAATATTTTTCCCGTTTCCCAACTATATACATAGAAAAAAATAGCATCGTTCGTGAGGTCTGTATAAGGGTATATCTTGATCCAAGGAATACTAGATACATATATCTAGTATTCCTTGCTTGATCTCACCTGAGGGACCTGATTAATGATGACGCTTAGTTTATATAAGGAATATTTATTCGGAAATTATCTCACCCAAAAAGGGCACTACGTGTATTATCGAATAGGTCGATTGACACTGAATAATGACTTCTTTTTTATGAAAAAAATATACAAACATACTTACATACATCAATATATCAAAGCGTCATTTTTTCTGCAGCCAAAAGTTCCCGCCAAACTAGTTTTAAACAAATTAAATACAAAGGAGGGTTATTCTACATACGTATAAAATTTAAAAGTACTTTACAGGAGCTCCTTCTCAAAACGTAATTTTTTGAAGGAAAGGAAGCTCGAATAATTTTAATGACACACTTGGGTCTTCGTTCTACATATCGTTATTTCACTCATGTGGTGTGAACATACATTGCAAGTTAGAATTGAATACTTTCTTAATAACCTTGATTCATGGTATTTGAGATTCCTCAACTTGAGCAGAAGCAATATATTGTCCACTATCACATATCCTTTTTTTATTATCATAATGTTGGAGCTAATAAAAATTATACATGCATATAATGAAATGATTATAGTAATAGATATATATATATATATATCAGAGCTGGGATTCGGTAGAAAATCTACCGCCGGTTCGGTATTCGGTATATACCTTCTACCGATCAATATCGGTATTCGGTATATTTAATTATATATCTACAGTATCGATCAATATTTGGTACGGTAGATAAGAAAGAAGAGAGAGAAATTTATTTATTATCTGCTATGTGACTTCTCATATCCATTAATATCGGACAATTTATAAGAAAGGACAATTAAGTACATAATTGTTATAATCTATTAAAGATGATTTGAAATTTAATAATCTATTATTGGATTTTGTAGGAAATGGAAGGCTTATGATTTTTTTTTTCATTTACTGTCTCTTATCGTCCGATATTAAATGCACTTTCAGGTACTCTAGTATCAATGCATAGCATAAGCTTATATTTATGTATCTGCTCTATAATACATCTATATATAAGTTGTAGTTGTTTATTATTTTGCAAAGTTCAAGTTCTTCACACAAGGGAGCACTTCCACTTTTACATTAGCACTTAGAAAAACAAAACGTAAATTTCATTTAACATTGTTCATTCTTTTAGAAACAATAAATAATCTACTTCTATCCAAATATCAACTTACGATGACGTAGTACAAATTACTTTGTATATGTTGGGCAAAGCGACAGCTGAACGGTGTTTCTCTGCTATTGAAGGGAATAATCTCTCTATATCTTTATGTACCGATTGACAATTGGTACGGTATTTGGTAGTTTCTACCGAATATCGTATAATCGGTTCGGTATTGGAATCTACAGTCGGTAGTATCGAATAACGATTTACATTCGGTAGGCGCAGCTCATATATATATATATATATCAGTTGAATATTTTTGTTAAATGAATAAAGGAATGAATAGTGCTAATTTTGTTTATAGATCATAGACGTTATATAAGTCCCCACTTACTTAAAATAAGTCGCAAGAAAAGAAGGAAATAAGAGGTACCAATGAAAAAGTATTTTAATGTGACTTAGCGGGAGTCACAATAAAAAATATCCGTAGGTTAAAGTATTCAAACTGAATCATTAGGTTTACGAAGAGAAACTCATTAAAAATATTATTGAGGTTCTAATTTTTTTTTAACGATAGCGGAATGCACAACAAATAAAGGCTGTAAGCATATATAAACACATATCTTAACTAGAGAAATATATACACTCAGAGTGCAAACCACCGCCGTCACGGGGTCCTTATGAGCCTTCCGAGGCGGATTTTTCACGACTGGGGCGGCGTAGAGGGACGGGGGAGGGTTCCCCTCGACGGAAATTCCGAGAAAAGACGCTCCGGCACCCGATTTTACAGCACAGCGACATCTATTGACAGAGTAGGCTAACTTGAAATATTATTAGTATTTAGCTTATTTTGCGTCTTAATTCTGCACTCAGAGGTGCCAAAATTTAATCACTGCTGTTCCTTTTGGCATTTCCACAACTCCACAAAGTTTCATTCGAATCCGTTTCGTACTTTTTGAGTTATCCTGCTGACAAACCAAAACAACCAAACCAACCAACAAACTAACAAACCAACGCCAGTGAAAACAATACCTCCTTCGGCGGAGGTAATAATTATGTGTTACCGAGTTGAGTACCTACTTATAATAATCACTCTCATAAAAAAGAAATAAATGGTAAACAGGCATTCGTGGGTATTATTCCATTAAAGATTCACAGAGGACAAAATAAATGCTTTAACTTTGATGATACCTTATGATTAATTATACTGTTTAGTGGAGCTAACTTTTTTAGACCCATAACGAGGGACACACAAACAAGAAATATGATTGATACGGTTTGGCATATTGTCCTTTGTGTCATTTAAATTATATCAACAGCGTCCGTTGTAGAAAAAAACCCGTCTATATAAAGAATGACGTGCATAATATAACAAACCTGAACTGTAAGACTCATTTTTACATAGTTATGATTCTTTTCGAATCGTTTTTTTGTATGTAAAAAGATATCAAAGTTCATTATTAAATTGCATGGAGTCACTTTTAAAACTATACTTTGTATTTTAAAACAATACATATGTTAACAAACATACTTATTCAATTTGTCATAATGCATTGTGTTTCACCTAATCATTTCTATGACTTAGTGTGCTTTATATTAATGCAACAAATAAGGTCTAACGTTCATTTAAAGGGAAATCTGTCGTTATCACAAATTATCGATTATCAAAGTTCATACGACCTTAAACTGAAAGAAAATTAATAGTATTCTTTGCTAATAATAAAGTTATAAATAGCTGATAGATAGATAGATAGATAGTGAATTTAATATCAACGAGTCTCAGCTTCTTTTTGTCATATTGACAAAACGTTGAAATTACTAAACTATGTATATAATAACTGGGTACTTCAATATCTCTCGAGCTGAATAATATCCCAAATTCTTAGAATTGTAATATTTATACCTGCTTGGCTTACCGAGGTAGAATGAGTAAACAACATGGTTGAAGTGGTTGTGTTTTTAGGGTATGAACAAAAGATAATTCATTCGATTTGCCTTGGATCCATTCGTACTCTGGCCATCCTACCCTCAAACAAACAAACAAATAATACATAACTTAATACTCAACAGAGAACACAACAGTTCTCTACTTGGAGAGTTATATGTGATACAAAGTCCACATAAAATGATTTGCTTACAATTTTATTAAATAGAAAAAAGAAAATTTAAAAAAAAACTAGTGATGGCACTCTTTGCTATGTGGTCACAATAAAGTATTACTTTTAAAATACAGCAATAGATATTTTCTACATTGACGTCACAATAATGACTGCCGTTCTGGTTTTTGGTGAATATTTTTTTTTCCTACTTTAATTGAGTCTATTGAATCACTCAGACATGATATATGTCAGAGAGAGAAATTTAAAAAATAAATATCGGGAGGGAACGATTCCATCAGAGAATTCCAGGAACAAAAAAGGATGGGGGGAAGGATGAACAATAAATGAAAGAGAAAACAACAGCCCACGCCATCTAGTGAGAGTATAAAAGTACTCTCAGTAGAGGGATCCTCTGCAGCCTGGGAAAAAGGATATTGACA
>CP045907.1:7470244-7522087 GCA_013387185.1 Caligus rogercresseyi
AGTTTGTCTTTAAAAAACTTGTTTGCCACCTCCTGAACCGGTCAAAAGTCATACTTAAATTTTTCTGATGTAATGTATATTCACAGTAGCGACACAGACGCTTATACTTCTTTTATTTGTACTTCTAGAAATTAGTTTGAAGCAATAGAGAAACACTTATTTAAAAAATTGATTCAAATATATTATAATAGATGTCCTTTTTATCTCATCTGCAGGGTTTTATTAATCAAACGTACATAAATATAACATATATAATAATATAAAAGGAAAATTGTGAATAGTACAAAAAAAAATAAACATTATAGTTTAAGATTATTTCCCTTATATGTAGAAACCTTAAAAGAGAAACGTATGTATATACATATAAGCTAATTTCTTAAAATGAAATTCTTGCAATAAAATATTATTTTTTATTCTCGAACTTCTTGAATTGTCTGATGATTATTTCCAGGCATTTGTGTGCAGGGAGAAGTAGAAGGGAAATATTTGATGGCTTTCGAAGTGTGATTAAATGCCGAGCTTTGTACCATTGGGATCCTCAAGAAAAATGCCGCGTACCGAGCGCAGTCGAAACCATAATTGACTGGAGATCTCTCACATTGATGATTTCCCCTCTGATTAGATTAGCGGAGATTTGTAATTGGATAGTGAATTTCTGTTTTCTATCAGCACAATTCTTTCCAATTACTGTGGCGTTTCTTTTATTCCTTTAAACATGGGGTTTGTTTAATATTTTGACGAATAATATCAATAAAACTGTTAGAGTCTAATATGGGCGAATTTCTCCATATTACTCTCTACATAGCTGCCAATTCTTTCGAATTTACAGCTATCTTGTAGTTAGACAAGTCAGTGCCAAACATGAGAGTAAAAAAAAGGGTAACTAAAATAGTCGCACCATTTCATTTCAGGCTGTAGAGTGAGGTTGTAAAAACTTTCAAAAATATTTTAGGTCATCTTTATGTAGTAAGGCCAGGCCTCCACCAAGTTGAGACCTTCTTCTTTTTAAGGTAGGAATATATTTCTGGTAAAACAATATATTCAACCAATCATCTTCTTCTTCTATGAATTTCCCCCTGCAGATGGAATCCCAGTAGATACATAAATCATTTGAGAGATCAATTTTGTATTGTAACGGTCAATGGGTATTTGTATAGAAAACTAATTCATGCCTGACACCATATATATGCTTGACTATTTCGGCCTTCAAAATTTAAAAAGGGAAGCGCAGAAGAGGAATCAAAAGTCAATGCCATCATCACAAAAGTACAACAAATTATTTATGCGAAGAGATCGTCGTCGGACCCTGACGTAGCAACGATTTTAGCTATTGTTAAGTTACATACCAAAGCTTTAGAATAAAAAAATACTAGTATTCTTTAATGTATTTTTTAATTGTTGTACTAGTATATTTTATTTTTTTGTATATTAATTTTTTTGTTGACTCTGAAATATAGTTACGCCTTTTGGACAAGAAAAAAATAATAAGATTGATTAATTGTAACGTTTCTTTATATTTTAAATATATATTTCCTTTTGTTTTTCTGTAACTATCTATATATCTTATTTGTGATGTATACATTAAAATAATTGGTTAAAAAATAAAATAGTTTGATTTGGAATAATATATCAGCGTTTTGATTAATTGCAATTAATATCGTATTTTATTGTTGAATATTTAATTAGTTATTTGAGCATTAAAAAAAGTAATACTTCCATTCATTAACTCGTTTTCAATTTTATTTGCAGGTTACTAAGGTAGTAGTATTAAATATACATATCATTTGTTGTCGCTCAACTCTTAAATAATTAACAAAATGGATTATAGTGCGTGTGTTTTGATATATTTATTCTTTGTCCTTATAAGATATAACACCCAATCATTTGAACTCGTATCATTACAACACAATAATTATAAACTATATAAGACAAAGATTGACTACAGCAGAGGGCGTAAATTTATGAAATTGCCCTTTCAAAATTAAGAAAAATAAAGATATATGCAGTAATATGATGTTTCCATATTTGAGATCTGAATGAATGCTTTTCATAGATAATGAGCTCCAAACTCAGGCTTTATGTGTAGCCTGTACCATTTTTGAACACATGAAAATTAATTAATGTTTCCCACCGCCATGAATTCATTTTCAGTAGATTTGAGTTTGTATTCATTTTTTCGTATTCATTCATTTATTTGTATGTAGAAGTAATTGATTTTATTGGGACTGCATTGGTAAAACTAACGTTTTCCTGCAAAATGGCTATATAACTTTTTCAGAATTAATCGTTGATATAGAAATATTTCATAGAAAACAATTGTATGAAATCGTAGTAATCAAATATAACCTGATGAATAACTGTTTTTCTTAATTTCTTAATTCTTCTACAATAAGCCAAGGCCATCAGAATAGTTATTAAAAATTATAAGAAATTTAAAAAATAATCTTAGTTTTTACCATCAAAAAATATGTGTTGTGATCTTCTTTTATTACGTTTTAAGATTTAAATCTCAATAGAATTTTAAGGTCTAACGGGGAATAATAATTTTAAACTTTAATGTTTATTTATGTTTTTAACAAATACAAACATTTATTTGTTTAAATAATTGATTTGATAAAACGAACAATTTCCTGCAAGATTGCTATATAAATTCTTTTTCAGAATTAATCTTTGATATATAAATATTTAGTAGAAAATAATTGTATGAAGTCGTAATAGTCAAATAGTACTTGATAAGTAACTGTAAACATAATATTCTAGCGAATTTTTAGATCTCTGTCTAGAATAAGATGCCAATACTTGATTATGATAAATAACTCTCATAGGTATACTATAATTATGATTGACCTTATCCGAGGGCCTATCGATGATGCGTTTAAAACTCCAATATTTCACAATTATGACCCACAGAAGCTGAGGTGTGGATTATAATAACTTATTCTCTCTTCATGTTGTAAAATGATCGTAAATGATATTTTAATTAATCTACATATATCACAGATACTTAAGAAAAATAGATGTGATATACAAACATTAAAATATAAATTCAAGATCCATGAATTTCAAGTGATGTAAAAATCTTTTAAAGGCTAGAATATTAAAGCACTTTATTTCAAATCAAATGAATTTCTTAATTCTTCTACAATAAGAGCCAACAAAAAATAATCATAGATATACATTTATAAGCGGCATGGCCATCAAGAAGAAACTGGATTTTATTGGAGAATTTTTTTACATAGATCTTAAAGAATCTTTTACCGAAGAGTTAGAGAGAAGGAGAATTAAAAAGAATATAATCATTAAAAACATAAAAATAGGACCAAGAGATTATCTGTGTAATTTCTTAAAAATCCTGACAAACAAGGATATTCGCATAATGCAAATAGACGAAAACACGAAACGTCAATACATACGTCAAATACACCGAAAAAAAGAAAAATTTAATGAATTTTTTAAACATTGCAAATTAACCTTTTTGATTTTACTCCACTTTATTGGCTTAAATACATAATTCTTACAAACACGCTGACAATTGAGAGTATTCATGGAAAAACTAGTGAGGAGAGACTTTGTTTCTTTTACTCAAGCTCCAGAGATTTTTTTAGCCGAATGTTTTGTCACCAAACAGTGATGCAATTTCAGAATTTGTACAACAAAAGTATGATATTATTTAAGATAACAATAACTTTGCTTTTATATTTGTTGGTTCTTATCAAAATGAAATTGATTTTATGATTACAATTTTTTTAGTATCCTTTATTAATTTAAGTGCTCTAAAACCCACCTCCCATAGAATATGCTAACATGTATGGAAAACATTATAAAAATGCCTTCTCAATGATTAAAGTAATGATGTCTTTGGTTCTATATTATAATCTTTATCTATATACATATATGTCTTATAACCCTAATGATTGTCTGAGCTAAATTAACACAGAAATAAAGTTTGTTGGATGTCGGTACAAAAAAAATTCTTAATTCTTCTACAATAAGCCTTTGGTCTCATAAAACTAATAAAATCAAATTTATCTAAAGTGTTATTCATCTAAATTCAAGTGAAAATAAAAAAATGATACTCCACGTATATTTATTTTTCATTAATTATATTTTACTAGGAAAGATAAAATAATGAATCGTTCATTTCACATTTTATTTAAGTTAAAAGACTTCTTAACTCTTATTGCGAAACTGTACTTTAGTTAAATATATATTGGTAAGACTTCCTCAATCCCATGAATGATAGCGTAGTAGAAGTTCGTTGCTTGTTTGAGATAATAAATTTATTTTGTTTATTATCGCAAACAAGCTAATATAATAAAATATTGGTTTTAAAAATTATCAGGTTTACTTAAAGTGGATCTTTGTGTTTGAATAATAAATAAAACTATTACAAAAATAGATATATAAATTTATTCTAGGAAGAAATAGCCCAGGAAGAACACACCTAATATAGAAAAGGAAAATGAAGACTCATGGAAAAGTGGCCCAAATATATTTTAGGTACAATTTTTTGTGGAATATAACTAACTATTTTACAAGTACTATTACTCATTTCAATTGAGTTAATAGTTTCAAAACTTAATTATATTTTTGCAATCATAGATAAATGATTTCCGTGTTATTGCTATTAGACGGGACTAAGATTACCTTTTCTATCTTAGGTCATTTCGTAATTGTAAAAAGCATTATATATAGACATAGTAGCTCGGTGAATCGTTATTCTATTTAGAATATCAAATTTCACTGATTTTTTGTGTAAATAATCAGTTTGTTTTAGTTTTAAAATGTCAGAAAGGTGAATATGTATGAAAGTTTTTTAGGATTTAATCGAAGATAATTTATTATAATAGTGAATTGTTTATCTAAGGAATCACCTTCCATTATATATTGTTCGATGCAGGTTTAATTTTATATTTTATATATAATAAGACATTGACTTATTAAGTTTGAAATTGATAACATCAACCAAATATACATTATTCAGCTCCCAGATTGGATCCACCTCACAAGAACTTAATCTGTTATGAATCGACCAACTATACATGTTATTCATGTGAGATAAAAATGGGAGGAGTGGGAATAAAACCATTTCTAATAGTCTTGCATTTTTTTGCGAACAATCTTTATTAATATAAATAAAAGTAATGAGAAACATCAAAATCAGGATACATGAAAGTTCGTTATAACTCCTATGAACACTAATAGGATTCGAACTCCAATATATCTCTCATAAGTATAACACTTCAGATACCCAAATTAGTTCTGTGTGCAATAAAAAAATAACTTTTCATCTAGGCATTAAAGATTTGAAATAAGTGACATAATAATTACGTTATAGTATATTGACACCAAAAAGGTATCTGACTGAGTTGGCCATTGTTTTTTAAACCTTATTTTAAACCAGAACTAAATTAACAAATCAGTTTAAGCATACAAATACTAGGTTTCCTTGATTAAATCTTAATTGAATTCTCTGTGAAACCACATCAATCAAATTGGCATCTTAATTTAAGTTTATTGAATGTTTTTAATAAAGAAGCTAATTCAGTACCTCAGAGGTATTGGATGTGGATTTATTCGTTCGAGCATTCTATTTTTGATATTATTGCTTCAAACAGAAAATAAATTCATGAAAAAGCCTTAGTTAGTTACTTTCATATAATTATTTTTGTTATTTCTTCTTTATATACATGATATATATTAATAGGGGTAAAATTCAGTACTATTGTTTTTACAAACTTGCAATAATTAACTAAGAAGTATGCTCTACACTATCAAATGTTCAATTTTAACCATAAAACCTTGAGCAAATACTGATAAGAGTTCCCTTCTTCAACGTGCTCAATATAAATTTTATCAAAAATATTAGCTGTGATATAAATGGACTCGGAATAACTTATAAAAAATTTAAATAGATTGACCTTAAAAATACAACCATAGTTTTTACTAAAGCTGTGGAAATCATTTTTTTCTTCAAAACTACATATATCATTAAATATCATTGATTAATATTGGAAATTAATGATAAACGTTTGTTTTGGTTCGTATGTCGATATATTTTTACTTCACATGCCAACATTATATATTACTTTATGGTCAAAATAAATCCTGATACTTGAAGTGACGGTACAATTGATAAGAAACAGAGGGAAATGAAATTTTTAACTATTGCCAAGATAATTCAAATGGATTTAACATTCGGAGACAGTTAATTGGTAGGAGTACCAGAACGCTCTTATAGGGTTTGGAACCCAGTTAAAGGTTAACTTTTGGTTCAGAAACACACATTTCTACTACATGTATAATAATCTTCTTATTAAGTCAGACAATGAGTCTCAATTACATGACAAGTACGGACACAAAATGACATTCGTTGTAACTTTAAAACGTCCAGACTAAGTTAAACCATCCATTTACAGTAAACCGAACATAATTTGTTAAATTCTTAAATAATTATGACAAACAGACTTTCACAGGAGGATTCTTTATAGATTCTTTATTTGATTCAAAATTAATATAAATCGCGCGACGTCATTAAGCTTTTTTATATTTGATTTTTGACTGAAAATTATTATCTTTTTGTTTTTTGTAAAGTGTTTACCTTTTAAATTGTTTAGGCTATAAAAATGATATTGATTTGGTTTTGAATTCAATAAATAATCTTATCAATTCCACAAATATATCCACATATCAATCTAAAAAGGTATTTTTAATGGAATTTTCTCTGTCTCTATAGTATATTCCCTACAAATATTTGTATGTTAATACTATTCAAATGGAAAATAAGTAGGATATGTGTCGCAACAGATGCCACTCAATAGAGCCATAAATGTAAAAAAGTGAAGAGAACCTTTTCCACCCACGCTATTTAATGGATATATAAACTATTTTTGAAATGTCTTCTGTATAAAACATATGTAAGATATTATTTGTGTAGATAAATATCTTGCAAACCTTCAATTATTAAATGTTAATATTTATATGGTACAAAATATTATTGTATATAGGTATATACTATATATATATATATATATATATATATATATACAGGGCCGGCCCGTAGCATAGGCAGTATAGACAAATGCTAAGGGCGCCGTCCATCCAGGGGGCGCCAATTTAACTGTTTAGCAAAGCTTATAGGTAGTAGTATAAAAGTAATGATATTTTCTAAGATCTTGAACAAATTCCATTAGGGTTGATAATTATCCAAAGTTTACTCCAATAAATTGTTTTTAAGGATGTATAGAATTTAACCCATTAATGCCGAGAATTATCTGTGTAGAAATTCACCCTAATTTTTATATTATATGCGTCAACATTTGCTAAAAAACGAAATGTACATTATTCTTTTTTTATTTTATATAAACTATTATTTTAGATTGTACCCCTGATCTGAGTCATAAGGAACAGCTCTCTGCCATAATCAGGATAGTGTCACAAGAAGACATACCTAAAGTTAAGGAGCATTTCTTAGGCTTTCTTGTTGCAGAGCAGTCAACTGGAGATCATTTGTCATCCCTAATCCTAAAAAGGTTAGAGGAACTTAACATCCCATTTGAGGACTGTAGAGGCCAATCCTATGACAACGGTGCCAATATGAGGGGGGAAAATAAAGGTGTTCAGGCAAAGTTGCTTCAGCTGAACTCAAGAGCTTTTTTTGTCCCATGTGGTGCCCACACTTTAAATCTGGTAGTAGCTGATGCTGCAAAAAGCTCGCCAGATGCCCTTGGCTACTTTGGGCATTTAACAAAGTTATTTAAGCTCTTCTCAGCCTCCACCCATAGGTGGGATGTCCTCCTAAAATATGTTAAAATAACTCTAAAGTTATGGGCCGAGACCAGATGGGAAAGCAGAATAAAAAGTATTGAAGCAGTAAGGTATCAAGCTGGTCAAGTCAGGGAGGCTCTTCTGGAAGTGAGGGAAACAACTGCAGACCCTGTGGTGAGAGTTGAAGCCCAGTCTTTGGCTGAGGAGATTGGATCCTATCGCTTTTGTATTTGTACAGTTATATGGTACGACATTCTCAGCAAGATCCAGTATGTCAGTAAACTAATGCAGTCACCCTCCATGAAGTTTGATGTAGCTGTCGACTTGCTGAAGAAAACCAGAGATTCCCTCACAAGTTACAGAAACACTGGATTTTCTGATGCACAGACAACTGCAAAGGAGATGTGCGAAGAGATGAACGTGGAGGCTAAACTCAAACAAAAACGTTTGAGAACCACAAAAAAGCACTTTAGCTATGATTCTCCAGATGAACACATCCATGATGCACTACGAAAAATGGAAACCACATTTTTTAATATGGTCATGGATACGGCCATCTCCTCACTAGATGAAAGATTTCAGAATCTTGGAGAAGTGAATAGAATCCTTGGTGTGCTCCTCGATTTCCCCAACTTAGGAGAAGAGGACCTGCTACTGAAGTGTCAAACTCTAAGTACCGCTTTGACCCATGACAGCCAGCCAGATATTGCTGGCACAGAACTTGCAAAGGAAATGCAGAATTTCCCACCATTGCCATCAAAGAAAATGACAAATATGGAACTTTTGCCCTTCCTGCATGAGAAGAAGCTGGTCGAAATTTATCCTAACATGTGGGTTGCCTTGAGAATCTCTGCCACTCTTCCTGTTACAGTGGCTGCTGCTGAAAGAAGCTTCTCTAAGCTCAAACTGATAAAAACGTATCTTAGATCTACCATGATGCAAGAACGTCTCAGTGGACTTGGCATTATAAGCATAAACTATGTGGTCTCAAATCAGTTATCATATGATGATATTATAGATGACTTTGCTGCAAGAAAGACCAGGAGAGTAAATCTGTAGGAGGTTATGTGAGATTGAGGAGGTGGTTTTGTTGTTTTAAAATAGTTTAAGCTAAAGCATACCAAAAAAATAAACCATGAGAGGTCATTATAAATATCAAATGAAAGCTTGGTAAACCAGCTTTAATATTTTGGTATACTAAATAACGTCAATTTAATAAATAGAGAGTTATATGTACATTAAAAAAAGCATATCTCGCGTACAAAATGACGCATATAATGGATTATAAATGCGTCAGAAACAAAGTAAAATTTTGAGAGGATACCTTGACGCAAATCTAAGAAACACATTATTATTTATTTTTTTCATAATCGATTTCTTATAGGTCAATACAGGCTCTGAATCATATGATGTAAACTCAGATTGTACTGAATTCTGAATTGATAGAATGCAACTAAACTTAAAAGTACTATTTTACTCTGAAGCGAACAAGTCATCTTCTACAGGCGAGTGAAGTTAATTGATACAAAAAAGCTATGAAATATGCTAACATTACACACTCCATTTTTTTCTTTGTTTTTACTGAAAATTTGTTTTATTAAAAACATCAAAGATACGTCTGGTAGTACATTAGATTTCCTTTAAATTAATAATTATTATTGAAGTCTGTAACGTCCACCATTTTGAAGAAGTTTGCGGAAAACTATATTTTTACTAAAATTTTAAAACTTTTACCTCGTTGCGCGACCTTGTAATGTTGACCGATTTTGTTCAAACTTTGTATGTCGTCTTCTTTTATCACCAAGAAACAGAAAATCCACAATGTTGCTAACATTTCAAACATTTGAAAAATAAGAACAGCCCTAATATATATATATATATAATACAAGAAAACTTAACTCATGACATAATTTAGGATCCCTTTTAACATTATATATATATATATATTAATGTTAAAAGGGATCCTAAATTAAGTCACGAGTTAAATTTTCTTGTAATTTATACACAATTTTTTTAAAATCAGCAGTTCATATTGAGCAATTGTAAACAATACAATTAGTTCTTTCATCTATAAGATAAAAGTATAATTATGCAACATAAATAAACTTTCATAATTAATCATTCTCTCATATACTTTTAGGTTCAACTTTGGGTCAAAGTGGAATTAATGAGCTGTAATTATGTAATGAATCATTAAAAAGGAAACAAAGCAATTAGAGTACTGATATAGTTGCCAGTTGTCATAATTTAATGTTATGGTCTTTCTTTCTTTGAGCTGACGATAAGCTATCTCATTGTAGTGTGTATGCACAATATAGTTCTATCTGTATTGTCTCACCTCACTGACGAAGTTTATTTATGAATAAGCTGTATGATATTAAAATATTTTAATTTTATTAATGTATTTCTTATGGGTCATTTATTTAAAAATCATGCATAATAAATAGCAATAGCAAGAGGGGTTGTGATAATAAAATCATAAATAAACATTTCAGTTTAAAATCAACCCTCTAAAGCAAGACCCGTCACATCATTAAAACATCATAATCTACATTAACATTGTATAAAGTGGAAGTGTGTAACACGAAAAAGATAAACAAATTTTGCCAATAGTATATAAGAACATCTTTTATTGCAACGCTCCCTCGATGATGTCATTTAAAGTCCTCTTATATCTTCTAACAATGAGTCTCAAACGAGAGTAAAAATGACCACTGAGGAAAAACTTTGACGATATCTGCGGCGAAGTCCCATAACGTCACTAGCTTAAAATGTGGAATCTTCAGGGCAAAGGCTCCATATCTTGCAGCCGAAGAATCAATTTTTTTTTAAACGACTCATTACGTATGAGTGTATTAGAGGTTAGACACTCTGTGAAGTGAGCTTTAGAGCTTGCAAGTGCAAAGTATTGTGAATAATGCACTGATAATAAATAATATCTTCTCGTTCGTAAATGTTACTTCAATTTTATATTCGCAAATAAATATAATGTTTATATTATGAAAATGTTTATATTATTGTATTTATTAAGCCCGAAAAAGTTTGTTTCTAATTAATGGTATCCCAAAACAAGGATACTCAGTTCTTGACCTGGCTAAGTTCTTAGCAAACACAGACATCGGCCAATGGATCAAGAAACCTCCTTCAATGTACATCAATCAGGACGGACTGCAATAGGAGGAGACCCTATTGCAAGGGCACCATAAGTTTCTGTAAGATTAACATGTGCCCGTACTGAATATATGTATATATGATGTGTAGCAATAAACTGTTAAAAAATCCCAAAACAAAGACTAATAGAACTTTTGATAACGTAAGCTTAATTCAATTGTCACACATTTATATCAATAAAGCTAATTTGCTTATCACCTCAAGAGTCACGATTAAGGCGCTGCGTAATTTCATTATGCCCAGTTATATATATATATATATATATATATATATATATATATATATATATATATATATATATATATATATATATATATATAATATATAATGTACATTACAGAAAAAGGTGGGCAATACAAAACAAAACTATAAGGTATTTATCCAAATACTTAATATCTTAAAATGATTAAAATTTATTTTTAACACCAACTTTCATCTATTTGATAAACCTTAAAGTACACATACGATGCCAACACTATATGAACTCTTATTCTAGGGGAAAATCGCTTATTTACAATTTTCAATTAGTTGTGATCATGGACATTCCTTTCTTCAATCAAATGCAGGTAAATAACTTATAAATTGGTAGCACATAAGATTTTCCATGAGTGGGTGAGAAGGAGGGGGAAATAATCAATATTAATTTAAAATTGTTGAAGATATAAAAATTCTAAAAATATATGCAAACGCTAACTTGTAAGAAGTAATTTGTTTCTTCTGGTAAGCACATTGTGCTGGAAGATGAAGGCAGCCATTTTGCATTCGACCCCTTCTTCTCATCCCCCTTTCCCCTCATTTTTCACATGCCCTTTGTACATCATATTAATTGATTCATCCAATTAAAAATGACTTTTCATAGCATAAATTAATTAGTTGTAGATTATGTAAGAAATATGGGATATGGTTGTTCAAAAATTTATATGAAGTTTGGCCATGTTTTAACCACGAAAGGAATTTGTTTTATTTACAATGGCACTGATAGCACGGAAATAAATTTTATTTTAATTAAAATACCGATTTTACTTTATAAATTAAGAAGCACAAAATCCCCCCTATCGAAAAATGTTTTTAAATATGTAAATAGAATTGTTGATGATGTTTGATTTTGTTTTGTTTAATATTAGTTGTGTAAAATTTTATGTTTGCACGTGTAATGAATAAGTTTTTTATGTTTGGTAACATTCTAGAATAAATGTTGTACGAATGTACAAAAAAAATTTGTTGTAGATTTTGTAAATAGAATTTCAACTCCGTCAAAATTATATGTTTATAAGCTGGAAAATCAAATTGCAATATTTTTCGACGTCTGTTCGTAAGAGTGATTATCCATTTATCGTTTCATATTATGAAATTATAATGATCTCCTAGTGTGTTCAAAGATTAAATTCATTTGATCTCTGATCGTTGCGGGGATGCTTTATTCATTAATATTAATAATAATATGTTTTAGTGTATGAGCCTATTCAAAGAATTTTAAAATGTCATTTTAGGCTATTAAATTATTCGTTGAGTTGATATATAGACCTCATTAGCCAAGAGTGAAATTATTAATCATGTAATAACTGCTTTTATATTCCCACTTGTTTTCCTATCCATTATTAAGATACTGTGCATTTAAATGTATTACCCAAGGTGTGAATAGGTGACATCTTTGATTATCTGGTCTTAACTGATAGGGAATTATATATATAAATATACATTTACAAATAGGTGCCAAGAAACAAATAAGAGTGATAAACAAATAGGAGCAGAGAGAGATAGAAAATCTGCTATAAATGATAATTTTAAATGCATATATATATATATATATATATATTATATATATATATATTATATATATATATATATATTAGTGTGTCTGTTGAACTCTGCATCCTTCAAAGGCCTTATTATTACAAATCAATGCGAAAAAACATAGTCCATGACCAACAGTATTTTTTAATATTTCATAAATATTATTTTATATATACTTCGAATAGAGTTTTTTTGCTTTGAGAGAAATACTTTATATAGTTCATATATTGCAAAAGTCTTCATTTTTATATAATAAGGAACTGTGTATTACGGAGAAAAAATACTTTTTCCCATCAGTTTGTTTGTGTTATATTTAAAATAAGCACAATATTTCTACTATTCCAGAATGACCAAGGCCAAAAACAAAAGGCGTATTCCCCTCCTCTTCTGTTAAATTTCGTATTGAAAATAAATTGTTCATTCTATCCTTTTTCGTAAGTTGAGTTTTTATTTTTTTAAATCGTTTATCACAAGTTCAATAAAATAATTCCTTTTTTGTATCATAAGTTTAAAGAAAAATATTGTATTCCTTTATTGAAAGATTTAAAAAAGTTTGTTGCAGAAACCACAAGTTAATATATTGATAAATTCTGTAAAAAGAAACAATTTTAAAAGATCTCGACTAAACGTATACAATGTAACGAAACCCACTAATTATGATAGATATTTTCATTACTTTATCTCCTTAGCCTATCCTGTGCATAGCATTAAAAATAATATTAGTGATCCATATTGGCCAAATATTGTAGAGTATCCTGCATATCACAAAGAACATTCAATATTTCCTTCACTATTTTTGATAGCAGGTCGCTTCAAAACTTTATTATTTTTATCATGTCATATTAAAAATTTATTGTCCTATATCATAAGAGGCACATTTGAAGCCTTACAAAAGTCTGAAGACAGAACGACGCACGCTTCAGGACATTCTTGCAAACGTTTTTGATCGTCTCCTGGCTATATCCTTCAGCGAAGGTTTGGACACATTGTATGAGAGACTCAATGGAATCTGGTTTTTCCTTATAAACTCGAGTTTGTGCTGAAGCCCAGAAGTGGAAGTCCAAAGGGTTGCGATCTGGACTGTGAGCTGGCCAACGATTTTCCGTCCTTCTGCTGATGACTCGGCCTCGAAACTTTTCATTTAGAAATTCTAAAGCTGCATTTGTGCAATGTGGTGAAGCGCCGTCTTGCATCAACCAAAATGAAGAACGAGTTGCAGAATGGCGCAACCTGGGCCAAATTATGTCCTGGAGCAATCTGAGATATGAAACGCCATTAACCGATGACAAATGACCATCATCTTCAAGGAATGCATGAACGATTGGAACCATTCCATTAATAATGGCAACGAAGATCATTATCTTAACATAATTCCTAACATTTGTTTCGCAGATATTTCGAGGATTTTCATTTGTCCACACTCCGTCGTTTTTACGATGTGATTATTGATGGAGGCAAAATAACTTCTCGTCAGTCCAAATGATTCTATCGACAGCGTTGGATGGTTGCTGCAGAATCCACTGGCAAAACTGCCTTCTCTGCACTTTGTGGTTATCAGTTAATGGTTGAACTGAAGTGCAATGATAAAAATGGAATCGAAGATCATGTCTTACGATCCTCTACAGCGTTGTTTTGGTGGGTGAAATTGGCTGAAAAGCTTTTCTGTGTGAGCAACTGGGGTTTTCTTAAAAAAACTCTTTACCTCCTGAACACTGCTTCTGTTCTTTTTGCTTTTGTTTTCATTTTTTTTCTTGTGGATGGAATCAGTCTTATTGAAATGATCAAGAACTCTTGTGAACTGGATCAGCTAGTAAGATTTCGCCGCCCTCCCACTGATCTTGAAGTGAAGTATAAATTCTCGGCGTACTGTGGAAGGAGAAGGTGTTTCTCAAGTTCAGAAAACTTTTTTCAGGTTGACAATCAATGCAGATTTTAATATATTGATAAAAATCCCCTCTTTATGAACAAAATGGCGTATCAATAATACGATCTGAATGATTTTAAATACTTCTAATTCACAATTTAAAAATTACATTGCTGATGGAACACACTATATATATATATATATATATATATATATATATATATATATATATATATAATATACATATATTATAACGTTTAATTACGTTTATATATTAAATTTTAATTTCACAAATTAAATTTATCTTTAAAAATTATACACATAAAATTAAATTGTTGAATGTTTAAATGAAGGAAGTGTTTTATTAATCCAAGTTTGATATAATATATCCATGACGTTGATTAACAGTTTGCAAACGCCCCTTTTTCCAGTTTTGCAGCTTTTTCTTCTGATAAAAAAACTTCTACATACAAACAAAAATAGAACATGATCCATCGGTTCAAAACAAATATTTTTAAAAATATATATATCATTATCTTTTCTTGATAAATTAAGCTCCTCTCGTAATATAAGGCAAATCATCTTTTTATAAGGTGGTCAGTCTGTGGTTTTTCTCTACAGATAACAAAATCCTGGATTACCTCCATAAATTTAATTGAATAGGAGAAAGATGGTCATGCCAATTACAATTTGAAAAAATTGCTTCATGTTGTATCGCCAGAGATATATTCAACATCAAAGGTGTATATTTATATTCAAAGTATATATAAAAATGAGTTACCAATTGAAAAATTTATTGATTAGTTTTCTAGAACTACTTTTTCGGTATCCTAACTTCTGGGATTGAATTGTTTAGGGTCAGCTATATTTACCTCCGCCGAAGGAGGTATTGTTACCTCCGCCGAAGGAGGTATTGTTTTCACTGGCGTTTGTTGGTTTGGTTTGTTTGTCAGAAGGATAACTCAAAAAGTACTGAACAGATTCGAATGAAACTTTGTGGAGTTGTTGGAAATGCCAAAAGGAAACAGTGATTAAATTTTGGCATCTCTAAGTGCTTTTTAATATGCAAAATGAGCAAAATACTACTACTAATAATAATGAAATAGGGTCTCTATTCAGGGAGTAGGAAAGAACAAACGCTAAAAAAATATTCATTGACGTATTATTGTTCATATATCAGCTGAGGACTATGTTAACCCAGTGACGTAGCTTAAACTTCTTCCGTCTTCCCATCTCTGAGTGCTTTTTTAATATGCAAAATGAGCTAACAGAGAGGAAACATGATTAGAGATAGAAAATCGGGCGTGTGAAAGGGAGAATGTTTGAATAGGAATGTTGTGGGGATCGGCGGAGGTACACACTCTCTGAGTGTATATATTTTCTTTGCTCTCTCCTCACTCATTTATTCACCAAACACACCTACTTATGTAGACATATATGATTGGATTGTAATTCTGTTAAGTGATTCATTAGGTGGGGATCGGCGGAGGTTTGCACTCTCCGAGTGTATATATGCCTCTAGTTTTCACTGGCGTTGGTTTGTTGGTTGGTTTGTTTGTCAGCAGGATAACTCAAAAAGTACGGAACAGATTCGGATGAAACTTGTGGAGTTGTTGGAAATCTCAAAAGGAAATCAAGTGATTAAATTTGGCATCTCTGAGTGCAGAATTAAGATGCAAAATGAGGAATACTAATAAATATTTCAAGTTAGCCTACTCTGCCAATAGATTCGCTGTGCTAGGAAATCGGGTGCCGGGAGCGTCATCCTCTCAAAATTTCTGTCGAGGGGAACCCTCCCCCGTCCCTCTACGCCGCCCAGTCGTGAAAAATCCGCCTTGGAAGGCTCATAAGGACCCCTTGATGGCGGAGGTTTGCACTTCTGGGATTGTATTATTTGGGTCTAGTTTATTATTATATTTATGAAGGAAAACTTTTTTACAAAAAATATTCTGTATATCTTATCCTGGTCGATAAATAAGTCTCTGATATATATTTACTAGAAAAATCCATAAAAATGTTTTTTGACAAATATATTAATATACCCATTATGTGCATTACAGAAAAAAGGACGGCGATACAAAACGAAACTATTAGAGCTAATATATACCATTTAATCGAATACTTTATATTTGAAAGTGATTAAAATCGTATTTTCAACACCAACTTTCATCTATTAGAGATCTCTTATCGTACAAATACGATGTCAACATTGTATGAACTCATATTCCGGGGAAAAATTGCTTATTTACAATTTTCAATTTGCTTTTTTTTTTTTTTTTTTTTTTCTTAGTCAATAAACATTCCTTTCTTCAATCAAATACAGATAAATAACTTATAAATCGGGAGTACATAAATTTTTCATGAGTTTGTTAGGGGTTATATTAAATACTGATTTAAAATTGTTTAAAATAAAGTGAATAGGAATAAATTTTCTCTAAAATTTATTTGTTTTGACAAAACTAAATTAAAATACTAAATCATTCATAATATTCCGTCAACAACTTGAAATACAAATTTAAAGCTAGAATGATGGATGTGTGTCTAGGTTCCCAGAAGTTCTTCAACAATAAACAATATTTAGCGCTTTTCTTGTTATTGCGTTTATCTGCAATTATTTTTGTTGACCCCATAGATAAATAAGAGTTGTCCTTCTTAATCATAGTAGTGCATTATGAATTTTACATGGGCTGTGAAATAAAAAACAAGTGTCATGCAACTTCAAGACCAATGTTTCATCGTGATGGTCATTTGTCTAGGCGGAACTATTGGCTTAATACAGATCTTTTGTCAAAAAGTATGTTTAAATATTAAACAAGCTTAAAAATATTTATTTGAGCCCAGAGGCTTTTTGTTTTACTCTCCGATCTCAACTACTAAAAATCTGAACGACTGGGTTCTCATGTTACCAGGAACACAAGCGAATGAATAGATCATGTTTTAAATCACTGTATATTTTATGTATTTGTGTGCAGGTATATTTAAATAAACAATACTCTCGTTGGACCGAGGACACCATCTGATTGCATGCGTGGGTATATTAAACTTTAATTTATATGTGTACTAAATAAACATGAACAGAACTGATGTTGTTATATACATCAACTGTTTATTCAATCATGTATATATATTTGCGTATATGATTTAAAAGTTGTATACACTTTTTAAGCAATGCGATTGAAAGAATAATCGTTCCTGAATTTATTGTCATTCCATAAGTTAATAATGTAACCTTTTTACCCACATCACTTTTGCAATAATTGTTTATGATAGGATCATGTACAAAAAAATGTACAAAGGCAATTCAATATTTTTGAAACAAGCTTTTCCTGATAACCAAATTGTTTGGGACGTTTATGATCCCAAAAGAGCAGAGCATTTTCTTGCCTACATACAACCATTCATTTTTTACGGTAAAACACAAAGACATTCATCGAATAATATATTTGATGTTTACTATATGTGTTTGCATACAACAATAAAGAAGTCATCATAATACATATTTCTTATATAGTTTTGGTTTGGGTGTTATTTTTTCAATATTACATTTCACAAGGGATAAAAGAATTTATCTATTAAATCTTTTATTACTAACAAAGGAGACATTTAATATAACAAAAAGATCACTTTTAGACAACCATCTAATATATCTACGAAGATATGTAAAAAATCCGTCATGAATCCATAAAATACCTCAATCGTTTCGTCCTCAAAGACTAACATGTAAATATTTGCAGCAAATGTCCATCCTCTTGATGAAGTCAAAAAGAATAACCACATACCTATGAATAAACTTAGCTATGTTTTAGTAAGGAAAGTCGATATTAAATCAAAGGAACCGAAATATGCAGAGCAATTAGCCGATGATTAAGAAGTTTGAAAGCAAAAGGACGGTTCTTGCCTATCTTGTTTCATATTAAAATATTTTTTTACGTACATCATATCAAAAGCACACTCGATTTGAGATATCACACATGTCTCAAACCACGTATTATACAATCAAAGGAAAAGAAATATGCAAAGCAATTAACCGATGATTATTCATTTTGAAAGCAAAAGAACGGTTCTTGCCTATCTTGTTTCATAATAGAACATTTTTTTACGTACATCATATCAAAAACGCACTCACATTTGAGATATCCCACATATCGCGGAATTAATTTACCGGTTGATATATCTTTGTTTCTATTCTCGTAATGATATTTTAAGCACATGACGTATTGATGAAAAAAGACCTTGTACGGAGTTTTTTATCTCTCAAAAAAACGTGCATGTAAAAAAGGATCAACTCAGAGTCTTGTGTAATTGGTATATGCTTCAGTGCTCGTGGATTGAGAAGAACTTGCGAGAGAGTTGACTTTTTGAAAATGTTTTGTGCGAGATCCCAACGGATTGGAGCATGCTATTCCTAACATGTAAATTGCACGCATAACAATAATACTTTTAAGTATCAAGCCTTCACATTATAATATAAGTAACAACCCATACCCGTTAAGGCGTTATTTATTACTCTCACAAAAATACAAGCACGTACATGGTCAGCTAAGAGTCCTATTCAGAGGAATGTAATGGGCGTTTGCTTAATTGTTTACGGGTCGACATGTGCCACAAAAAAGATATAAAAATGTTTTGTGCGAAATCCCAATTTGATTGAACCATATCTGCTCACAAGTGAATTGCATGCGTGACAATAATATTTATCTTAAGCACATCCATTTCATAATATAAACCACAACCCGAGACATGTTTCTTATATATATATATATATATATATATATATATATATATATATATATATATATATATATGCCATCGTTCGTGAAGCCGCCTCCTATGGTGCTTTAATACTCTCTGGCAAAAACTCAAAAATTCACTCAGAAATTCATTCAGTCAACTAAAAACCTAAAGTCAAGTAAAAGTTCCTCCTAAAAATCCCTGCTTTGGATGTGGGGGAAACCATTGGAAAAGGGATTGCCCTTTTAAAAATTCTACGTGTCATGGGTGTGGAAAAAAGGGACATTTAAAGAAGATGTATTTTTCTAAAGACAAGAAAGAACGGAAACCTTCATCTCCGCAAGTTAATAGCTGCGTGGAACAGGAGTATGTATTTTCTGTTCGGGAAAACCCTCCTGTCGCAACTCTCTACATCCTTGGGAATGGCCTAAAACTCCGTGGGAAAGAATTCATATAGATTATGCAGGGCCTATTAAAAATCAGTATTTTCTTATTATTATTGATGCCCATTCGAAGTGGTTAGAGATATTCCCGAATACAACTATATCCTCTAATAAAACTATAGAGCTGCTCTCAGCAGTCTTTTCTCGTTTTGGACTACCCTCTCATATTGTTTCGGATAATGCCACTTGTTTTACGTCTGAAGAGTTTAATAAATTTATTACTATTAACAAAATTAAACTTACTAACTCAGCTCTGTATCATCCCTCTACAAACGGCCATGCAGAAAATGCAGTTAGAATATTTAAAAACTTTATAAAAACCTGCAGTACTTTCACTATGTTAAACTGAATCAAGTTCTGTTCCGTTATAGAATAACTCCCCACTCTACTACTGGTGTTACTCCATCAGAATTGATGATCGGACGGAAACTCAAATCAAGTTTAAACACAGTGAGGAACTACTCGAAAAGGGAGGAGTCAAAATGGGTTCCGAAGACCATAATTAAGGAAACTGGTCCTCTGTCCTATAAATGCCAGACTGACGGAGGGGAAGTGGTTCGGCGACATACTGACCAAATCATTGCCTCCAGATCCCATTATTGTTCTTCTCCTAAGAAGGTGGAAGAACAGAAAGGATTGAGACGATCGAAAAGAGTTTTAAAGCCTCTTTAACGCCTACAAGTGGGATTTTAAATCACCTATTAAAGTTGTATATATCTATAAAAATTTAGTATGGGGGAGTGTAATATAGTAGCCTTTTAGTTGGTACCTTATGTTTGACGTCATGTTTATGGTCAGCTATACTTTGTATATTTCCTCTTATCATTACTTGCGTGCTGACCGTCTAATAAAGAACATCTATCTACCTACCTACCTACTCTTCTCCACGTTATTTCAAATACGTGTGCTTTTCACATCTTAATTTTCATACAGTAACTCCCTCACATGGTTGAGAATATAAATCTATGACGTTGATTATATCCATAAACTTTTGCAGATAATATGATGACGAATTTTTTTTCTCAACTGATAAAAAGAAGTTATTTTTAAAGGTAACTTGTTATTTTAATTTTTATTCTTATTTCTTAAAAAAATATTTTTAGAACTCCACCATGAATACATTGATTACGTATTACCAAAAAGTGGCATAGCGGAATATCAAGCGAAATAACTACTTTCAGTAGTCGAAGAACATTAAAGACTTGACACTTTGGTCACTGTTGTGTGTTACGGATGCAACACCAATGTCAGAATATGGTAAGGAGTAAAAAAAGATTCGAGTTATGTCTTAAAAATCCACTTCAGTGGATTATTTGTGTTCTACACATGAATGAGTTACCTTTTAGAGAAGTTTTTAAACATTTAGATGGCGCACAAAAAGGACCTCGGACTTATGAATGTACCATAGGAAAAATAATTAATACAGACTTTACCAAAAATTCAGTAAAAAGTTTTTAAATACTTGTAGGAAAAGTAAAATACTTAAATCAAAGTTTACTGTATTCTTTAAGCTCAGATAAAAATATATATACGAAATTACATTAGGAATACAAACAGAATTTTTTTCGAATTCAAGCTTTTGCTACAGGTCTCCAGGAGCATTACATGAGGCAAAATGTCTTACCAAAGCCAACAGAATTTTAAGATCCTATATTTCACAAAAAAGTCCATTTGAGTCTCATATAAAACTTGTAAAATCTATAATAAATTTGTACGCTCCTATATGGTTTCAAACCAAGTTAAATTTATTGAAGGCTCAAAGCATTATCAATTCGCCATAACTTTATTACACGAGATTGATGAAAATTTAGCCCCTTCAATTGAAAAAGTACTCAAGAAAAACGCTTTTTTGCCCACCCTGAAAATATATTGCTAGAAGGCCTAACCGATAAATAAATGGAAACAAGAATATTTGCCCTGAAAAAAGTTTGGTTTCCGAAAAAAAATATTGAAAAACAAAGAAATTTTCAACTACCCAAAACTATCAGTTGTAATGCTAAGAATTTTTAAATCTTATCGACTGGTCGAATATAAATTTGTCTGTTCCTCCAATTGTGGCTTATGCTTATGGATATAATCAACGTCATAGATTTATATTCTCAACAATGTGAGGGAGTTACTGTATGAAAATTAAGATGTGAAAAGCAAACGTATAAAAAATAACTTAAACACATCAACATGAGTCCCCTCTTTTTCTTTTTCTTCTTGAAACTATAAAAGAACCCTAGTAGGAGCCGTTATTTAAAAAATGGTTGGTGCGTCAGCACTTATGTCTATTTATTGGCACTAAATATTATTATTATTTTTTATTTTTTTATTACAAATCTTTATTTCAATGAAGTTATTGTGTATTAAAATACATAAATAGACATTTTAGTCTAAACTTAAAACTTCAAAAAAAGATTAACAAACATAAAATCAAATTAATAACTTAACATAGAATGCATAACAATTAAGGAAATATCTTAACATAGAATGGAACACAATAAAAGAAATATCTATAAAAAACATTAATAAAATTTCAATAGTTTTATTATTATTTTCAAAAGACTCTTCGACTTTGATGGGAAATATTTTATTTCTTTCGCGGCGACACTCCAAGAGTCTTCCGCAACTGACGGTATCCGTAGCGAAAGTGCTCCATATCTCGCCGCCGCTGAGAGCATTATGGCTCTGAGTTCCTCGGATCGGATGTGTTCGTTGGTGGTCAACCTCTTTGCAATAAAAGCCCTAGCATTTATGATCGTATAAGTAATCGCTTTTGAAGCATCTGATCGATTTTTTTTGCTTTTTTGGAAAACCAAACAATAAAATACCTTTCAAAATGTTATTGGGGGAGTTGTTCAACCCCTTAACATTAAGAGCTAGAAAGGTTTTCAAAATTGATATCGCAGGACAATCTGCAAAGGCATGTAACGTGTTGACATATAATTTGCCACAGTCCTTGCAATGATTTTTAAAAATGATGCAATTGGAGGAAATCTGTAACTGGGCCGTAAATTTTTTACCATCGTGAATCCCTGACGTGGAACACCGAATTATTTTCCTCCAATCATTGGGAAGTTCCAGCACTTCCATGTAGAAGTTTAGTATGTTGTTGACATCTTCTTTGAGATTAGGAGGCATCATCTTGAGATGCCAGGGACATGGCATCCTATGCATTTTAGCAGCTCTTTGAAGAGGGCACTAAATATTATTTGACGAAAATTTGCAAAATATAACAAAGTCATAAATTGATCATAGCTAAATTTTGTAAAACTTAATTTTTTCAAAATAAGTAATAACAAAAAGTTTTGCTTCATAACGAAACCTTTGAACGCAATTTGGGGGGGGGGGGGGGGGGGGGTCAAATCAAAATCCATTTTTCTACGATCATTTAGTTTCTTATGACACAACTTTTGCGGGGGGATAAATTTTGATATCTTAATATTAGGTTTCTATAATACCCCATAATATATATATATATATACCAACACACATATATGTAGTTCATATTATGCAATTATAAACAATACAATTAGTTATATATATTAATATCTATCTATCTATATATATATATACATACAAATATGTGTGTATACCTATATATAATATATATAAATTATTTTGGTAAATACGTATATATGTATATATATATATATATATATAGGTTTCTATAATACCCCATATATATATATATATATATATATATATATACACACATATATGTAGTTCATATTATGCAATTATAAACAATACAATTAGTTATACAGGGTGGGCCGCTTAAGACGAGACATTCAATTTTAATAATATCAATGTCCATAACTTGAGAAAGGTTTGTTCAAATTATTTTTATTTTTATTCATTTTTCAAGATAATGAAGGGATATAAATATTTATTCTATCCATCCTCCATCATGTTCAATAATACGTTCCAATTTAGACCTGAACTTCCGGCAGCTCTTGGAAATGAAGGTCTGGTCCAAATTGGCTCAGGCATCCATGATGGCCGTTTTAAGATGGTGTTTGGACTTAAAATGAGTCCCACTAAGGGAGCTCTTTAAACGCCCAAATATGGCGTAGTCCATAGGTGCGGCATCTGGGCTGTGAGGAGGCCATGCCTCCTTAGGGAAAAATCCAGGTGCTTCAGTTCTTAAGAATTGCTGGGTAAACTTAGATGTATGACAACTTGCACCATCATGTTGAAGCCACCATGATTCTCCATATGTTGCTCTTGCCCACGGGAAGACTTTTCTTCTCAAAAACTCCACATATGTGAAGGAATTGAGCCTCTGCCCATCCTCCAAGAAGATGAGGTCACACTTCTGACCATCAGAGCCAACCACAGCAATGACTTGCAGGTTGGCAAAGTGCCTTTCCTTTCCATAGTGGACAGTAGTGTCATCTGCATCTCCACAAGCTTCAGCAATGTAGAATCCAGTGTCCATGGTTACCATCTCGCCAAGAGAAAAGGGGGTCTCATCAAGATGTAAAATGACAACTTCTTTAGGTTTTTTTTTCAGTTGATTAAGGCACTTTTTGGCTCCAGCAACCCTCTTTTCCTTATCAGTAGACTTAAGGGCATGCCTTGGAGTTCTTTTGAAGCTCTTAAGACCAAGATCATCCTTCACCAACCGTCTCATGGTTGTCCTTGGCATGTTGAATTCACGAGCCAACCCCCTTACTGTTGCTTTGGCATTCTTCTCGTTGATGGCGATCTTAACAGCCTCCACAGTCTCGGTAGGTCTTCCTGGCTTAGTTCTCATCCTCTTAGGTGCAGTTGCTGTACCTCTCTCCAATGTTCTATAAACAGTTTGCCTTGAAACCCTTAGATTCTTACTAATTTCGGAAGGATTTTGTCCCTGCGCGGAAAGAGCAAGAATGGCAACTCCCATTGACCCATGACCCATGACCCATAAGAAATACATTAATAAAATTAAAATATTTTAATATCATACAGCTTATTCATAAATAAACTTCGTCAGTGAGGTGAGACAATACAGATAGAACTATAGTGTGCATACACACTACAATGAGATAGCTTATCGTCAGCTCAAAGAAAGAAAGACCATAACATTAAATTATGACAACTGGCAACTATATCAGTACTCTAATTGCTTTGTTTCCTTTTTTAATGACTCATTACATAATTACAGCTCATTAATTCCACTTTGACCCAAAGTTGAACCTAAAAGTATATGAGAGAATGATTAATTATGAAAGTTTATTTATGTTGCATAATTATACTTTTATCTTATAGATGAAAGAACTAATTGTATTGTTTACAATTGCTCAATATGAACTGCTGATTTTTAAAAAAATTTGTGTATAAATTACAAGAAAATTTAACTCGTGACTTAATTTAGGATCCCTTTTAACATTGATATATATATATATAAATGTTAAAAGGGATCCTAAATTATGTCATGAGTTAAGTTTTCTTGTAATTATATATATATATATATATTAGGGTTGTTCTTATTTTTCAAATGTTTGAAATGTTAGCAACTTTGTGGATTTTCTGTTTCTTGGTGATAAAAGAAGACGACATACAAAGTTTGAACAAAATCGGTCAACATTACGAGGTCGCGCAACGAGGTCAAAGTTTTAAAAATTTAGTAAAAATATAGTTTTCCGCAAATTTCTTCAAAATGGTGGACGTTACAGACTTCAATAATTTTTATTAATTTAAAGGAAATCTAATTTACTACCAGACGTATGTTTGATGTTTTTTTTTAAAAAAAGTTTTCAGTAAAAACAAAGAAAAAAATGAAGTGTTATTCATTTTATATGTTTGGTGTTCTGAAAATCGCTATACTTTAAGAGATATAAGCAAATACATTTTATACAGAGTACGTATTTGCTTATATCTCTTAAAGTATAGCGATTTTCAGAACACCAAACATATCAAATGAAAGCTTGGTTAACCAGCTTTAATATTTTGGTATACTAAATCATGTCAATTTAATAAGTAGAGAGTTATATGTACATTAAAAAAGCCTATCTCGCGTACAAATTGACGCATATAATGAATTATAAATGCGTCAGAGACAAAGTAAAATTTTGAGAGGATACCTTGACGCACATCTAAGAAACACATTATGATTTATTTTTTTCCTAATCGATTTCTTATAGGTCAATACAGGCTCTGAATCATATGATGTAAACTCAGATTGTACTGAATTCTGAATTGATAGAATGCAACCAAGGTCATTTTTGGATTTATCATCTAAAGTTTTACTAAACTTAAAAGTACTATTTTACTCTGAAGCGAACAAGTCATCTTCTACAGGCGAGTGAAGTTAATTGATACAAAAAAGCCATGAAATAAGCTAACAATACACACTCCCGTTCTTGCTTTGTTTTTACTGAAAACTTTGTTTTATTAAAAAACATCAAACATACGTCTGGTAGTAAATTAGATTTCCTTTAAATTAATAATAATTATTGAAGTCTGTAACGTCCACCATTTTGAAGAAATTTGCGGAAAACTATATTTTTACTAAATTTTTAAAACTTTGACCTCGTTGTGCGACCTCGTAATGTTGACCAATTCTGTTCAAACTTTGTATGTCGTCTTCTTTTATCACCAAGAAACAGAAAATCCACAAAGTTGCTAACATTTCAAACATTTGAAAAATAAGAACAACCCTAATATATATATATATATATATATATATATATATATATATATATATATATATATATATATATATATATATATATATATATATATATATATATATATATATATATATATATATATATATATATATATATACGGTTACGACCCAGGCCAGGGCCAAGCATGACCCCGTGGAAGCTAGGAAGCCATTTGTCGATTTCTTCAAGAGCATATTCCGTATCTAGTATTGGATGAACAATCAATTCTGGGGAAATTATTGCCCGCAACATATAAATATATATATATATATATATATATTATTATATATGTTGCGGGCAATAATTTTCCCAGAATTGATTGTTCATCCAATACTAGATACGGAATATGCTCTTGAAGAAATCGACAAATGGCTTCCTAGCTTCCACGGGGTCATGCTTGGCCCTGGCCTGGGTCGTAACCAGTCCATTTCTGCACGGATCAGTCTCATCATCGAGAGGGTGAAGGCCCTAGGGATATCCCTCGTCATTGATGCCGACGTTTTGTGGCACATAACTCATTCCCCTAGCGTGATTCAGGGCTATACCAAGGCAGTCCTTACTCCTAACGCCATGAAGTTTACTCGCTTGGTCAAGAGTGTCCTCAAGAGGGACGTGGGACTCTTTTAAAATGTATTATAAATATATTTGTTTTTCTTTCTAAAAACGTCGCTCAATGCAAAATTATTTTCTTCATTAAGACTTATCCTTTTATTTTTTGTTTGGATCCAGAGCTCGTGGGGGAAGTTGCTAAGGCCCTGGGAGGCATTACGCTTGTACACAAAGGAGAAATCGATATCATTTCCAATGGAAAGCTCACGGAAATGTGTATTGATGATGGGTGTTCTCGAAGATGTGGTGGACAAGGTGATCTCCTCTCGGGTACCCTGGCTGTTTTCCTCTATTGGGCCTGCAAGAACCCAGTGGACATCGAGCCGGGGGTCCTTGCGGGTTGGGCGGCTGCAAGGCTCTCTCGGGCCTGTGCAGCCCAAGCATTTGCACGCCATGGTCGCTCCACACTCACGTCGGACCTAATACAGGAGATCTACTCCGCCTTCTCAAGACTCTTTGAGTCCGAAACATGTATTTGAGAGCGGTGAAATGGTCAATTCATTCGTATTTTAATCACTTGCGTGCTCTTCCTTCAAGACTATCTTGTTATACAAAAAGACACTGTCTCCCCCCTTAAAGAATATCCCCAAACAACAGCCACATTCCCTCCTATTAAACTTCCCCCTACTTCTCGTTATGTAAACAATTCTTAATGAGAAGAGCTATATTCCACTTCTAAAAGAACACAAACATACTATAAAGTGTACTCAAAACCATGGTTGTAGGATGTCGTGAACAAATGAGGTCTCAATTTTAAAATCGTAAATACCCTTATAATTACTATCAGTGGCTGGCCATCAGGGTTTAGAAATGTTTGTCCTAAACAACCAATCTTATTGGCTCAATCATGTTCCAAAAGACATCTTAACCAATAAATTATTTATTATTATTGCAAGTTAACTTGAATGGCACCATAATAAGCGATTAACCGGGCAAAATGAGTGAAACTAAACAATGAGTGGATTGAAACCTATGATACTTGGACTTGGATACTTTATATATATATATATATATATATATATATATATATATATATATATATATATATATATATATATATATATATACTTTAGTCATTCTCTTTTTTTATATTTCCATCACAAAAATGCTAAACAATGCCTCTGAATTAGTGGAATATGTAAAGCTTAACAAACTTAATAAAAAGTATATTTTCCCCCAATCTGGCTTGTGAAAAAGTCATTGGATAAATATTTACACTTCTCTACTCCTTTGATTTTGCTTAAATAGATTGCTTTTCGATCTTGAAAATATAATCAAATGAATGTGTATTACTTTTTTCTTTTAGCTCTAAGTACATTTTATTAGGAAAATAATTGAGCTACGACTGGCATAGCTAGCTGGATCAACATACAAAAAAATGCTGGTGCCGTCATGTTCAATTTTATCTTTTTTATTATTGATAAATATTTCCTATCTCGAGATGTTGAATGTAAAAAGGGTGTTCATAATATAGCTAAGCTCAGTAAACAACAGCTCAGATATAAGATCTTCAAGAACACAAAGTATCTATCAGTGACATTTACGAATCTTCTATATGAACTTTTACAATGCCACCTAATATTTTATTAATTAAATTAAGTGTCTCTCACAGTAGAAGAATAAATGTTTTTTATCATTTTGACGATAAATTGATACCCTGACGATAGGACGATCAAGAATAACGTGATGAATAACTATGTAATTACTCAATATAGATGAGAAATAGTGTTTGTTGAGAACAAAGGTGTATTCTTCTCAAATACTTGCCTACCCGTGTAGTTGAGCCATTTTTATTTATTTTTGCTTCAAAAAGTTACTTAGTCCTGTTTAAATTTTGGGAGAAACGTTTAACACATTATGTCTTGAAAGTAACAACATTTAAAGAAATTCCCTTTTCCCTCTTTTGGTGTTATCTTTAATTTATCGTTTTGGTAAAATATATTACTCGACGGTGAGTAATATAGCAGGAGTTGTTTTAGTGGATGAGTAAAATATACATAAAGTAAAAATTAAGAAATACTCTAATAAGTTTTGTCATATCTGAAGTTCAAAAACATGGTAGCTCAAGAAAATTTGAGTTTTTTTACTCTAAAATCCGGGTTAGTTATCGCTATCAATGGTATACACGAACTTAAGCAATGCGATTGAAGAATTGTGTGGAGCTAAATCATTTATCTCTTATCAGTTAGGTATGTATGAAAACTTTTTGCCTACATAAGGAGAAATATGTACAATCGTAAACATTTATTCAGGGTGAAGCAAAAACATATATATTTTAATGTCTCTTGATAACGTTTTTCCTGATCTCAAAAATGCTATTCGTTTCCAAGAACCCAATAGAATTTAACACTCAGTAATTTACTACCCGCTTTAGTAAAAACTATGGGTGCATTTTCAAGGTCAATCAATTAAACTTTTTTATGAGTTATTCCGAGTCCATTTATTTCTCAGCTAATATTTTTGATAAAATTTATGTAGCGATTGGAAGAAGGGAAGTCTTATCAGTATTTGCTGAAGGTTTTATGGTTAAAATTGAACATTTTATAGTGTAGATCATATATTTAACTTAATTGTTGCAAATTTGTAGAAAAAATAATGATGAATTTTACTCCTATTAACATATATCCTGTATATAAAGAAGAAATTACAAAAATAGTCCTATAAAAGTAACTATCTTTGGGTTTTTTCATGAACTACTTTCATTTATTTTTGAAGCAATAATATCTAAAATAGCATGCTCGAACTAATAAATCCACATTCAATTCTTTTAACCTAAAATTATGAGGCATTGAATTAACTTTTATATAAAAAACATTCAATAAAACTCAAACTAAATAGTCAATTTCATTGATATGGTTTCAAAGAGAAAAAATTAAGATCTAATCAAGGAAACGTAGTATTCGTATGTTTAAACTTATATATTAATTTAGTTAATGCTTAAAATAAGATTTAAAAAACAATGGCCAACTCAGTCAGATACCTTTTGGTGTCAATGTACTATAGCGTAATTATTATGTCACTTGTTTCAAATCTTTAATGCCGAGATGATAAGTTATTCTTTTATTGCACACAGAGCTAATTTGGGTATCTGAAGTGTTATACTTATGAGATATATATTGCAGTTCGAATCCTACGAATGTTCATTGGAGTTATAACGAATTTGCATGTATCCTGATTTGATGTTTCTCATTCTTTTTATTAATTTCAATTACGATTGTCATCAAAAAATGCAGGACTATTTCAAATGGTTTTATTCCCCCTCCTTCCTTTTTTACACATTAACAACATGTATATTTGGTCGACTCATAACAGATTAAGTTCTTGTGAGGTGGGTCCAATCTGTGAGCTAAATAATGTGTATTTGGTACTTGTTATCAATTTCAAAATTAATAAGTTGATGTCTTATTGTATAAGAAATTAAACCTGTATCGAACAATATATAATAGAAGTAGATTCCATATATATATGTACAATACAATTCCCAATTTTATTAAATCCCCTTCTATTAAATCAAAAGAACCTTTCATATGTATTCCCCTTTCCTACATTTTAAAACTAAAACAAACTGACTATTTATACGAAAAATCAGTGAGATTTGATATTCAAAATAAAATAGCTATGGACCGAGCTACTATGCCTAAATATAATGCTTTTTACAAACACGAAATGACCTAAGATAGACAAGGTAATCTTTGCCCCGTCTCATAGCAATAACAAGGAAATCACTTATCTATAATTGCAAAAATATAATTCAGTTTTGGCATTATTAACTTAATTTAAATGAGTAATAGTATTTGTAAAATAGTTAGTTATATTGAACTAAAAAATTGTGCCTACAAATGTTTTTCGGCTATTTTTCCATGAGTCTTCATTTTCCTTTTCTATATTAGGTGTGTTCTTCTTGGGATATTTCTTCCTAGGATAAATTTCTATTTCTATTTTCATAATATTTATATATATTATTCAAACACAAAGATCAAGTTTAAGTAAACCTGAGAATTTTCAAAACCAATATTTTATTATAATGGATCGTTTGCGATAATAAACAAAATAATTTATTACCTCAAACAAGCAACGAACTTCTACTACGTTATCACTCATGGGATGGAGGAATTTTTACCAATATATAGTTAACTAAATTACAGTTTCACAATAAGAGTGAAGAAGTCTTTTAAATTAAATAAAAATCTGAAATGAACAATTAATTATTTATTTTTCCTTGTAATATAATTAATGAAGAATAAATATACGTGGAGTATAATTTTTTTGATTTTCACTTGTATTTAAATGAATATTACTTAAAATTCATTTGATTTTATTAGTTTTATGAGACCATAGGCTTATTGTAGAAGAATTAATAAATTTATTTGATTTGAAAAAAAAAGTTATTTAATTTTTTACCCTTTAAAAGATTTTCACATCATTCATGAATCTTGAATATATATTTTAATGTTCGTATGACACATCTATTTTTCTTAAGTATCTGTGATATAAGTAGATTAAAGAAAATATTATCTACGATCAATTTACAACATGAAGAGAGAATAAGTTATTATAATCCACATCTCAGCTTCTGCGGGTCATAATTGGGAAATATTGGAGTTTTGAACCCACCACCGATAGGCCTTCGGATAATCATAATTATGACACATGAGAGTTATGTATAATAGTCAACGTTAAACATAAAGTATTTGCATCTTATTCTACAGAGATCTAAAAATTCATTAGAATATTTTGTTTACTGTTACTCATCAATTACTATTGTGACTTTATACAATTATTTACTATTAAATATTTCTATATCAACGATTAATTCTGAGGAAGTAATATTGAAATTCTAAAGCAATTTTGCAGGAAAACTTTAGTTTTACCAATGCAGTCCCAATAAAATCAATTACTTCAACGAATAAATGAATGAATACGAAAAAATGAATACAAACTGAAACCTACTGACAATGAATTCATGGCGGTGGGAAACATTCATTCATATTCTAATGCCCAAAAGTGGTACACGATAGACACTAAATAAGACATAAATATCTTCTTTTGTTATCCTTATCCATTTTTGTACCCCGATGTATTTTCATGTTAATATATCGAGATTCCATCTCCATAAATACAGGGAGTTATCAACTACAAAATAGATGCTTATTGTAAAGTTAAATGTTTAATGTTGTTCCTTTTTATTTCGTATTTCAGCTGATGATTATTTAATGCTCGCTCACAAAGAGTTGCTTTAAACTATTCCACTTACAGTCAAAGCTGTATAAAGACAATAAATATTAATTTGCAGGTAGGTGGATTCAAAAGTGTTGAGAATGTATAGGAATTCGCCTTTAGCAAATTTGCTAATCTATTTGCAATCAATTCATATATTATATCAATATGTAACATGAACTCTTCCCTTTCTGGGATAAAAATTATATTTTATTATAATTTAAATAAACAATGGAAAAACAAAGAAAGAGAGAAAATATTATTATTTTAGATTACTGTTATTAAGATAAAACATTGCATATAATTATTCTGTTAAAATTTGATCTTCAAAAAATATTTTGGTTAAAATTTGTGAAAGTACTGAGTCCTCTCATTCTAGTTTTCTCAATTGAAATGATTTTATAATTCAATAACAATGATATATAAAGAAAAAATATTTTATTATTTTGACTTCAACAACTACCAGTTGTTTCTTCTGGTATGAACATTGTGCTTGAAGGTGAAGGCAGCCATTTTACATCCGACCCTTATTCTCATCCCCCCTTTCCCCTCATTTTTCACATGCCCTTTGTAGTAAATATTCATTGATTCATCCAATTAAAAATGACTTACCATTGGTGTCTACAAAAAGACCGTGTCAACTCCATAGATATATAAAAAGTCCCCTCTCCTGACCCCCCCCTCTCCCCCCACCGTATATCATTTCTCATAAATGGATATTCTTTTCAAAATATTATTTTAAATAATGTGATAACTGCTTTTATGTTCACACTTATTTTCTTTTCTTTAAATATATATATATATATATATATATATATATATATATATATATATATATATATATATATATATATATATATATATATATATATATATATATATATATATATATATATATATATATATATATATATATATATATATAGATAGAGAGAGAGAGAGAGAGAGAGGGATTGAAAATGTCAATTACTTATACCTCCTTTTTCATCACAAACAATATAATGTCATCCTATTAAGATTTTAAAATTCATTATAATCACTTTTTTTTTTTTTTTTTTTTGGCCAACTGGCGATCCTTTATTCAACAAAAAGTAAATATGTAATTATTGAAATGTATATCAAAAAAAAAAAAAACTACCCTAAAAAATATACTTAGTAAGGTAGCACAATACCCACAAAAAGACTAAAATCAAATATATATGGTAAAGTAACAAACAGACACATAAAAGACTACAAATCAATAAGAAATAAAAAGAAACAGTGCAAGAAAAAAATAAAACACAACGTTACAGCTATAAAATTATTTTTTTTAAACATGATGTATTGAAGTATTATTTAAAAAATTTAAAGTCTTTAAATGAAGTTTGACAGTAGGTAAAACGCCACTGATATCACTGTCTAAAGCAGATCTTTTCGCGTAGAGCAAGTGATGTGTCTTTGTGATCACCGCGTTGATGATATGTTGTTCTTTTCCATGGTAAAAGGCAATAAAATCGTCTCTCTTCAAATGGTAGAAGCCAAAATTCTCGCTTAAAATCTCGCCGGTAGCAGTATACAACGGGGCAAGTTTCTCACATCCGAAAAGAAAATGCTCGCTGGTTTCATCTTTCACCTTGCAAAAACCACACTTTTTTAATCACTTTATGATATGAGTTTTGATAAGAAATTATCGTTGTGTATATTATATCACGTTTTCCAAACTTGATATCTCGGAGTTAAGTCCGAGAATTGAAAATCAATGGGGACAATAAAAAAATCCAAATTTGTTATTCCATAGCTGTTATTTTTGTAATACTTACAATTCACTCGTTACAATCTCGTTTCTCACGCATTAAAATAATTAATTTAAACTCCTTCTTTGTGAGCCTGAGGTCTTAGAAAAAAAGTAATATTAAAAACAATTGATAAACTTTGACATTATGTTTTGGAGATGCCCTGTCCTAATCCACTAAATTATAAAGGTAGAGAATCCTATGGACTAATTAATTCAGTTAGAATAAAAAAAGCTAAAAAATAAAATAATGCTGTATTTCTATAAATCGAAAAAATAATATTATTATTGATAATCCTTTGAGCAATCATATAATTGTTTATGACAAAAGTATCATTAAAAAATATATTCTTTTATAAAACTTAATAAAACTAAAATATATTTAAAACTAACCCTGTAATTTCTATGCAACTTTTAAAACACATATATTAATAATGAAAATATTACATCATTTCAAATTTTTCTATGTTCATTTATTGATTTAAAAAAACCCTGCATAACCCTTCCTTGTAATACGGCATAAAGCTGAGCATTGCAGATTATATTGCTCTGGAAGAATACCCATCCAGAATTATTTTGTCTTAGATTTGACGTGTTAAGAAATACAAATAAATTATTATAAGAGGGGAAAATTGAAAACATATAACTTCAATGGTGTAAGGCCATAATGATATACAAAGTAATGATTATGCTTAAATAAGTGACTCCGAGTAACAATTCTAAAATTGACATTTAAAAAAATATGAAATATGGACAATCAAAGTACCTTTTTTCTTTCTAACTTATCTCCACGTAGATGATTGGAAAGGCTCTTAATAGCTTCCACATCAGCTTGGAAATCAGTATTTGCTTCATCGATCATCAAGACTCCATGGTCGAAATTGTGTCTCTCCTTGTCGTAGCCTCAGCCAGCACCTGTCTGATTATCGGTTCTTGAACCATCAAACAGATCAAACTCTCACAAACAATGGCAACTAAATCTGATGATGACTAAAAATGATTTTTTTCGATGTTACACGATTAAAATGACTCGGGTCGGCTTGTTGATATTATGATTTAAAGGTTGAATTGATAAATACTTTTGGCACTCATGCAATCTAATATTGAAAAGAAAATACTTCAACCAAATAGAATAATAAATTAATCATTAGGACAGTGGTTCCCCAACTTTTTCTGCTGGGCCCCCCTTTGGTACATAAGAAATTTTTGCGCCCCCCCCCCCCCAAAAAAAAAGGAAATAAACACATTTTGTTCTCAGAGTCCATTGCAGTTTATTTCACACATTGTAATTAATACAAACCTAAAGCTTTTTTATTTGTTGAAAAAATAAAAGTGAACTGCCATAAATTGCAGATTGTAATAGGTGTCAAACCTCAACCTTTTTTTTGTTGAAAAAATAAAAGTGAATTGCCATAAACTGCAGATTGTAATAAGTTTTCAAGCACCTTAACTGTGTAATTATGTTCAGTGTAACAGGTTTCTTTTTTATATATTTAACATTTAATGCATTTTTGAAATAATTACCTCTCTGCAAAAATGGGTTTTAAAACATGACTAGCTCCCTGAGAGGCCGCGCCCCCCTGCAATTGTTCTGCGCCTCCCCTAGGGGGCGCGCCTCCCACTTTGTGAATTACTGCATTAGGCTGATTTTTGTTGCCAAAAAAAGAAAACACCAAATATTTTACTCAAAGTATATATTTGCGCTGATACGTAAAAAGCATTGAAGGAAAGGAAATGTTTAGTTATATATGGATAATGCATGTCAAAGATATTTTCGATAACAGAAAATCTGTGTTTCACAGACATTGATTATTTTTTTCTTTTGCATGCAAAAGAAGAAATGCTTATTCATGAAGTGAGCACGGTTCAGTTCCATTCTTAACTTATGAGGAGACAATAAATTCATGAACTCGAATTCCTTCATTTGCAATTATTAAAAGTGTTTACAACTTTTAGATGATTTACGCAAATATAATTAATATTGAATAGACGACAAATGTATATAACCATTTGTGTTCTATGAGATGAGTTTTTATTTGGTGGGACGTGACTTCATAGTTTTACCATTGTACTTTTAATGCAATTTTCGTTAAATATTACCGTTTTTTTATTTGAATATTTTGGGTATTTTTTATTTCAAAAAATTTATATCAAAATTTATTATAAATCCTTCCTTCTCATCAACTCTTAGACAATTTTATGTGCTCCCTATTTATAAGTTATTTATCTGCATTTAATTAAAAAACAAATGCCTATTGGCTAATAAAATAAGAAGAAGATCATAAACACAACTAATTAAAAATGTTAAATAAGCGATTTTGCACTCAATATGAGCCTATTTAATGTAAATATTGTACCTGTAAGGGATATCATATAGATGAAAATACAGTTTTAATAATTTTCAAATATAAAGTAATTGTTGAGAAGGTACATACTAGCCCTTATAGTTTAGTTTTGCGTCGATTCCTTTTTATGTAATGTACATAAGAATATAATTGTCAAAAAATTCTTAAGTATTTATATTTTTCTGGTAATTAAATAAAACGGATTTTAAACGAACCGAAATATGCACAACAATTAGCTGATGATTATGAGGTCTGAAAGCAAAAGCTCACTCATAATAAGAACTTGTCTATCTTATTTTGCAATGAAATATGTTTTACGTACATCATATCAAAGGTGTAGTTTTTTATCATTGTCAATATATAATAGTTGGAAAGAAAGAAAATAATGAAGTAAAAAATATTTTTTGGATTTGAATCGCGCCAACAGCTTCTCTATTTGAAATTGCCTAGATTTTTTTGCAGAAAAATAAACATATGAATCTCTCCTAGTACGAACTAATTGGGGTTTCTCTTATTATTATTGTTTATATTAAAAACTAAAAAAAAGAAATTTAAATTAAACTGATTGCAATGCTTTAAAAAATACATAAATAAAATAAAAAAACCCTGAAAATAACATTAATTTTTTTGACTTAAATTTTTTTTGTGGGCATTTAACACTTCATTCTGTTCTTTAAGAAATATTTTCATTATATTAGCGTGTATGATGGAGCATGAGGTTCAGTACTTCAATTCTTTTGCAGCCATGTAGACAGGGACACTGTGTATCGAGTTGCTTCCGCGATGAGATTCAGTTCTGCCTGTAGTATTGAAGTATTCAGGGTTAATCTTTACCTAGTTTATCATAAGTTTTTGGTATTACAAGTTAAAAATGAATGTATTGTATACCGTTATCAAAAGAAAAAAAGTGATTTGCAAAAACATCTAGTTATTATTAGTTAGTTAACAAAGAAACAGTTTTAAACGATCTTGACTAAGCTTATACGATGTACGAGTATTTTAGATGTTGTATTTTTATTAGACTATAATAAAAGTGAAAAAGATCCTTTTTACTACAGATATCATTAATTGAAATAAAATTAGTTTTGATCTTTCCATTATATTTTGCCCATTCTAAATCTTAAATTCTCTATTAAAGACATAACAGGATTCAAATAAAGAACACTAACTTTAATGTGTTACCTGAAGGGATTGAATGACTAACACCTTCAATTATGAATTTCATAATAGAAAAATCTTTATATACGAATACGCTACAAATAGGAGATGAGAAACTAACAGGAGTGATTGACAAATAGGAGCAGAGAGACATAGATGATAATCTGCTACAAATTTAACCAAGCCTGTGGATATTATTAAAAAATAATATGAGTGATCCATGTATACATAATATTTTTTGATAATTATCATGTATTTCAGAAAAACATTAAACATTTCCTCCACTATTTTCGATAGCAGGTCTATTCAAAACTTTACTGTTTATGACATGTTATTAAAATTGAGATCCCTTTTTGTTATATCTTCTTATCAATATTAATTTAATCTATTTAATCTAATTTTGTAATAGTATAAGTAATGATTAATAATATTCGCATATTTGGGCGCCTACGGCGCCCATATGTTCGCCCTTCGGGTATGGGTAGGTTTTGGAGCTAGTTTGTGAGTGAAACAGACCTTAAAGAATATAAGAGAGGAGAGAGAAAATAATTTTCTGTTTTGTACAAACATTCCTCATAAAAAGTTTGACTTTGTACAAAGAATATGTTTTAAGTCATATGAGATGCTTTTTTCTTTTTCTAATTCTCTAGCTCCTCCTCCTCCTTTTCTTTTCCCCCTCTTTACCTTGAAAAGTAGGTGGTTCAAATCAGACAAGATCTGAATTTTTTTTCTTCATTTCTGGTCCCATCACTTTTCAAATAGTTTTATTAGGTCCACCTTGACTCAAGGATTCCATAGGTACCTTCAAAGTTCAAATCTGACCATAAATGTGGGAGGAGATAGCATGCGGACTTACAGACGGACAGAGATTAGTTAATTAATATATAGATTAGCTGCCAATTCCTTCAAGTTCTCTCCCATTTATTTAGTAGATATTTATTGATATGGATTCATCTCTTCATTATTAAATAATCTTTTCCATTTAATATCACAAAATGACCAGCCTTGCACATGCACAAATCTTATTATTATTTTTTTTTTTTAAAGGTCTTTATTAAAACTGTAATATAAAATATACAATAATAAATAAAATATAGGTAAAATTGTGTACATGGTACATAAATAAACATTCTAGTTTAAAATTAAATTACCTATAAAAGACCAAACCTCTATTCATAAAAACGTGTACTGCCATAACTTAAAAACTTAAAACACACATCAAGTAAATAATAAATTAGAATGTCTTGTTGTTGATGCCTTGAGGCGGTGGGTAGAGGAGTTTTCTGATGAGGACTCTTGGGAGTGGCCTTCTTGGAGGTGTAGTCACAATTGTCGCCTTGTGTCCCTGTGAACTTTTCTGCCTTTTTCCGCCGCTCTCGCTTGAGGTGCTTACGGAAGACGATACACTCCCGTTTGGGTATCCAGCGCTCAGGATCGGGCTCCACGTTTAGGTCGTAGTTCATGGGAAGCTTCTTTTTCTTCTCGACAAGGTCACCGTTCTCCTTCCTGGACTTGTCAGTGGAAGGAAGGCCACTGACTCGAGGAACCTTCTTGCTTCCCCCAAAGAAGGCTGAGGACTCCAAAGCATAATCATGTACAATAAAAAATGATGTTAAATTTAGATTTATGCGAGCGAAAATATAGCGACGTAAGCCTTTTTAAATAACTAAAATAACGTGAAGAAAATGAGCATTTGAAATTAATCAAGTCAGCTGCATAATTCCATGTAGGACCTGAAGCCGCAGGGATTTTTAAATCGAGCGCAAAATACCTTGCAGAAGCTGAAATTAAAATGGATCTCAATTCCGCTCTGTTTAATTGCTCCCCTTTTGTCAACTTGGATCCAATCAAAGCCTTGGCACTAAGAAGAGAAAAATGAATTGCCTCAAGCTGGCGATCTTTACTCCTCTGTATCTTCGGGAAACCATACAAAATAATGCCCTTTGCCTCTTTTGTAGACTCAAAATTTAGTTTCAAGAATTCCGTCAAACTTATTTTACGATACTCTTTAGCATATAGGATATAGCAATTTTTACTATTTGCGATTCTTAAGTTTTTTTTACAAAGTTACTGAAGGATCCCATTGTATTTAGAAATATAGTTAACTTCACCATATCGATCAACTGCTAAATATAAGTCAATGAAGAGCAACATACTGACATACTGCGGTCTAATATATGTTAAAAGTCGTTCGATACTAATATGATAAAATAGTTTAATACTTTCTTTGATTATATTGGTCAATCCAAAAATTATCTATTAATTAAGATTTTGAATAATCTTATGAAGAAATTAATATACTTGAAAACCATTCATTTTTTAACAAAAATATATTTAACATTGAGCATTGAAAAAAAGTATTAGCAAAAGTCTAGTACCCTTGTGAATTGAACAATATTCGTTAAGTAATGTACTGCTGATTACAGCTTTGATTAATATTTTGTCTATTTGATTTCGAGAACACCAATGCTAGTTCCTATAAACAATCTTCGCTTCATCATCCTTGTTGCAGACCCTATCATCTTTTCAATTTATGGAATATCAAAGATCTGTCTTGAATGGTCCTGAGTATTTTTTTATTACTATTATATATAAGTCTTTATCATGGCTTATTAATGAGTTTAATTTTTTTTAACTACAGCAGTGTTTATTTTCTTAATTTTTCTTTCAAAAAACTTTATTTCATTTTTTTTTACATTTTAAGTGATATAAAACCTTTCAAAGTGGAGCACATCCTCATGTTTGAGGTATGAATAAAAAATTGTCGAAGGCGTGATCCCGTACAGCAAATTATTGTGTTTCTCTATATTTTTCATATATATAATAATATAGTAAATGGATATAAAGCATTGCTGCACTTTATTGACTTATCTTTCTTTTAGTTTTATTGTGAAAAAACAAAGGCAAATAATCTATCCAAATAATGAGGTTATAAAAAGTGGAAATCTGATGAGTTACCACTCGAAAAGTTTAATAAAGTGGCAGCCAAATCACAAATAAAAAATATATAGAATAGCATTTGACTATTAAAATGTCTTAATAAAGAGAAAGGGTTCAATGTACAATATATTAAATAAAATACCTATATTAATTGAGGGCTTTTTTTTTGTTGTTTCCTTTGTGGACTCCTGAATTGAATTTTTCTTGTATAAATTTGAAAAAACAGCATAAGACACCAGCAAATTGAATAAAAAAGAAAATCTACCCCTGCGGGATTCCCGGGGTCTAAACTAGCGCACATGAGGTTCTTGTAGTATTGCTTCCCGAGTGTGCAATACTACTATATTTATACAAATGTGCTACAAATGGAAGCATTGAAACAAATAGGAGTGATTGGTAAATAGGAGCAGAGAGACAAATTGAATCTGCTACAGATGGACATAATTTAAAATAAACTTGGAGCTCTGGATTGTTCATTTTTCAATAAATCACATAGTGAACTTTTGTCAATATTGTGTCACATCTTGAATTGCTTGAGAAGGCGAGAAAGTCTTCTTTTGATAAAGTTTCATTGAAATGATCCATGATGATGACTTGAACGGCCCGATATGCTTCCTTTAAAGACGGGCATTTCCACAATAAATTATCAGTAGTCATAATTTGATTTTTGCAAAAGAAACAGTTTCTGCAATCCTCTTTGAATTTTTTTTTTGGCAACTTTAAGTGAATTACAGGGTTAGCCACTTAAATTTACACAAACTTTAACTGCGTGCTGAACAATTAAGAAGGTTGAGATAGCAAAAGGAATAATTCTTGTTGATAGCCAAGGTAATCAGCTTTCGGATAAGCTTGTTTACTATTTGATCCGTTGAGTATTAACAATGGAACAAGCCAGAAGGACGACGATATGTGAATTGCGGCGCGCGGGTCACAGTGCTGCCGCCATCTTCAAGATGACCCAATACAACCGGAAGACCGTCTACAACGTGGTCAAGGCCTTTGACGAGGAGGGGAAGACCACGAGGAAGGACCACAGTCCAAGGAGCGATAAAATTCGGACTCCTAGGTTCGTGGCAGGACTGAAACGGTCTATTAGGAGGACGCCGACCACCAAAATGACGAAGCTTGCGAAGGACCGCAATGTCAGCCACACCACCATCAGGAGAGCAGTCAAAGATGATCTGAACTATAGATCTAGGTGTAAATGCGTGAAACACTTGCTGACAGCGCAAAATAAGGCTGATAGGGTGTCCAAAGGCCGCAAGATCTTGAACGACCTGAAGAGCAAGGGACATTACTTGCGGTTTTACAGTGACGAAAAGATATTCACTGTAGACGAGTCCGTAAACCGCCGAAACGACCGCTGGATCTGCCAGGACCCCAAGGAGGTCAAGCCGACCATGTCCAGCAAGAAACCGGCCGCGGTCATGACGTTGGCGGTCATCAGCAGCGAGGGGGACGTAATGGTGCCGCACTTCTTCCAGGCCAACGAAACTGTCAATAAAACCGTGTATTTGGACGTCCTGAAGCGGGTTGTTGTACCGTGGATGAAGAAGACGGCTGGCGAGCGCAAATACACGTTTCAGCAGGACAGTGCGCCCGCCCACAAAGCGAAAACGGTCCAGAACTACCTGGAGGCCAACACTGCCCACTTCTGGCCACCCACGTTTTGGCCTGCCAATTCGCCGGACCTCAACCCATGTGACTTCTACCTGTGGGGAAGGGTCGAGGGGATAGCTTGCAACACCTACCACAAGTCAACGGTATCGTTGAAGGCCTCAATCAAGCGCACGATGGCCTCCTTGGACCCGCGCGAGGTGTCCAAGGCTGTCAAAAGCTTCCGGCGTCGAGTGGAGACCGTAATTGAGTTAGACGGTGAACACTACGAATAATCGACGGCCAGATAGTTCACCTCCATTTTTTTTTGTCGTACATTTCTGCGTTGTTGGTCTGGACGTAGTAAAAGTTTGTGTAAATTTAAGTGGCTAACCCTGTAGTCAGGTTTCTATATCTAAACAATTTTTCTGAAGATGCTAAAATGGATTTTTCAGGGCTTTAATGCACTCATTGATATTTCTGTTAATTCCTCTTCGTTCTAAATAAGACTCGAATGGAATTATAGTTGAGTAAGATGATTTATTCCTTTAATCCTTTGTTGCTATATTAGATATTTTGATTATAAAAAGGTAAAAACGGTGGTAGAGTATACAGAGGTCTACCGAAGACGATAATAAAATAGTTAAAAGAAAGTTTGTTTAAAATCTATTGATAATAAATGACGTCAGTTGCTATAAAGGATTCACTGTTTAGGAATGGAGATATTTAAATAATTTAAATTTGGCATCCCCCATCCTGAAGACAATTCAAACTTTTCGCAACAGGCCTTTCAAAAAAGCTTTCTCTGCAAATTGTGATATAATGGTCAAAACTTTGTCAATCCGTGACAACTTTTAATCACTTTATTTCATTAAGGCTATAAAATAGGTATCGATGATGTTGTTAATAATGGGAAAAAACCTGTTTTTGTCTTTCAAGCACTTTTGACTATTCTAAGACCCTAATTGCCTTACGTAGATACAGGGAATTTATATAATGGACACCAATTTTCAATATCATTACCAGTCTTGTCCATAATACTAGAACAACATATTTAAGATCGACTATACTTATGTGAATATTGACTCGATTATTCTACATTTTCCCACCACTATCTTTGATAACAGACCGCTTCAAAATTCTACTGATTTTTACATTCAATGGATATAAAGGTATTTTATATCATGGGCAATGCTATTGTATCCTATATAATGCTATGCTAGAAAAAATTGTCTTTTTAAAAAGATATTATATATATATATATATATACCTATATATATATATTTACCAGGCTTGTGAGCGTTCAGCTTTTTTTGCGTTCAGCGTTCAAAAAAAAATAGCGGTCCGTTCAGCGTTCCGTTAATGTTTTTGCGTTCAGCGTTCCGTTAGCGTTCAGCGTTCAAATATTTTAAAAAGTGACGACGTTTTTTTTAAAGAAAAGAATCTCTAGAAAAAGTGATGACTTTTTTTTTAGAAAATAATTTCGAAAAAAGTAATGGGTAGTGAGGACGGTTTTTTTAAGAAAAGAATTTCCAAAAAAAAGTAATGCGTAGTGATGACGTTTTTTATAAATAATTTCCAAAAAAAGTAATGCGTAGTGAGGACGTTTTTTTTAGAAAAGAATTTCCAAAAAAGTAATGTGTAGTGATGACGTTTATTTTATAAAGAATTTCCAAAAACAGTGATGACGTGATTTTTTCCGAAAAATGTCCAAGAAATGTTTGGAAAAATTGAACGCTGAACGCAAAACTCTTTTTTTTTGCGTTCAACGTTAAAAAAAAAGTTGCGTTCCGTTCAGCGTTCCGTTCATTGAACGTGCGTTCAGCTGAACGCCGTTCAATTTTGCGTTCCGTTCACAAGCCTGATATTTACAGATTAAGGATAGTACTAATTAAATATATTATTTGTAGATCTGGCTAATATAAAAGGCATCAGCAGACATCTTCTTCAGTCCCTCTCCTCTTAAACAGCTCCAGGGCCTTTCTTTGACATCTATTTCTTAGCCGGACATTTCTTAGACACATAAACTTTTTAGAAAGATATTTCGACGGACACTTCTTAGACACTAACACTCTTTAGACACGGACACTTTTTAGACATTGACATTTAATGTCAATAAAAAAATACTAACATTTTTTTGGATCAAAACTATGGAGGTTTAAATATCTCACCAATTGGATTTCCCGTTCCATCAATTACAAAAATGATATATTAAGATTACAAATGCGCATCCAATAGGTTCTCGGGTTCTTCCATATACAGTTATAGTATCTGGCGATTACAAATACCCTATATCCGGATGGTGTTTTGGGGTAACAAGTCCCTCGCAAATCGGCTATCAGGCTCAGCTGAGCGGAATAATATGATTATAGAATATGTGCCTTCTTACAAGTTATTTTCTTTTAATAAGCCAGATATAATTATAGTATTTTGGGGTTATAAATCCCCTGCCAAAAGGCCCTCGGAATTTTCCAAATACAATAATAATATTCTGATTAAAGCACTTGTGTATAATTTTTTCTCCACCAGGATTTTTTCATCCCTTTCAATTATCTTCATATTATCACAAATATTAAAATATAAAAATTACAATTACAGTTCACGGCGATATGGGTATTTTATACTATCATGATTAATAAATAAAATCAAACGCATCAGATATAAAACAAAAAGAGGTATCTAAAATAAGACTACAAAGAGGGTCGAATATGCTAAAAATTGTTAAGAGTTGGAGAAAACTAAAACAATAAAAAATATATGAAATATTTAATGATATCTATATTGGTATTGTATTTAAGTTGAAGATTATTCGATGTCAGCTCAAAAAAGTCACTTGAACAACAATTAACCCAATCTTCATGTAGAAGCTTCATAAAGTTTATGTTATCGCAGATATATCGTAATTCATTTTTAGCTTTTTTTAAATCGTTTTTTGACTGTGCAAATGTGGTTTATATTTTAAGAAACTGATTTACTTTGTTTGAATACTATTAGTGTTTCAAGGTACAAAAACATTCAGGAATTCAATTTATAAGCCTCTCTCTTTCTTTCTGTCCCGAAGCTAAATCCCCCGAGGATTTTTGAGTTTTGTCTTCAGGGATCTAGTAGTGTGCATGGTGAAAGTTTTCGGTTGATTGTTTCTATTCTGATATGAGAAATGCTAATATCTAAGGAATTGTAAAGCCTATGTTGTTGTAATATTCTGAGCGTGCGGAAGTATTTGTTTTTAGTAATGACAATATTTTATAAGTATACTTAAAAAAATGAACTTGGATCGAGGTCCTTCAGACAAATGTGTTCTCAATAATAAAATGAACTTCTTTGAGTTGATGCTCAGGCATGAAAAGTTGGATTATTATTATTTTTCAAATATATAAAAGTGTAAATAAAAATTATACAAGCATTAAAACGAGAAAAAACAATATTATTATTATCTTATACTAATAAAAAAAGAATTCCGTTCGTTCGTTCGTTTCCCTGTATCTCCCGAACGGTTCATTAGATCCTGACGAAATTTCCAGTGAAGAGTTTTGAGAGCTCAGGGAGTGTCTTGGTGGGGTCTCAGCTCCCGAAAAATTTGTCATCGCCATGCTTATTTTATTCGCGAAAACGTTTTTTGACGATTTTTTAAAATTGCCAAGTTAGATTTTGACCAAACTTTCTGTGGATGAGTCTGAGGTAGTAAGACGTGTTTTTGTTTTTTTGAGTGTTTACCGGAAAATTCGTTTTCCATATGATTACTTAAAAATAAGTTTCTCTCTGTCCCTGTCCCCCAAATTTAGGTTTTGTGGAAAATAACAACTTTTTATAACGCAACATTGCGCTATTCAAATTTTAATAATGCCAAGAATTGGAGAGTCATGCCCATACCCAGCTTTAAGGAATAGAAAACGAAAAAATGGCAATGCCGACTTTTTAAGGAACTATTTTCATAAGAAAATAACATAGGCATTCTATGTAATGACTTTTTTTTTTTTTTTTTTTAATATCCAATATATATTTCAATACAATTTTTCAAATACATCCAATTATAATGACTTGTGATATGTTAAAAAGGTATAATACAAATAAAGGTGGGTATTAAAAGATTGATAGGGAAACAGGTAAATTCATTATTAAAAAATAACAATAATAAAACCAAAAGCCTGCAAAGCTGTATCAACTCTTAAAAATAATTATTTATGTGACATCGTGTTTTGTATATACTTTTAAAGAAAACCGCCTTGTTGTAATGACTTAAACTATAACTTCTTTTTACATGCTTAAATACCCCTCCTTAAGGAATACAAAACGGAAAAAATGGCAATGAAAACCCAAAGACAATTTTTTAAGGAACTGATTTTGATATGATAAATCAAATGTGATGACATCACATTATCAAGTTGGAAAATCCCGGGCAGCGCCGGGTGACATTCGCTAGTATACTATAATATATAACATTCCTTTACATGCACGGAAACCATTGAATTATGTATCTGCATTTTTTATTGTACGTATGTTGAAAAAGTTTTAAATTTAATTAATATAATTGTCTTAATATGTATTCTAAATTTTATTCACACTCTTTTTCTTTTAACCAATCACCTTACTAGGTGTGCCCGTATAGTATCTTTAACTTCAAACCCGAAGTCATTTTTCTCTGTCTATTCTAAATTATGGAATGGCTTGTCGGAGCCCAGTAGGAAACTAAGAATCATCTTTTATTTGGTGATATGAGAAGAAATAAAGAGAACTGCGTGTATTTTACCAGCCACCTAAAACACTCCTTGATGGTCGATTTTTTAAATGTTACCTTTTATGTATGGAGCTTTTTGTTTCCTAATTTTGTATAAATTCGCAATATTTAAGATGTTTGTCCTTTATTATATATAAATATATATTTACATATATATATAATAATAATAATCATAAAGTTGTAATTAACATCGATATTTCTCATTTTGGAAAACTGCATCAAAGAAACAAGAGGGAAACTTGTATATTGAGTATCCCTTGCTTTGTATTAAGTCAACAAATATATTGTTAAGACAACGTGCTTACTTTTTCCTCATTCTAGCAACTTATGTTTTATCATTCAATTGTTTCATAAGGTTCAACCTGTAGGGGCTTTATATTGCTGTAATTCTGTTCATTTCTACAAAAATAGGATTGATCTATAGTCCTCTCCCTGCTTCTCTTGTATTTATGGAAACTTCAAATATTTTTTACTCTTTTTGTATACACAAAAATTCCCCTTAACCCTTCATGGCCAATGCTCTTGAATGAAAAACTGTTTTATAACAAGGATTAAGAGAAGACCAAAAAAATCATTCAATAGGATATTTTTCAAATATTTTTTCCCCTCAGAACAGCAAATGAGAGCACATTAAGATTTGATTATTTGGAAATAACATTAAGGATGCGGTTGATATAATAGTAAGATTTAATATTTTTAAAGAAAATATCTTTGACGGACTCGAAATCTATTAGTGTGAAGAAATATAGTTCCTAAAGAACGTTATTATATGATTATTTTTATAATTTATAGTGTGGCTCCTGGAAATGATGCGACTTGGACATTATAATCGTCACTCTTTATTAGTTACCAACAAGAAAGTAAATTGTCTAAGGATATGAGAAATATCCAGATAGCATTATGTACCTTTTTAAATAATCATTCTGTTTCTTGATCATACTATAATTTTCACTTCAGATTGGTTCATCATAAAAATTATGATTATTTGCATTTTAAAAAACTTTAAAAATAACATATCATAGAAAAACTATATAAAAAGGTTAAAAGATTGCTGATTGAACCCCTTGCTTAACTGAAATACCCAAATTGAGTGTCTTCTTTTTATTTAGGGTTACTTGTCTCTTCACATTAAAAATGTCAAGTTTAATGTCCATATGTTTTGTGATATAAATATATAAAACATTACCAATCTCTATTTAATTACGAATTTAATTGATAATACAGCTTTTCATTGCATATACCAAAAATGGTATACCATATTGCAAAAAATTGCCAATATATTTTTTCTTTATAAAATAATAACATAAAGCAAAACTAATATTTCCAAATAATAAAACAAAACAATAAACAAACATATAAAAACAACAAAAATCTTATTAAATAAAATCTTTATATTAAAAGGCAGTTTATCAATCAACAAAATCTTAAAGATTATTTACGTTTTCTAATTGTTGAAGATTTTAGTCATAAACTGGAAGTTTTCATGATCAAGTAGGAAGAAGTTGTTTCAACTTTTGGTAATTATTTATAAAACCGTTAAAGATCACAAAGTAGATTGGAGAATCTTTTCAATGTGAATATAAAAAAGGATTGATCTACTTTTGTACTTTGAGGAATTTAACAATGTATATATATATATATATATATATATATATATATATATATATATATATATATATATATAATATATATTATATATATATATATATATATATATATGTAATAAAATACTAAGCCTTATAATAGTGAGTTGCAATGATTGTTTTGAAATGACTGTCGAAAATATGCTGAAAATCTCGACTCACTATTAGAATTGGAATGTACTTAAAATAATATATTAACATACTTGCAAGGAGAGAAAGTAAAATAATTTGGACACTTGAATAGAAGATCTTTTTTGTAAGAGGCTGTCTGTTATCAAATCGAACATTACGTAATAGGAAAGACATTAAAGATTTGTTTGAATTTACATGGCTATCAAGATCTCTCTCTCTCTTATTCATGATGATACATATGTTGATTAAGATGTAAGTAAAATAATCATCATTATTTAGACAATAAGCCCACATTTGTGAATAAAGTTTTTCGTTTCCCCTGACAAGAACACATGCACAAAATCAATGCTAAATAACAATAAACAAAGAGACATTTGCACTTGCTCGTAACATCATGTCTAATTATGAACAAATTTACTTTTTTGAATCAATGTGAATACAGCGTTCTCCATTAATTTCTATGTTTACTACATCCAACCCAAAACAAATACACACATACCGGTTTTCTTTATGATATTATTATATTAAAATACGTTCGTTTTTGAGTTAATCAATGACTATGGTTATGTCAGGTCAATTCTTTAAATCCCAGACGGCAAATGTCTTTAAAAATTGCTGGATAAAGCCCGTTAACCCTTTGCCTGTCTGAGTATTTTTAGAAGACATGCTCATACGTCTACCCCATTTTTTTAGCTTTATCTTTTTTAAACTATTTTTTTCATAATTTAATTTATTTTTTATAATAAAATCAGCTGATTTAAGACTTTTTTAAGCTGTGACCCATATATGGGTCACAGACGTATGAGTAATAAAATATCATATAGTTTAAAAATAACATTTTTATATATGTTAGATTTATTCATATTGTTCTAAAAAAATAATTTCAAACAGAAAATGTTTATGTTTGGATTGTAATGTACCAAAAATGACCAAAATAACCGTCACAAAAAGTGTATAGTAGAAGACAAAGAACTATGTATTTTCGTTGAAATATTAAAAAAATCTTTGTCTGGATACGCATTATTTTTTAAAAACGCATTATTTTTTTAACGCATCCTTTGTTCATTTGCATCTAAAAGATTCAGTTAATCAATAACCATGTCCAAGAAAAGATATACTATCGAAGAGCTAACTGCACATCTAAAGGATTATAATCTTAGAGAAGACGAAGACCTATCAGATTTATCTGATGATGGTGAAAGTTCACACGAGGAATTTATTTTAGAAGAAGAGGACTCCTCTGAGGAATCAGAAAATGACTCTCTCCAGGCTTCTCCATCAATTGATCCCAGTCATCAGGTCTAAATTGGACTTCGAAATCAAACTCCAGAAGAAGGTATCAATTCCATAGACAATGTGGACTGCAATTGCCGTTACCAGTCGACATTAGTCCTATTCAAGTATTTGATCTCTTTTTGGATGAAAATTTATTGACAATCATGGTAAATGAAACAAATAGATACGCCAATCAATTTTTAAAAAATAACAATCTTTCGAGACATTCACGGATGCATCAATGGAAGGAAGTCAGCTTAGAAGAAATGAAGAAATTCTTAGGCATAATAATAATAACAGGCCTCATCCAGTATCCCAGTATTGAGGATTATTGGAAAAAGGACGAAATTTTCTTTCATCCACTTTTTCATCACATTCAAATGTCTTATAATCGTTTTTCAATGATATTAAAAAATTGGCATTTCAGTGACAATGAAAAGGCAAAGTCTGGCGATAGGCTTCATAAAATTTCAGACTTTATGTCAGCCTTTTTTTCTAATTGTCAGAAAATTTATATACCTGGAGAAAATATATGCGTCGACGAAACTATGATAGCTCACAGAGGCCGACTCCTTTTTCGCCAATATAATCCTGGAAAAACGCACAGATATGGAATAAAGTTGTATAAACTATGCGATGTGACTGGCTACGTTTGGAATGCCTCTGTTTACACCGGTGCCCGCACAAGCCATCCAACAAGGTCCGAATTGGGTTACAACGGATCAGTTGTTGTCAACTTAAGCGAAAAACACTTGGATTGTGGGAGGCTAATTGTAGCTGATAATTGGTATTCAAGCATTGAGCTCGCAAATTATCTAAAAACAGAAACACGGATTACTGTGGAACTCTTCGGAAAAATAGGAGGAATATCCCAGCGACTCTGGAGAACCTTAAAATCGGAAATGGGGAAATCTGAGGAGTTTATAGCACGAATGGTGTTTCTATTTTTAAATACCAAGACAAGAGGCCTATTCTAATGATTTCAACATTTCATAATGACGACGTTGTTAGTACTGAAAAAAGAAATAGGAAAGGAGGGATTATCAAAAAACCAAGGATTATTTTGGACTACAACAAAGTTAAAGGAGGTGTCGATTTTAGCGACCAAATGGTCGAATACTATAGCCCCGCTCGAAAAAGTATCAAGTGGTACAAAAAAATTATTTTTCAACTTATAAGTATTAGTATATTGAATAGTTGGATTATTTACAAGAAAACGTCTAGTAACAAAATTCAACTAAAAGAATTTACAAAAAAAATAGCAGAATCCTTAATTTGTGAAGGCAAAACATCGCCAACATCGTTAGCAAATGCCCATCAGCTGACACCAATCAATATTATGAAGAAGGACTCAAGAAAAAGATGTGTATCATGCTATTAAAAAATTGTCCAAGAAGAAGGAACTGAAGAAGCTAGGAAAAAGGCTAGAAAAGTCCTAACTGAATGTAAATTGTGCAATAAAGCACTATATTTGCCTTGTTATAATCATTCTCATGTTTAAAATTATTTTTAATTTGTTATTTTTTATATGTAGAATATATAATATTTTGATGTAAAATTCTGTATGTACCTTATTCAGAATGTCGATAAAATAAATATATAAATGTTATTTTTTTATTTTAAAAATTCGGAAAAAATATCGGGAACTTGTAAAATTAGCTAAAATTGACTATATTATATCGCTTCGAGGTGTTAAAAGTCAATTTATGTTTTTATGACTTTAAAAAATACATTTAAAAAATATAAGTCGCGTGACCCATATGTGGGTCATAAGCGTATGAATAATACCATAGCGTGACCCATATGGGTCATAGACAGGCAAAGGGTTAAAGGTAACGATGACGGAGTTCACTACCCTACAAATAGATTTGAGAGACTCCATAAGAGTGTCAACATTAGAAATTTAGAGTGTAAATATAATAATTTTTGCAACAGACGTTAAGCCCTCACCTACATAAGTTTTCTTGTCGCAGTGGCGAGTAGTATTGTTAAGACACCGTGTTGTATTCCT
>CP045907.1:7531358-7554180 GCA_013387185.1 Caligus rogercresseyi
CGAAACGGACAAAATGAATCACTACAACAAACTATAAAAGAGGGTTTTTTATGACACCTTTGAAAAGCTTCAGAAAATGGTCAATGGGCTCCTTAATTGGTGGATAATAATTGATTTAGCTGTAGATTATGAGCAAGTAATGCTGTTGGTAACTCTAGCATATCGACCGGTATCTTCTTATTGTCATCCAAAGAAAAAAATATGTTTGTGACCCTCTTTTCCGTCATATTTTTATCATTATTGAAACAAGAAATCTAAGGATACCAACTATTGTAATATGTTTTTTAAAGTAATGTTAAGGAATATTAAATGTTTAAAAGTGCATTTTAAAGCGACGTAATCGAAAAGACAAAAAAAAAATAAAATGTAGAGCATCCTTCATACAATAGCGAACGCTGTTTTTCGTAATTGTAAAAATATGCCCATGCTTCATTTTAAGAAATACATCACCAGGGCTGTTGGAATTTGGAACCAGAAACAATGCTTTACATGCCCAGAAATATGCCGGGAAAAATGACTAAATATGCGAAAAATATGCAAAAAAAGGTTAAATAAGCAAAAAAAAGCCTATATGTTGAAAATAATGTATATTCTAAATTAATAAGAATTATGTATGTCATGTCGTAATCATTGTTCCACTGAGAATGAGGCATATCTTTTACATGCCTCTCTGTCAGACTGGTTCGTGGTCAGACAAAAGAGACTTTAGTTTGGAGAAGACCCTTCGCAGTCCACAGAGGTAATTGGAGCGCACGAGAAGAGGAACGGCAATTTGGGATCATCTTTAGCTCCAATGTCTCTCTCTCAGAATTATGGAGAGTAGAATTTATTTTTTTGAAGTCGGATTCTTCTCAAGGACACTGTTCAACTGCTGGCTGAACGGTCAGCTGCATCGGCACTATCTCAAGGATTCCAATGCTCTCCGTGAGTGGAAGGCGCTCTTGCAGGCTTGAAATGGCGCGTACCAGTTGAGTAAAGTTGCCTTGATGAATGCCAGCTGACCGGTAGTTTTGGGTCCTTGAACAGCTTCTTGTCTTTGAAGATGGCCAAGCTGTCGTCATTGAGAGATTCTATGATGTGTCCAATCCCCTTGAAATGATCGCCCGGGCCGTTCAAAAAACAGCCAGGACCCGGACCGGTCTGGTACCGGTCGTTCTGATATATATATATATATATCCTCAAAATTTGTTCAAAATACGCGATAAATATGCAGAAAAAGGCAAATATGCGTTATATGCGTTAAAAGGTCGTTTATGCCCAGAAAGTTTATTCTCCAGATTCCTACAGCCCTGTACATCACATATATGACAAACAAAAAAAAATAACCATTTGCCTAAGTACAACTAACTGCTATTATATTAATAGGCGGAAGTGGAGGAGTCCATGCAAAGGATTCGCCAATGACGTCATGGAATTAGCCCAATGATTAAGTATTTTTAAGGATGATATTCGTTTAGCTCTTAAGTATCCTTTTTTAGCTCTGAATGGGAGACTCACTATTAAGTCAATTCCTTCCAAAGAAGGCATTGATCATTTTTATAATATGTTCATTCTGTGAGTAAACACAATTATCGCACCTGTTGATGTCTATTCGCTTGCTCTCTTTGCTTTGCTTCCCATTAGTACGCCACATCTTTATATATCACGCACTCTTAGACACAACTTCTAACTCAAACATTAATCCACTCTAATGTAACATCCCCCATCTAGACTAATGAGGTAATTTAAATTTCCTATAAAGAACATCGAGACAGCAAATCTAAATCACTGAAAAATAATAATAAAATATTTTATGATAATTATATTCGTACCGCTTATTATAAATAAATGCCATTGTTGATCAGAGAGCAAAAGACTATCACCATATCTAGTATATTCACAATTCTTTATTGTTGGAGACGATGGAATTTGAGCCCATACCGTCTTTATATATAGGTATGTTCTCAACGTCTTTATTTTAAAATACTTGTAAACAGCGTTTATATTAAAATACCACCTTTCTACAGCAAGGCGAGCGGCAACAAGGTTGCAAGGATTTAAGACATCTCTATTTAATAAATTAAACTTTTCTTCTTCTAATTATTTATCTTTTTAATTTAACAAATTTAGTTTGTAATAAATTAAGTTATTTTTTTTTTTATTTATTTATTTATATTTAATTATTAAATTAATTTTATCACATTTTGTAGCTCTAAGGCTAGTGTCATATTGACACCAAATATATCTCATACACACACACATACAAACGAACTGTTTTCATCTTAGGTTCTCAAAGCAACTCACAACGACCTGCTTAGCAGCTTCTTCTTCACCACATAAACACATTGACAGGTGTTTATTGTATGTAAATGGAATGTGTTGTAGGACTAATGTCCTCCTTGATTTGAATTATCAGTATCCAGAAATATCTTTTAAATAGTTTTATTTCGTTTTTTATCATTAAATTACTAGTAAAATAAGAATTCCGTTCTTGTTTGCCTTGATTAACCAAACGAATAAGTTTGACAAATTTCATGAATATTTGGAGGACTCGAGAGTGTTTTCGTCTTGGTGATGATAATGCATAGTTGCAATATTTATTTTATAATAAAAACGATTTTTTGCAATTTCTCAAAATTAACAAGTTATATTTGTAACAAATTTTTCTATGGATGAATTTGAAGTGTTTAGATACGTTTTGGATCCTTGGTTTTCTCTTAAAAATTCATTTCCATATGGGGAATAAATATTTCTGAATAATGGCGCGTTAGATTTGGGGAGAAAATATGTGGGGATTTTAGCTTCGAAATATATTGAGGGAGTCGTCGTTCCCGGAAAAAAATATACTATTAAAAATCGTTAATTGTTTGTTCCGTGTCCTCTGTATCGTAATATCACTTAGTCATATATTGATCAACATTTATATGGATTAAGGTGAGGTTCAAGGAAGGTTTAGATCAAAGTGGGCATTCTCGGATAATCTCAAGCAATGCGGGCTTAGCATCACTCAAAAACTCTTTGAAATCTTATCCTATTGAAAATATTATTTACGGTACTAAAAATATAATGCAAAGATTACTATACTTACATAGAAAACAAGTAAATTAAAAAATCTAAAGAAAGCTGCATAAAAACATAAACTAAAATTATAATTAATTGAATTATTAATTAGGACATCCAAAATCGTAATGAATCTAAAGCATTGTACATCGACCTGCATTCGAGCATGAGGAATGTAAACGCTTTGTTTGTATGTCTGTTAATGTGAAATTATAACAACCAAATGAGGAATTGTTGACACTTTTGCATTCTTAAAGGATTAAATCTATATTTGAGGGCACTTTATGTAGTGTATGATAGGGGTCTGGATATATATATATATTTTTTGATTGTGTGTAACAGTCATCGTGGAGCAATTGCCTACTTCTCTCCACGAGTGTACTAAATAAAGTAGCTCAGATAATTACGGAGTATAGTAATGCGCAGAATATAGGAAACAGATGCTAAGGAATGTTTTGTGTATAGTTTCTAGGCCTAGATATACACACATTTCCATGCAAAAGGTGTGTTTGACAACCTCAGTATCATACCCTAGAGATCCCTGCCAAGAGTGTGCACATCATGAGCGATAATATTGGAAGGAAGCCTCATATATCGTCCATTGTAGAAGGCTCTACGCGATTCGGGACACGTCTCTTTTCGGAGATAAGCAAGGCTCAAGAGGTCAACACTGTCTTCTCAGGTTTTAGTGTATCGGCTCTTCTTTCCCTCGCATCCCTGGGCGCCAAGGAGAACACTCTAAAGCAAATCAAGGAAGCTCTCCAGCTGCCCAATGAGCCCGAAACCCTCAAACCGCTTTCTACGACATTAACTCCGCCACAAAGTCGGATGAGAGAATCACGCTCGAAACTGCCAACTCCGTCTTTCCATCTGTGGGACTCTCTGACTTCAAGGAAGACTTTTCAAGGACGCAGAGAAAATCTTTGGATCTCAATATCTGCCTGGACTACTCAAAAAAGTTGGAAGCATCAGAGGCGATCAATGCCTGGGTGGAGAAGAGTACGAAGGGATGTATTCGAGAGCTCCTTGACGCGGACTCACTTGGAGAGGACACGAGGGCTGTCCTAGTTAACAGCATTTACTTTAAAGGCTCTGGTCAACCAAGTTTGATTCATCACTTACGGAGGATAAGGATTTCCACGTCACCCCAGATAAAATCGTGAAAGTCCCCACCATGCATGCACCCAAGATTCGCTTTGCGAGCAGCTTCAACGACGACTTAAACGCCACCATTCTGGCTCTACCCTATGAAGGTGAAAGGATGACGATGTACTTTCTCCTTCCAAAGGAGCCCTTTGGACTATCCGAGCTGGAGCAAAAGCTAGCCTCCTTTAATCCAAGTCTCTTGACAAAGTGAATAACTCCGTTCAGGGACTTGTTCAAATCCCAAGTTCAAAATTGAGTCTCTTCATGATCTTGGAGATGCGGTTGGGTCCTTGGGGCTAACGGATCTCTTTGGAGAGGGTTGTGATCTCTCAGGGATCGGTGGGACAGCCCGGGGAGCTCTCTGTCTCAAAAGTGATTCAAAAGGCTTGCTTGGAAGTGAACGAGGAAGGGAGCGAGGCCTCGGCGTCCACGGGGCTTCTGATCATGATGCGATCCGTTTTGTGTCAGGGCCAATGGTTGTGGATCATCCATTCGCATTTATGATCAGAGATAAAGCGACTGGAATGATTTTATTCAAGGAAAAGTCGTGGATCCGTCACTATAGGATTAACTTCCATTTAACATACTATTGATTCGTTAAACTGTGTGCTGCATAGATATTTATTGATAATACAATTTTATAGATTATACAATCAACGTTATTGTTTGGCCATATTTGATAATATTAATGCATTGAAAATAAATATTATGTATAAAAAACGATATTTGTTTTGAATATTGAATAATATCCGATCAGAATGGCATTATATAGGAGGGGTTAAATTTTTTACAGGCTCTCTAAATACAGTATATTCTGTTTAACGAGTGGATCAAAAAATTGCCTGTCGCTATCTTATATGACCGTGATATCAAATCTTTGATTCTAAAATATTTTATATGATTTAAGTGTAGATAATTGTTGGAATGTATTTATTAAGGTATTGCAGAGTGCATAGAAGGTTGAAAAATTGCGTCTTACATTGACATATGTTATTCTCAAGTTAAAATATGAAAAGTGTACAAGATTTAGGGTTTTTATATCTTGTTGATTTATTCACATTTTTCTTTTAAAAACTCACTGGCGCTTTTCCCTCAACAAGTCATACTAAATGAAGGTGGGAAATGTTGGTCTGCCCCCGAACTAATATAATTTAATTCCCCCCCCCCCCTTTAAGAGTATAATCCTCCGTCTTAAGTACCTTACCTACATTATCAATTATATTTAAAATGACTTTAACCCAAATAAAATATTAGTTGTTCAATTATTGACAAAAAGCTGTATTAAAGAATAAAATATGAATATGGCTTGAAAAGATATAGCTGTATTCATGTTTTAAAAAGACTTTATAATGTTTACACTACTACTATTATTTGTTTAAACACCTGCCACGAAGAGTAAAAAGTAAAATATTCGTTTGCAATAAAGTATTCGACCTTGGCGTTCAAAATTTATATTATAGCTTGTAGTATGTGAATTTTTCATATTGATGGAAAACCAGATATTGTACATTTGTGACAGTTGCCAGGTCACTATATATATATATATACATATATGTAGGTGGTTCCTCAATGATATTCGCACCTCACTTTTATACATAATAAGACACGTGTATAAGTATTGAGTGAACTTTATTGACTAACTCTGTTTTACCAAGAAAATACAAGAACAAAAAAGGAACAATAATATGAACAATACGAACAAGTAAATCACTAAAAAAATCCCACAAGACATTAAGATACGCACTACACACTTCCCCCTCTAAATTTACTTGGCTTAAGGGGCAGAACTCATGTAAACAGGATATTCCTATGTGACGTCATCACAGCTACGATTTGCCATGTATCTAATACCTCTAGGACAACTAAGAAGAACGTAATGTTTCAAAGGAATAACGTCCGGAGGCTCCCTCCGCCACGGCCACCCGGGGACGCACAGCATCAGGAAAGTCCTGAACACCGCACGGACTCTGAAGCTTTGGTGGTAGCCGCACGCATTTAGGAGCTCCGGAGCAACGTGGCCGTCCTCTACAGCTCCGCTCCGCCGGAGAGCTCCCGGGTTTTCAATTTTTTATTCCTTTTGAAAAATCACTGTTTTAAATGTACCTTTGATTTTATTTAATAACAAATAGCTACTGTGACGTATCTGTGACGTTTCAGTTTCTTTAACAATCACAAGAATCTAAGATTACGCACTACACACTTCCCCTATCTATTAACTTGGCTTAAGGTTAGTATTGACACAGATTTACAAACGCCATCTTTTTCAATAATAAAAGACTTCCTTAATTTTCTCACCACTTTGTAAGGCCCACTATAGTGAGGTTCCAATGATCCCCGTATAGGAGGATTCAATACAAAGACTTCCCTGGCATTAGACAGCTTTTTATATACGCCACATGGCATGGACGATGACGGTTTTAAATTGTGCCTGGTATTTATTTGAGTTTTTAATTTTACTTCGAAGGGGAAAATGGTTCTAACTGATCGAATTGGTTCACCAAAAACCATTTCTGCTGGTGACAAAGATTCACCTAATTTACTAGTCGACCGAAGGTCTAATAAAATTTCTGGCAATACATCAACCCAATTACGTTCAGTTTCCAAAATTTTACACCGAATTGACTCCTTCAAGGTACGATGCTCCCTTTCAATAAGGCCATTTGCTTGTGGATGGTAGGGCGAGGTGCGGATATTTTTAATTTGAAGATCTTTCATTAGCTTCTCCCACACTAAAGATCCGAATTGCCCTCCCTGATCCGTAGTGATATACGTGGAGTATCCGAATCTAGAAAACCAATTGATTCTTAATTGTTGAATGATATTATCCGTGCTAGCTGAGGATATCGGCAAAACTTCTAGCCATTTAGTTGCTCTGTCTATCACAGTTTGGCACATAGTTTTACCACTTGTCATTTTGAAAGGTCCAATTAAATCCAAATTTATATGATATAATTTTTTTAAAGGTGACTTTATGTGATCGAATGGTAAATTAATTTTTCTAGTGATTTTTGATCTTTTACATGTGATGCATTCGTTAACGAATTTTTTAATGTCTACAGTCACAGAGTTCCAATAGTATTGACCTTGAACAGTTTTAATGGTGTTTTTAATACCTCTATGTATTGTGAATGGTTTCTATTAAATCTAACACAAATTTCTTAGGAACTATGGGTCTTGCAGTTTTCGCCCTTACATCACAGGAGATTGTCTGGCCATTGATTAAAATCTTTTGAGAGAGAGGATAGTTGACCTCAACATTTTCCTCCTTCTGTGCTTCCCACCATTCCTTCCAATTGGTAAACTGTAAGGTCAGTAGTCCAATTCTGGACAAAAAATCTGCTGGGACATTAATTCTGCCGGGCAAATGCTCCAAAGTGACCTCTCTCTCCCTTAACTCTGCGAAGTACCTGTAGTATTTATCAGGCCACTTTGGATTCTTCGAGAACTGGGCTGTAACCAATGGCTTGTGATCAGTATATCAAATAATGCCACTCCCTTCAAATAAATGACCAAAGTGTCTAGCCACATCTCGAACCGCAAACAGTTCACGCGCAAATGTTGAATACTTTCTCTCTCTATCAGATAAGGCACGACTGTAAAAACCCAGTGGGTAAAATTTGCAACCTCGCCCTTGCACCAGCACACCTCCAATGCCATTATCAGAAGCATCTACACAAAGACGCATTTCTCTTCCTGGAACAAAATTAGCAAGTGTGACTACTTTATCAATGCCTTGTTTAAATTTTATGAATTCTGACTCGAGTTTTTGGGTCCAACAAATAGGGTCTCCCTTCTTTCTATTAGCAGTAATTTTATAAAAAGGACTTAATAGTGGACCTAAATGTTGTATAAAACGGCGATAATAGTTGGCCATCCCTATGATTTTATTCATGTCCTGAACAGTCTTGGGCGGACTAAACTGCTTTAAATCTGTTATTTTTTGTCTATATGGGCTATGCCTTTATCGGATATTTTAAAACCTAAGAATTGTATTTCCTTTTGGCAAAATTTACTTTTCTCTGCGTTCCAGCTTAAGCCATTATTTTGGAATCTTTTAAGCACACTTGACAATAATTCATGATGTTCTCCCTCGTTTTTGGAGAACAACAAAATATCATCAACATAGGCAAAACAACCACTTACATCGCTAAGTACCTTGTCAATCATGCGCTGGAATGTGTTAGTTGCGTTTTTTAGGCCAAAGGGTATGCAAACATATTGGTAAAATCTGCAAGGGGTAGATATTGCCGTTTTCTCCTTGTCTGTTGGGGACATTGGTATTTGATGATAAGCTTTCAATAGATCAAGCTTACTGAAAATAGTAGAAGTACCTATTTTTTCATGAAGTGAAAGAATAGAAGGCATGTGGTACTTGTCTGATTTAGTCTTGGGATTTAATAACCGGTAATCACCAACTAGTCGCCACTCACCGTTTGCTTTTTTAACGAAATGTATTGGAGGGGACCAATTTGATTTAGAACCCTCAATTATACCATTCTTTAGAAGAACATTTACCTGGTCTTTAATAATAGATACTTTTTCCTCATTAAACTTCCTTGGACGAGAACAAATGGGCATACCTTCAGTCTCTATCCCATGACTGACGCCATGGAGACATTCACCAGCGAACGATCTTTCATGAAGGGCAGGAATCTTGGCCACAATTTCCTTTGCTTTTGGGCAATCAATAAAAATGTTATTTATGAAAACTCCATTACGACTGAGTTTTTTATTAGCCACGTCAACTACAATATTATTTTTTCGCAAAAAATCACTTCCTAAAACCCAAAGTCCATGCCAGTGACAATAAATTCCCATAGGACACTATGAAGGCCGGGAAGTTCAACAAATTGACTAGACCGTCCATAATTCTTTATTATTTGGCTATTCGCTGCCAACAGTCTTATGTTAGAAGGCTTTAAAGTTAATTCTTTTTTATAAGGTATTAGGGATCTCTCAGCCCCAGTGTCAATCAGAAAGGAAATGGGTGTGCGGTCTTTAGTTTGTGAGTCTGTTATATAAGTTTTAATATAAAATAAACAAGAACTATTAACACCAGACAAATAAATTTTTTTACAAAACAAATCGTATTTAGTATTTTGCGTCGGAATCCCCGACGCTTATTTAATTTTTGGATTATTATTATTATAAAATATAAAAACAAATATTGGGTGAGTTGCAGCGGAACGATTTTTGCCATACTTTTCGTGAAAGAAACATAAACTCCTACCTCGGTTAGGAGGGTAGATTATTCCTTTGAGACGGCGCTGGCCGGGATGCACATTTCTCCTTTTAATGAAATTAATATTATCTTCTTCATCTCCATTGGACTCGTGGTCCTCTTCTTTATTTTTCTCCTCTCCAGGAAGAGTCAACGTGCTAATCCTGCTACAGTTCTCCTCACTCCTTGCACAGTCAATAAATTCCTCGTATGAGTACTTCTCGAATCCATGCGTTAATTGCAGGCGAGATGAAGACGGGAGACAATTGAGAACCATGTACTTAATGAGAATTTCTTCCAAGTTGGCTCCATTTTTTAATGTTGTCAATCACGCTCCATCCTTTCGCCTCCATCTCGTTGACGTCGAGATTCTGGGAATTTGTCAGGAGAGAGGCAAATTCCTCCGTTAGATTACGCTAAGAACCGACGCATATTTTAATGAGTGCTTCCTTTAGTTCTGAATAGGAGGTCAAAGAAGCCTCGCAGTGATCTAAAAAGCGATCAGAAAGCTTGCACATTATTGATTCGGGGAGGGCACATAGAAGATGATGATATTTAGTCTTTTCGTTGTTTATTCTCGCCAAGGTGAACTGTGCCTCTATTCTGGAAAAATATCCCGAAGGCCGAGAAGGCGAAAATATAGGTAATTTTACAGACGTATGGTTGATGTCCGCAGAGTCACTGATGTCTTCGATCTTGGTTTCAACATCTGATATGACGTTCACTAAAGGGGTCACCAATGTAGGAGTTTTCCTCAATGATATTCGCACCTCACTTTTATACATAATTAAGACACGTGTATAAGTATTGAGTGAACTTTATTGACTAACTCTGTTTTACCAAGAAAAACAAGAACAAAAAAGGAACTATAATATGTACAATACGAACAAGTAAATCACTTTAAACAAATCCCACAAGACATTAAGATACGCACTACATATATATATATATATATATATATATATATATATATATATATACCTTTGATGCTTTGAGACTTTAATTTTTGAATGTAATTTTCATAAAGTGATGATATATGATTTAATTCGAAGACTGAATTTTAAATCTACTAAATTATAGACATACCGAAAACATCATGTAAATTAGTTTAGTCTTGGCTGCATATTTTAATCCCAAATGGTTTCAAAAGATTTCAAAAAATAATATGTGTTTCTCACAAGACTATGCCAGAGTTTCTCGACAGCTTACAGAAAAAGAGACCATTACAAATAACTACATAAGTGATGACATCAGGGATATATAATACCATAATTAAACTTACGAGGAAAATTACATATTTTCTTGTGAATTGGATTTTCTTGCAATTTACTCACAAAAGCTATTAAAGTTTATTACAGATTTATAGCCCACAAATAAACATCGCAGAAGAACGGCTTATCAATTACCATATAATAATGTCAACTGCGTTGGTTCCCCACGCATATGGCGTCAATATTTACAGAGAGGTGGAAGCCCTTCTCCAAGTCCGCGTTCCAAAGTGAGCTTTATCTTACTAATTTTTATTTGTTTACATTATTCCCCTCCCTCCCCCTCCCCTTCTTAATCAAATCAACTTGATCATCTTCTTTTAAAGCCTTATCCGATCTTCTTTTCGGTCTTTTTATTTACTTCAAATATTTATTATTGATATTAACACTGTTAGAATTGATTGATTCCTGTTTTAAGAAATTCCTGTTTTTTTAAATTAACTGTCGAATATCTTTTTATAATATTACTGCACTTACCTGGGTTTTTTTTAAAGAATCTATTAATACCCCCACCATTATTTTACTGTTAACTCCTTTCTAACTCGAATATTACATCATTGTCAATGACTATTTTTAGAAGAGTGTAACAAATACATATTTAAAAAAAAAAAAAAAAAAAAAACTGCGTTGGTTCTTTAAATACATTTATATAAAGATATCCCGGCTTTAAAATAATGCATACCTTTCAGTACGTGACCTTCTACTGTCTAAACTATTAATATTTTATCTAAAGTCCTTTCAGACTTCAATATTAAAGACTGGGGACTCTCTTATCTGTTCGTAATATAAAAAATATATCAACTACATAAATGAATAGCTTTCACTACAAAATTGGTCATCCCACTAGTTATTTAATGGAGTATATTGAATGAGTAAAATGTATTTTCATACTAAATAGTAAACGATTTCTTCTATCTCGGAATATCCTTTGATGAATTTCTCAAACAAATATCGTTAGCAATTATTAAATGTAGAATACTTAAGAAAGGAAATTGTATTCCAATAATACATTGCAGGCCTTCAACCTCTGAATATCTATCAATGAATGTTTGACACATGTAAAAATATTACAAACAACAGTTTTTGTTATTTCGCAAGTTTATTAGAATAATTTTTAAAAATATTTTCAGATTTTAATTAGATTCCATTTGTGTTATATAATATCGTTCAATGTAATGATCTATTTAACTATCAGTAATTTTAATTAGAACGTTCTCTGTTGAAGTAAAAAAAATAAACTATAATGTTATTTGTATATTTTTTTACGTATTTACCGCAATTCTAAATAAATATAAAAAAGTTGTCTGTGTTTTTAAGAAACTGTGAAAAAAATTACTTTTCACATGCAAGTTATAAAAAATGATTTTTTACAAACTTGGTTGCACCGGACTGCATCCGCTTGGATATTAATTATGACATTAAAATTAGTCTATCAAACCAAGGATATTTCTAATGCGGCCGATATAAATATCTTGAACGGTGAGAATGACCTGCTTCAATAACATTGAACACGCTTTCTCTGATTAGGGGATTTTATTACCTAATTTGTTCGATTGTTGAAATTACATACCGATATGAGGTGTATGTTCTCAGGTTCAAATTATTTAAATTATAGAAAATGTGATCGTTCTTAATGACCTAAAATCGTTAACAGGTGTCAGAGAGTGTATCTGGATTTGTTTTTTGTAAAAAGCATTACAAATACCCTTGGTATATTAGTTTATATGCAAAGATATTTGTTATAAACTATTAAAAACAAGGGAAAACGTGGTTATTTCTTGCACGACTATGTATATTGTAGGAGTAAGTTCGAATCCCAAGAAGAGAAGGCCAATATTGATCAACCTTATTGAAAGAAGTAGTCTTGATGCGTTCTGATTGTATGTAGTTCCATGGAGCGAAATAGGCAAAGCAACTCATTCATTTTGAAAATGGTATTTTTAACATAACGGGTAGCGATAGCCGTGTGCGTGTTCAACTCTCAATGTTGGGGGCGTAGTTTGAATCCTCTCGAGAGGGAATGGTCATTTTTGGTCTACCTCATTGATAAGATCCTAGGTTCCATAGACTTATTTTAATGCTACAATGCTTATTTATATATCCTGTCAGATGCAATTCTATCGAACCATATAGGCAAAAAAAGGTAAACACCTTAGGTTGCCATGAAAATGGATCAAAGAAACGACTTGATTCATATGATATTCTAAATAATTGTTGTCATGATTTTAGTTCCATAGTTTAGATAATAACCTAATCATCCTTGCGAAGGACATTGATTTCTATATTTTTCTTCTAACGTATGTACATAATTTGCACTCTTTTCCAGTGAATTGATCTAAAACTCGTTGCATCCATTTCAAAAGAATTAGTCATCATTTAGTAGAATAATTGTCATTTTGCGAAAGATATTCCGAAGGGATGTATGGTCTTAAAACTTTCAAACATATCATAAAGTATGACATATTTGACGATGCAAATTTCTTTGCAAAAAGAAAATGGTTATTAATATTCCTTGGCTCATTGGTTTCGTTTTTCAATTGCATATCATGATAAAGCATATAGATGTATACATTATCATGTTTGGTGAGTATGGAGTTTTACTTTTATATTAGGCAACAAAATTTGTTAAAATTTTTTTGTCATGCGATATCCTACAAATCCGTGTTGTATTTGTAACGTAGAAGTCAGCTTTTAACATAATCAAAGTATCTTAGTCGGGTTTTTTTAGTTGTTACTATTATTAGCGATAACAATAAAGTGTTTCTTACAAGTTCACCAATAAACATGATTTTTTACCTAACCAGAGTTGGCGGTGGGTTTCAACCCTAAATAAAAGCCTATATCAACGAGCGGGACCCGAGGGCTTGGGTGGTATGATATTGAAAGTAGGACTCCCTTTATACCTAACCAGAGTTGGCGGTGGGATAATTAAACCAATGCCTCTCATAATGTCAGAAGTAATTTATTTAGTCTTTGAATTCACCGACTTTATCATATTTGAGCCATGTGCTCACATTATAGTATTGCAATAAGATATATATGATTTATTATAAAAATGCAAACTAGGTTTGGAGATGATTTTTACAAATCCTGTTTGGAATTGCCTTTCCTTACTGTTTCTGAATGTTCAAAAAGTAGTATATTACTCAAAGTAATAACTAATATTTTTACAAAATATTACTACGCAGTAAAAGTAGTATATATTAAAAACGACTTTCAAAGTAATATTCGACCAATACTGCCGATAATTGGAGGTGAATGTCCATTTATCCCTATATAACAAAAAAAAATAAGCATTCTTATTTGTCTTGAGTATGATCAGTTTCTTAATTAATTAAAATTAATAGATGGAAGTTCATTCCATCGATTCGACAATGACATGGATCGAGGTTCATAAAGAAGAGACATTTTTAAGTAGGATATTCTTCTCTCTCAGTTAATGTTGTCTCCTCAACAGCTGTGAGTGAATATATACTTTGTAGCATAATTACTTTTTTATTTTCCCTCTCCTTACTTATCACCTATCACATTTTATAAAGCACAACCTTTACTCTATCTCTAACTATATTCTTCAACACAGATTCCTCTTTCGTTGAAAGAGTAGTTGTAACTTTAGGATATTTGGAAAATGGCTGAGTATAAAACAGTCTAGAAAAAAATGGCCCAAGAAAAATTTACCAGGATTAAAGAACCAGGATAGAGAAGGAAAATGATGCCGAACGGAAAAATGGTCCAATTCATGGGTTAGCAAGTATTAAATGAAATACATCTAAATATTGTACAAACACTACTTCTCATATAAAATTGAGGAATGACTTACTTAGTTAGAGTAAGAAATAGTGTTTGCACAATATTTCGAATATTCAACAATACTCATGTATTTGGGCCATTTCCTCTTTCGATCATGGTTATTTCTTCCTAGGCCGTTTTTTTTCGGGCCATCTGGACATCATAAATGTAGAAACCTCTCGCTCTATCATTTATATTTTAATAATCTTTAAGTGGACTCCATCCTCGGCCATAGTCCATCTTCCCTTTACACTATCTGAGAGATCTTACCTGGAGCCTTTAGTGAAACTTTACAGAGATGGAATTCCTTTGCAAGAGCAGTATTTTTTATTATATAGAAAAAACATTTTATGCATTATGGATAGTGTATTATTAATATGAAGCTATACTTTAAGAATCATTATTCATCGCAACTCTATCAGCAACTTTAAATTTTAAAAAAAAGTATACATTCCCCCCCCCCCCCCCCCTGTCCTTTTAGCAGAAAAATGAAGTTCTTGACAGTCGATATGTGTGTATATATATTAATATATCAGAAGGCGTAGATGATATATGATCACTCAAAACTTCTAGAAAAGTCAATTAATTATCATTATCGATCATTTTCAAGACAAGGGAGCATCACGGTGGCTGTTGATAGGATGCATTCACTTTTACGATCACACCATTCAATTTATCAATTGTGTTGGAGGTTTTTTAAGCATTATCCATAAATGGCAATAGTTCTCTATCTTTTAACAGTATCAACCCTTAATTTACTCTTCGTACGAGTTTATTGCTATATATATATATATATATATATATATATATATATATATATATATACCATATATATATATAATATATATATATATATATATATATATATATATATATATATATATATATATATATATATATATATATTATATATATATATATATATATATATATATATATATATATATATATATATATATATATATATATATATATATAATATATATATATATAAAGGGGCGGAGTGGCCACCAGGAGTACCGGGACTATTCCCGGTGGGCCGCTGGCCTCAAGAAACATAAACGGCTGTTGGAAGCCTCCTAATGGCATATTGGGGCCTGTGTAAGGCCGGCGAGGGCATAATTGTTCTGGTGGACAAATTCTTCCCACTCCGTTCCCGTATATATATACCGGGTGCGGGATAGAAATTGCAACACTTACAAAAATTTGATTTGAGATTACGAGAGGGGTCGAACAAAATGTTCCGCTAAATAACTTCGGTAGCAGTGTTCATTTTATGATTTTATGTTATTATCATTTTCCTCTGAGAATAAGCAGAGAGATGGAACGAGACCGTAGAGTTCAAGTGTCGACGCTTCTTGGCGCGGGTAAGACTCCAACTGAGATTGCCAAGCAACTGAACGTGGCAAGATGGACCATTTACCGCCTCAACAAGAAGCTGGGCATTAACCAAGGGGTCGAGAGGAAATTTGGGAGTTGTGGCAAGTACAAATTGAAACCACAATTGATTTGTGATGTGATCCAAAGGGCTCCAACCACCAGCATAGGAGCTCATACCACGGACCTTGGTAATGATGAGAGTACGGTCAGAAGGGCTGGCAAGGAGTGTGGTGGCAAGTCCCTAGTGATGATGGGAGACCAATATTGGCACTTCAAATCAAAGTGACTCATCTCAAACGTTGCAAGGGTCTGATCAATGACCTGAAATCTGCCCAGCTGGAAGGATCATCATCTTCAGTGATGAAAAGAACTGGACTGTGGATCTGGTCAGAAATAAAAGGAATGACAGGCTTGTGGCCTTTGAAGATGTTGATGATGACCTTAGAACAATTACCACTATCAAATATCCAGCCTCAGCCATGTTCTGGTCTTTGTGGCTTCATCAGGGGACACAATGCCATTGATTTGGTTTCCCGAGGGTTTCACTTGAATGCAGCCACGTACATTGAAGAGCTGCACACCAAACTTTTTCCCTGGGTTCAGGCAACATTTACAAACCAAGAAGTGTGCTCCAACAGGATGGAACAGCAGCCCATACAGCAAAATCCACCCATAATTTTTTGTCAGAGAGCATCCCATTTTGAGGTAAGGAAAAGTAGATTCCAAGCAGCCCTGATGTAAACCCTTTGGACTTTTCTTTTTGACCGCATGTGCAGGCCAGAGCCTGCAGAATACGCCACCCCAATATTGAAGCCATGAAGGCCTCCGTTGATGAACACTGGGACGGAATGGACGCTCATTGTATACGGTCTGTCTTTAAGGCCTTCAGGTCCCGTCTGGAGGCTTTTGTTGTTGTTAAGGGCGGATATATAGAATAAAAAATTAAAATAATACTTATATTAACGCTTTTATTTTTCAAATTTTTCTGATCGAATCCTTTAACAGACACAGAGGGGTGTATAAATATACTAGGTAAGTGTTGCAATTTCCGTCCCGCACCGGTATATATATATATATATATATATATATATATATATATATCAGGTAACGACCGGGACACCTTTTTTCGCCGGGACTTGGGCCGGGCTGGGACTTAAGATTTTCAAACCGGGCCGGGCCAAAGCAAGTCCGGGACTTAATATATATTTTCGTTCCTTCGATATTCTGAAGTGACGACGTTTTTTTAGAAAAGAATTTCCAAAAAAAATAAGTGACGACGTTTTTTTAGAAAAGACTTTCCAAAAAACAAATCTCCAAAAAAAGTGATGACGTTTTTTTTAGAAAAGAATATTTCGAAAATTCCTTTCTAAAAAATGTCGTCACTTTATGAATGACAAACGAAAGAGAATATTTAAGTCCCGTCCTGGTGTCTTAAAAAAAACGGGCCGGGCTGAGACACTCAAAAAACAGCCGGGACTCGGGCCGGGTACCCAGTCGTTTCCTGATATATATATATATATATATATATATATATATAGTGTAGTGGTCGAAGGAGTGTTTGGAGCAACCAGACGTAAGGCTTAGATTTTCCCAACGTTTAGGTGGAGTCCGTGATATTTGAATACGCCTCCAAGGCTTCGATGTCGCGCCCATAGCGAAGTCGACCTGTACCCAGGATGGAGCCGAGACGACGATAGAAGCATCGTCGGCGTCTGGCAGTATTTCGAGCTGAGCTTCTGGGTTGAGAGCTGCTCTCAGGTAATCAGGCAGGTCAGTTGTAAGAATAATGAAAAGTAGGGGGCCAAGCACAGAACCCTACCTTACGCCGTACTTTATGTTCAGGAAATTGGACCGTTGGCCGTTCCAGTACACCTGTTGTCGCCCTCCCGTTAGGTAGCTGAGCATCAGCTTTTTGGTGGGCCCCACCATCCATATGATCGTAGCCAGAAGTATATCTGCTTCCAAAAGGTCAAAGGCCGCAGAAAAATCGAAGGCAGCAATGCATACCTTTAATTTACGATCACAAGTCTTGGTAGCGTTGGGCCGTAGAGTTGCAAGAGCAGTGTTGCCGAGTTGTTCCTGTGGGAGTTTACAAGAATATTCGACCTAGCTCACGAGTTGGTTGTAAAGTATCCGCTAGGTCAATTTAAGTAAGCTTACTGAAGAGTGAATAAAACAAGCTTCCTTATGTCTTACAAATATAAAACTGAAACTTTTTGTGAAATATATCAAAGAAATAAACGTTTTTATATGAAAGGTTCTTTTATTGTTCCTCTCAGCATTCTATCCAAAACATATAGTTAATGATATTAACTTCATTATAATTTATTATTAAGAAGAAGAAAGTGAGTCTATTGATAAGAAAGCAATATTTTTATATGTGTCCAATCATTGGACTTATCAGCATTATGAGGAGAAAAAATATGAATTCACGGCCTCCATTGCTTTTTCTATTCTATATTATAAAATAAACAATTCAATTAAGATAAGCTTTGACAACTTTATATTACTTTTTATTAGACTTATGAAGAACAGATAAAACCTTGTAGTGGCATAAAGTATTTTTGAGGATCCTTTGGGAAACCAATAGATTTTGGAGACTGTCGTTTGATTATATTAAAAATAAAAAGGAATTTTTTCGCGTTTTTTTATTTCGTTTAATGGCAATAGAGATTCGAATAATTGGGTTTTTTTTAGGTTATAATTGCGGTAACTGAAAAAAACTGTTCGTAGAACAGAGATACATTGAATACAATGTATGTGTGTGTCATATATTCATGGATAGTACAAAGTCATCTAATTTTTATTACATTGACTTATACAAAATATATAGTGATGATACTCTTCCCGCTTGCCAGTGATTTTCGATGACGTCACGCCGGCAAGCGAGTAGTCAGCTCTCATGAAAATATGTGCATACTTGTAATTCAATATACCTTGTGTAGAACTACTGTTTGTTAAGCCTGTTGCGTGTGAGGCATTAAAAAAATACCGGTCAGGAAATGTTATATTCTCATAACTGACCAATTTGATCCAATGAACTCATATATAGCCTCCTACGTAATCAAGAAATGTTTTTGAATAGGGTTTTATACAGACTTGTTGATTTATCGTTCATTATTGTCGTTCGCGAACGACAATGAACATTCCTTATCGTTCGTCGTTCGTTTTTTGCGCCAGAAAAGAACAAAGATATTTTTTTTTCATGGGAAAATGTCCTTTCTAAATAAAAGTCGACAATTTTTTCAGTATGACGAACGACAAACGAGCGATGAAAACGAATGATTCAATTTTTTGCGAACGTGAACAAGTCTGGTTTTATTTATATTTAAGGAGGAAAAATATTTATTAACTTGGATTTATCACAAAATAATATTTAAAATAAATAATAAGAAAAATATACGACTCATTGTTTTATAATCTTCTGCCTCAATTGATTGATTCACTGTTATCCGGCATGAGGACCAATTGAATTATACTTGCTTATTTTAAACACATAGAGACACGAACATTAAAAATAAATACCCAACCATGTTCTAAATCATATTCCTGTCCTGTCACTTATTACTCTCTTTTTGTTCATTTGTTCTATTGTAAACTACATTTTATACAGGGTGCGCCATAGAAACTGACATATTTTAAAGGTTAATAAAAACAAAACTTCTTTTGTAATTGTTTTATATTTATTCTATTTGAGAATATCCCATTTTTTCATGCAGTCTTGAAAGGACATTGAATAAATAACGACACCAGATTTAACCTCATGCGATTTTGGAATCATTTGAATCCCTGGTTCATGTCAATGAACCACGGGTCATAACATACCTATAAAAAACATTCGTGACACCATTGCTATCATACTTATGGATATGCTGCAGAGTGCAACAGATGCACACTGACTAAGTAATTAGTTTTTAATAACTTTCAACAATAAGTTTTCCCTGGCGAACCCTGTACTATATTGACAGCTTGAGTAGTTTGAGGAGCTCCAGAGAGGAACAAATAATACATATTCAATCCTAAAAACGTCATCCAAACTCGTTTTAATACTTTAATAAACTTCATCTACTGGGAGAGTCCAAGTTGATACACTTTACCCGCTTAATAAAAGTATGTTGATTCGCTAAAGCCGTCATTTGTCACCTAAGTGCTATTGGATCTATTTTTTCATAGATTTTTTTATCAGAAGTTTTTCTCTTCGAATGTTCTAAATTTCTTTTTTTCTAATTTTAAATCTTATTTTATAGATTTTGTTCTTTTAATTGATTTGGTATCTTTTTCGGGGACACAATCACTCAGAGGTCAAGGAAGATTGCATCTTAGATAATATGTTTGTGACAAATATGCGATAAAACAATAACTCTTCAAACATTTTAATTGTATGAGCAGTAACAAACAATCTAAAATCTAATTTGTAAGCACCAAAAATATATTCTCCTAGCTTCTAAGCGAGCCAGTGTCAATTTCGACTTTGGTGCTTATAAACTGGAGGACAATAATGTAGTTCAAAAGGAAGTTTTATCCAACTTAAAGGCCCCAAGTCACAATTACTACCTTATAAATTAATTCAACTTGCCATGAATCCTTCAACAATACATTTATATTTTTGCATCCTAATGAGTTCCTCATATTTCTGAATTGGCATCTTTCTCTTTTGCACTTCAATAAACGCATGCAATTGTTGCTGTGTCTTCAAATCTAGTTATGCTTTCTAATCAAACTCTATCGTCCTTATAAGAATCAAATACCATTTTGATTGTATGTATACTTAAATCGAATAGCCTCATGTTTTCAACTGCAAATAAGGAAATCCAATAACAATTTGAATAAAGAAAATGCATCCAATTTTTATAAAGAGGTTATAAAAAATGCAAAATACCTTGAGGGAAAATGGTTCCTTTCAAAATGAAATCCTTATGCCGAGGGAATATAATGCAATGATTTCAGACAATAAACAACAAAATGATGTGGATTATTTGTAATAATATCCCTTGCAATTTTATGGAACCTGCACTGATTATTGTTTTATATATTCGAGTAGTCACTCAAAAAAGTATGAATAAAACTATTTTTATAGCTTTTTTATAGAAAATGTATAACTTTTTCCAACTAAAACTACTAACCCTGTGAGACCCCCTGTTGCAGAATTACAATTTTTGCATCCCCCCAAAAACTTTTTTTTTTAGGTCAACCACATTAACATATCATTTGTTCCAATTGGTTTAGTCTCAGAAAGCTATTGGGTCACACATTTGTATATAAGGCCTGCCCTCAGGTCGAGAAGTCACACCCCTCCATTTTTTGAGAGAGCATCAACCCCTTCATTTACTGACTGGATTTATCTGATTGAATTAAGTAAAATGCTTTAAATATTTTTTTGTGTGTTTATTACAGTGTCTAGAACGTGTCCATATGTATTCATTGTGGAAAATGTGCATTACATTTTATTTAGAGCTTGTTTTGTAAGCGTTGCAATATTACAACGTTGGGTGAATGTGGTAGTCAAAATATCCCTGTTTTGAGAGGAACCTCTTCAGAGGACCTTCATTTACATTTTTTCTATATAACTTTAAACTACACATGATTTATACATTCTAGCCTTATATTAGATTAATATTATTCCTCGTACAGTGTGACGGATGTGATTGAGATGGTCCAAATGGAGAGAATGATGTGGACATAGAGTTTGGCGACACTGATGCGAGTGATGAGGAGTCAGATAACGATGCCTGTGTGGACAAAGAAAACCAGGAACCTACTGACTGCCAGCCAGGACATTGTACATTGCCCCAATCAAAGGAACACATCAAGCCCCGTGACAGATATCGCTGGCAAAAAAGGATTTCATCATCAGTCCCAATACTGATTGTTCTGGTCCAGCTCTTACAGATGATGCAACTGTCCTCCACACACCGCTGCAGTACTTTGAAAAGTTTGTCTCAGAAGACATGATTCAAGCTCTGGCAACCCATACAAATGAGTACAGCGTTCAAAGTAATGGGAGATTTGTGAAAACCACAATCAAGGAAATACAGAAAATGTTTGGGCATGTACCTGAGGATGGGCTGGTCCAATGGCTGGAGCCCGTATGATTGGGATACAATACGAGGCACTCCCCAGTTGCTGATGTGATGCCCTGCAACAGATTCCAATCTCTTTTGACACATTTAATTTGTGAACAATTCAACAGTGTCAGAGACTGAAAAGAGGGACAAACTCTGGAAACTCAGACCATGGCTTGAGTCATACAGTGAGAAATACCTGCAGGTGGTACCCGAAGAGCACAATTCTGTGGATGATACGATGATTCTTTTCAAGGGGAGGTTCAGCAGCATCAAGCAGTATATGAACTGTTTCTGGGACTATCACTGTATATAAAATGTTCTATTGACTACACACTGATGCCAGAGCTGTCCACGACCCCGGAACCCTCTTGGCATGTGTGTGTGTGTGTTTCTTTTGTTTGTTTTATGTCCAATCACTGCACTATGGAACTATTGATTACACTATGGAAATACTGACTTGAAATATTGTCATTCTTTTACTTCTATATCTATATATTATATCATAAATGTATCTGTCAACACTCTTTCCTGGTCAGTGTTAATCTTGTCTGCCTCAACTGACCTAGTAGGTTTTTTTTTGCACATTTTTTGCAGCTCATAGAATGTTCTTTGCACAATATTTTTATTACTCTACTCTACTAAGTTCTTGTTATTGCAATAATGACTGTTCAGAACAACATGACTGAGGTTATTTTCAGTTATACTGTTCTGGGACAAAAGCAAAACCCTGCAAATGAATCCTTAGTTCTGTATTGTTGTTCAGACAATTAGTGCAAATGTAGGAGATTCTGCTCCCCAGTGAGCCCAACGTTGCAATATTACAACGTTTCCGTAAAAACTTAGCAAAACATATTTTTTTTAAACACTCATTTCAGCATCAAAGGCCTCCTAAAAAACATCTTAATGGTTTTAAA